>VDFB02270651.1:432567396-432757054 GCA_007258455.2 Sequoia sempervirens
GTAAAATATCTACCCTAATCCCTCAATCCTCAACCTTTAATCCCTCAACCCTCAACCCTCAACCATTAAACCCTAATCCCTTAACCCCCATACCCTCTACCCTATACATTGGACCCTCAACCCTATACCCTCAATCCTCTACCCTCAACTATAAACCATCAACCCTAAACCCTTAAACCATAAGCCCTTAAAACCTCTAACCTCTACCCTCTACCTTGTGCATTAAACACTCAACCCTAAATTCTCAACCCTCAACCCTTAATCCTAGAATCCTCAACCCTCAAACCCTAAACCCTAAACCCTGATTCCTTCTACCCTAGACATTGGACCCTCAAACCTAATCCTTCAACCATATGTACCATAAACCCTAATCCCTCAACCCTATACCCTCAACCCAATACCCTAAACCATCAACCCTATAGGTCCTCAACCCTCATATATCTTTGTCCCTCCCTCCTCTTCTCTCCTTATCTCTATCTCACTTCTCCCTCCATCTCTCCATGCATCCATCCCTCCATCTCTACCCTAATCCCTCAAGCCTAAAACCTCAACCCTTAAAACCTTAAACACTCAACCCTAAAAACTAAACCCTCAACCCTCATCCCTTGAACCCTAAACTCTTAAACCCTCTACACTCTACCCAATACCCTCTACCCTCAACCCTAATCCCTCAACCCTTAAACCCTTAAATCCAAGAAAATCCTTTACCCTAATCCCTAAACCCTCAACCCTTAATACCTCAACCCGCCAAACCCTCAGCCTCATCCATGGCCCCTCGACCTTAAACCCTAATCCCTCAACCCCTATACCCACTCTATCCTATACATTAGAACCTCAGCCTAATCCCTCAGCCCTATACCCTCCAAACATCTATCCTCAGCCTTAAACCCTCAACCCTCAACCCTCCCAGCCCTTGAAGCCCCTAAAGGCCTTAAACCTCAATCCTCTACCCTCTGCCTCTGCCTATACATTAGAAGCCCTCGGCCCTAAATTCTCAACCCTCAGCCTAAACTCTAAACCCTAAACCATTTAACCCTAAACCGTTAAACCTTCTACCCTCTACCCTCAACCCAATACCATCTACCATCAACCCTATCCCTCAACCCTATACCATCAACCCAATACCATCAACCCAATACCCTAAACCCAATACCCTAAACCATCAACCCTATAGATTCTCCACCCTGATCCCTCAACCCTATACCATCAATCCCTATCCATTTCTCTCTATATATACATCTCACCTCTCTCTCCCTCCCTCTCTCCTACCCTCTCTAATTGTTTCTATCTACCCTCTCCCTCTTTCTACACATCCCTCACTCAATCAATCCCTACCACTCCCTCTTGCTCCCTCTATCTATCTATCTCTATCTCTATCCCACTGCCTCTTCATCACTCCCTCTCTCTCCCACTCCTCTCTCCCTCTCTCTCTCAGGTCTGTCCCTCGCACCCCCTCTCTCTTAGGTCCTTCCCTCCAGCACCCTACCTAGGAAATCTCTCTCTCTCTCTCTCTCTCTCTCTCTCTCTCTCTCTCTCTCTCTCTCTCTCTCTCTCTCTCCCCTCTCTTTATCTATCCCTCCCACCCTACCTAGATATGTCCCTCTCACTGAACCCCCTATATCTCTCCCTCTCCCAGGTCACTCAATCCCACACCCTCTCCCTCTCTCAGGTCTCTCTCTCTCACATTCCCTCTCTCTCCCAATCCCTCTCTCCTACACTCCCTCTCACTACCTATCTCTCAAGACTCCTTCTCACCCCCCTCACACTCTCAAGTCTCTCCCTCTCACACCCTACCTACATAAATTCTTCTTTCTCTCCCTCTCTCTCTCTCTCCACCCCCCTCTCTCTCTCCCTCCCTCTCAATTCTCTCTCTCCCACCCCCTATCTCTCTCTCTCTATCCCTCCCACCCTTCCTAGCTAAGTCCCTCTCACTCAAACCCATTCTCTCCCACTACCTCTCTCAAGACTCTCTCACTACCTCTCTACCTCTCTCTCTCTCTCTCTTAGGTCTCTCCCTCTCACCCTACCTAGACAAATCTCTTTGTCTCTCTTAAAATTCTCCCTCTGTCTAAATACATACATAAATACATACATACTTACATATATACAAGCATAATAGATATTTACATACAATCCTACATACATACAAGCATACATGTACATATGTAGATACAATCTTACATACATATAGGTATACATACATACATGCATTGACACATACATACATACATACAAGCATACATACATACATACAAGCATGTATGCATACATACATACATGACATACAAGCATACATGTACATACAAACATACAATATATAAATATACATTCAATAGAGTAGCATTTAACATAAAGCGAGATATAACGTGAGCGTGTTATTTCACAGTAGTTTTATGTCTTACTAGACATGTCCCAAAAAATGAAAAAATCCATTTCAAAACTAAGATATAATGCAAGCACGTTATAACATTGTACCATAGATTTTTGGGGTGTATGATGCTATAACTCTCTTGTTTAATTAGGGTTTTTCACCTAAAGGAAAGAGATAGATCCCACACAAAATCTAGGTGGTTCACTAAAACTAATGCAAGTACAATGGAAATATGCCTAAATGTAATGATCTAGATGAAACTAATTGACAAAATTGATTGATTATTTATAAAAAAAAAACCTAAGAAATGTGATGTGTTTGAAAACATAGTGTTGTTTGCAAAAGACCTAAAAAGATGAATAAAAATGCAAATAGAACAAAATAGAAAGTTACAAGACTGAATGTGTGCACCTATAAACCTGATGAATATTGGAAAACACTTTGAAAAATTGGAAATATTAACTTTTTGGCTGACTGGGACTCATTCACCACCGTGGGCGAATCAGTCCCAGATCAGGTTTTCTGCCCAGAATCCTATTTTTGGAAAAAGGGTACTAGAATCTACACTCTATCTTGATAGACACCTCCATTGGGACTCATTCACCATCCATGGTGAATCAATCCTTTTCTTATTTTTTGGAAATTCAAGTTTAGATCTGCACTTTGTCAACTGCACAACACTTCTTGACAGAAACCCAGATCTAAATCTCTAAAAAACACCTACAAAAAAACTTTAAATTTTTTTTCTAATGGGGGTTTTTCCTGGGCCAAACCCCTAATTTGGTAATTAAACCTTGAATAGAAAAAATTTGCATAAAACCCTAGCCTTAAGTTTGTCTAAGATTAGAGAAATCTGAAGTAAAACAAAACCCTATTCTAATGTGCTAGAATAAGATGAGTAAATGTGAATTGAATGATGCAAGACTTCAATCCAAGAAACCCTACAACATTTCAAATGAATTTAAATGACATGAAAATGTTATGCAAACCTTAAATCTGAAGATAGAGAGAAAATGGAAGATGGAATTACTTCAAAAACAAGTCATAAGGTGTGATTTGATGGCTAGTTACATCTCCTCAACCTAGATTTCTCCATGATTCTCCATAGGCATCCATGATCAACTTTTTGTAATGTTGTATCTTGAATGAGAAGTGAGCTTGAAGACTTGCAAAAACCCTATCTTGATGTCCAAAAGCTTCAACTTTGTTGTAGAAATGCTAATGAAACTTCTTGTGGAAGATTCTCAACACTTGAATTTTGAATTTTTCTTTGTAAAAATGACTAGGAGATGTGAAAAATAATCTAAAATGTGTATTTAGACATAAATGCCTAATTTTCCCATTATTTAGACCTAAGAGGCTGACATCCACTGAAAAATTGAATTAAATCAGTAAAATTCTAGCTCAAAATTGAATTTTTCCCCAAAAGGTATTCATTCACCACCCTTGGTGAATGGGTCCCACTAGAGGTGACTCATTTGCCCAAGGTGGTGAATGGGTCCCACTTGTGGTTTCTGGAGGTGGGTTTTTGAGATATGAATGAATTAAGTATTGTTTGTCAAGATTTATATGATTTTTAAGTGAAATGGGCGTCTAGATTAAAAGAAATGGGTCTTAGGGGCCTATAAATATTGTTTTGAAGAATGATTAATGCAAGGGTACTCAAAAGTAGGTTCAAATTAAGTGTGAAATTATCTCTTTTTCTAAGAGTGTCCAATTTTCTATGCCACATTTATCCCCCACTTTAGTACCCATATGACTCTATGTGCATATGTAAGCTAAAGAACTCTAAATAGTAAAATTTATTGCACAAAAGGATACTCATTCAAAAGATAGGAGAATGAAGCCCCCAGTATAGTTATCTGTAAAACCACAACATTAGGAACCGCATCCTACAACACAAATTCATTAATTGTCCAAAAATATTTTTATCTAACTTCTAGAAATCAAATTTGAGGGTAGATGTATGCCACCTCTTGATTCCACTTGCTTACGGAGGTGGAATCAAGGTAGCGATCTGTTGGAAACTGGGAACACTAAGAGGTGGGATGAATTAGTGTTCAATAATTTAAATAATCAAAACAGATCTAAAAACTATTAACAGTAATAATATGACTTGATTTAGCATATAATAGATTAAAGCATTCAGGCACATTAATGAACACCATAACACCAGATATTTTTACGTGGAAACCCTGTTAGGGGAAAAACCATGGTGGAGATTAATCCACAATGTTTACTCTATTAAAAGTAAATAAAAGAGGGAACACACTTGCATTCAGACACATTGCCTAGAGTTCACTGCTCAAAAGAAAGAGGCTCACTGCCTACAAGTAAAATAAAGTTTACAAAAAAACTTGAACTAAGAATATAGCATCAACAAATGCTTGAATTCAGTTCCAATGAAGCCCAATATCAAATTATGGATCACTTGAATGGACTGCACTTCTACTTTGTTCTATTTTGCACTACACTGCTCAACATACAAAAATTGATTTGCTCTTTTTCACTCTTTCCCTGATGCTTACATACTCTTTTTCACACAATCACACACACACCTTCATATCTAACATCAAAATAAATTACCAATCTCCTTTTTATACCCGCAAACTAGAAATTCAAAGTATTTCGGCCTCACAATAGAATATAATACTTTTCTTTATGTCGACTCACATCTCTAATTTAGAAGTTAAGTGAATCCACACAAGTCGGATAGAATTTAGTAGGGACCAAAAAATTATTAAAAACATAAGAGATGATGAAATACATATTCCACATAGATCCACAAAACATCATACAAATTATGTCGGCCACAATGGGAAATAAACCATGAATCATGCTACCAAATCTCTTAATTCAAACTCTGAGTTAATACAATACCACAAAAAATATTAGAGGATAGTGTAATTGCCAATAAATATTCCTTGGAGGTCCATGCCATGAAATAATGATTCAATATAAAGAGCAATATCATGCGTAGTTTCACTTGTGCAACCAGATGTCCTATTCTTCACACTTACTGTTGGTAGAGTACAAAAACTCAAGTTATTTTTTGGTATGAGTAATGATAATACTGCAGATCATACTGATGACTCTAGTTTCCATCAATGACAACACAAGTAGCCAAAAATTATTTCTTAGAGCCATGTGCCAACAATCTCCCCCTTTGGCATTGATGGCAACAATTAGTGAAAAATTGACTAAGTGTCAAAACCAAAAAAATAATAATTTACTACTCCCCCTATGGATATCTGGGAAAATTTTCACTTATTTTCTCCCCCTTTGACATCAATGACAAAGCTCTATTTATATCCGCTCTACTTTGCACTTGCTTTAATTTCATTCTCCCCAAAAGTTTAAACAAAATTTGACAATTGTAGGAAGAGTTCAGAATATTATATTATACTTAGCTTTAGTTTTCAGGAGGAATTTCTTCTAGGAATTTACTACAATTCCAATGGAAATGATCAAGCTGTTATTTTCTAAGGTTCTTTTGATGATCTAGATAAGCGGCCCAGAAATGGTGATTGCAGCTTCTAGCTTTTCTCTTGACTTGAGCACTTTAATCAATTGCTCTAATCTCCCTTTTGTTAGGTCTTTTACTTTCCAGAAGGTGTCAATAAGAGTATTCCTAGCACAATAGACCTTTCTATGATCATCCTATAGAGCATGAGCCTTCTTCTTGACATATCCATCCATATCCAAAAACATATTGTAATCTTGATCAATTTTGACCAACTCATCCTCAATTTCTTGCAACTTGTCCTTGTACTTGCTTACCACATGAGGCCACCTTAGACAGTAATTGGGTACCTTATTTCCCGAATCAATACATTGTCTCAGCTCATTCATTTTATTCTTCAACTTGGAGAGAGATAGCCTAAACTTCATCTTTAAATGAGAAATTATCTCCTCTTTTCTGTCTAGAGGCATAGAAGCCATATCCTCCTAGATACATTGGATCAGATCATCTGGAAGTTCATTATGTAGACTCTCCAATTCAATATTATTATCAATAAAGTACCTTTCCAGAGTATTTTCAATGGCATCTTGCTCATAAGATGGTCCATTTAACCATATATCGGATATATTTTGCATACGACCTTCATCTTGAATAATTTGCAATATCTTTTCTGTAAATAGAGCACCTTCATCATCACTTTCTTCTGCAATTTCTACAACTAGTTTTGGTTGGTATTTTGGAGTATATTCTTTAGAAAATTCATCTTCTATATCCACAACTAACTAACCTTTCCCCTTTTCTTCAATCTTTGTTGACTCAGGTACCAGTGGAGTGACATCACCCATATCACTTCCTCTCTTCTGCCTTTTCTTAGCCTTGCCAGAGAATGACCCTTCTTCTGTTATCTTTACTGGGATAGGGACAACAACTTCCCCAAACCTTTCTAACACCTTTCTAAAAAATATTTCATACACTTGTTCACTATTCTCAAAAGAATTATAATGATTGAAAATTTTCTTACAAACTGACACATTTTCTCTCCATATTGCATTTCCTTTCACTAGAAAACGGTTTAGAAAATACATCATAATGCATATTACCATAGTGTCAAACTTGAAAGGGTTGTCAATATCCTTCGTTAATTGAACATTTTCCATTAGTTGATCCTATACTAGACTGCATAGGTCAAAATCTTCATTTTCAATTATCATTTTATGAGCGATGTATGTAGCACCTGCCGAGGTTGATCCTTCTTGGTTTCTGAAGAAGATTTTGTATGAGATTCCATGTGCCACATACATTGTCAAAGGATCTTTAATCAATTCAATTATTAGAGCCCTCTGATCTCCCCTAGTTCCAGTTTGGGCTTTGACCTCAACATTGCGAATCAACTTCTTCTTCTGTAAATCACCAACATTGCATAAGCCAGTTAAATTTCTAATCATGTCCTTAGTAATTTGATAAGGCTTGTCAAGAGTGAGAATATAACTGTCCAATTAGTTCTGAACAAACTGAATTACTTCAGGATTGACAAGATGAGGATATTCATACCATATATCCAAATTTTTATGCTTAGATCCTTCAAGCCTCCTGAGATCGATGAGCGACAACAAATTCCTTTCATCCCTAATCTTTTGATTGTTGTACTCATCTAGAGTTAAGGTTCCTTTGATTTGCTTCAACCAATAAAAAAATAGATATATGGAATTGATGATCAACATAAATATTTGAAAATTCGTTGCAATGATCACCTTTTGCACCTTCAAAATTTTGCAGAAAAGCTCTCAAACTATTTTCCTTTAATGCACGATGATGAATTAGGGTTCCAAAATGTTCCTTTTATAACTTCGCTTACTTTACTTTCTGTCACATTAAATGCATTGCCCTAGAAGTTCTGGTCACTCTGCATACTCAGACAGCAAGCTAAGAATTCGAGTTCAGACCTTTAACATTTCATTCAACTCCACAAGTGATTTCTAAAACTTTCATTAATGAATAATACGACGACTGACAGCATCCAACAATTCAGAGTTGATTATATGCCGGGGGACAGGAGGTCTTCATGAAAAAATCCCCCTAGGCCATTGGCCTAATATTAATTGCCGAAAGAGCTACCAGAGGGAACTTCCGGTACAACCTTGTTTCCTTCATTAGATTCACTTTTATTCACCCATATTTTCTTCATCTGATCTCTTATCTCTTCCACATAATCCATTTCTTTTCCTTTATTGTCTTTTTATTAATTTCTTCCTTGATAATTTGAACCTCTTTTATTCATATTTTTGTTCCTACAAAATTTTGCAAGGTGTCCAAGATTATTACAATTGAAACATACTAGGCCATTTTGGCTATCCTAGCCATTCCATTGATTTCCTCCTAACTGGCATTGATTAGCAACATGTCCAAATCTTCCATAGGTGTAGCATTTAATGTTACTTGTATTGACAGGCATGCTTCTACATTTTAATGCCTTATGCCCAAACTTCTTGCATTTAAAGCATTGACTAGAGAATGATGGAGTACTAGGATTTATCCTAATTTTGCACTAAAAAGCTATATGGCCAAATTTATTACAGGTAAAGCAATATCCATTAAATATTAGAGCATTGGGTTTCCTTACAAGATGTCTTCTCCCTTTGTTCTTCTTTTATGAGTTCTTTTGTTCGGATCCCGAGGTTTCACCCTTCCCATAGCTGAGACCTCTCTTGTCATTCGTATTCTTCTAACTTTTGGTTATCTCATCAAGCTTAGCTGAACTTATGCTGAATTTCTCCTTGAATTCATTTATAGTAGCAAGCTCATTTCCAAGAGTAAATATTTGTCTTTCAATTTCATGTTCATAGTTTCTAGCCTATTGCAGTTCAACCTCCAACTGAATGGTTCTATAGTCAATTATACTGCATTCTTCATATTTTTCTTTCAAAGACTAGGAAAGATTCTCCTCATTCTTCTTTCTTTGTTCAATCTCTTTGATAAACTTCATTGTCATAGATTCCATCTCAATTTTTAGAGTTGCATTGTCTTTGGCTAGCTTTTCACATTCTTCTGTTATTTCTTTTAGGGTTTTATTTAGATGGACATCATCTAGACCTTTGCTTTATTTTTGCTTCAACTGATCACACAACTCTTTCCTCTTTTCCCTTGACCCATTTATCTTATCCTTCATAGATTGGATGAATTTGTTAGCATCTACAAGATTTACTTTAAGTTCCATGAATTTTGCTTTAGATTGATCAAGATCATCAAATGCCACCATAAGCTATTTTTTGATACCACCAGCGTCCATTGAGATTCAAGAATCACCTCAATCTATTAAACTTCTGAAGAGGAACCAGAGCTCTGATACCAATTGTTGGACATTGTGAACACTAAGAGGGGGGGTGAATCAATGTTCAATAATTTAAATAATCAAAACAGATCTAAAAACAATTAACATCAATAATATGACTTCATTTAGCATATAAATAATTAAAGCATTCAGGCACATTAATGAGCACCATAACACCAAATATTTTTGTGGGAACCCTGTTAGGGGAAAAACCACGATGGAGATTAATCCACAATGTTTACTCTATTAAAAGTAAATAAAAGAGGGAATGCATTTGCATTCAAGCACATTACCTAGAGCTTGTTGTTCAAAAGAAAGAGGCTCACTTCCTACAGATAAAATAAAGTTTACAACAAAAATTGAACTAAGAATATAGCATCAACAAATTCTTGAATTCAGTTCCAATGAAGCCCAATATCAGATTCTGGATCACTTGACCGAATTACACTTTTGCTCTATTCTGCTCTACACTACACTGCTCAACAGTCAAAAACTGATCTACTCTTTTTCACTCTTTCCCTGATGCTTACATACTCTTTTTTTCACAGTCACACACACACCTTCATATCTAACATCAAAATGAATTACCGATCTCCTTTTTATACCCGCAAACTAGAAATTCAAAGTATGTCGGCCTCACAATAGAATATAATACTTTTCTTTATGTCGACTCACATCTCTAATTTAGAAGTTAAGTGAATCCACACAAGTTAGCTAGACTTTAGTAGGGACCAAAAAAATATTAAAAACATAAGAGATGATGAAATACATATTCCACATAGATCCACGAAACATCATACAAAGCATGTCGGCCATAATGGAAAATAAACCATGAATCATTCTACCAAATCTCTTAATTCCAACTTTGACTTAATACAGTACCACAAAACTTATCAAAGGATAGTGTAATTTCCAAGAAATATTCCCTAGAGATCCACATCACAAAATAATGATTTGGTACATAGGGCAATATCATCCACAGTTTCACTTGCACAACTGGATGTCTTGTTCTTCACACTTACTGTTAGTAGAGTACAAAAAATCAAGTTCTTTTCTTGTACGAGTAATGATAATACTTTGGATCATACTAATGACTCTAGTTGCCATCAATGAAAACACAAGTAGCCAAAAATTATTTCTTAGAGCCATATGCCAACACAATATAGCCACGTCGAAGAAGGAACAATAATATCATAGGGCATTTCCAAGTACCATGGAACGTAATGATAGATGATTGATGATGTTGGGTACAGAATCACAATTCCAACACATCAAATGGCATAAAAAACAGAGTTCCCTAGCTCCTGTTATGTTGTTTTGAAGAAAAAGTAGTTTTATTAACTCTTAAGGAAAAAAATTACCCTATTTGAATGTATAAGAGTAAAAGAGATGAAAATAGGTTAAAAGAGGTAAAGGAGAGTGATTTGTTACTTACTATTGAATTTTACCTTCTTTTAGCTTGAGAGTGACAACTGAGACGAGAAGATGTTGAGTAGATAGGATTACATGCCTTCACGATTGGATGAGTTTTGAGAGCAGGTGGCATGTGGTGAGATGTATCATGAGGTGAGTTGATTCTACAACCTTCGCTTAGTGATTTTGCAATGATTTAATTATTTTAAATGCATTTATAGGTTAATTTAGGATCTTGGAAAAAGGTTCAAAAAGTGTCCCCTTTCTTCGCAAAGTGTCCCATTTGTTCAGAAAGTGTCCCTTATGTTCACAAAGTGTCCCATTTTTTCACAAAGTGTCCCATTTCTTCATGAAGTGTCTCATTTCTTTGCAAAGTGTCCCAAAAGGGTTATAAAGTGTCTAGGGCCTTTAGAAAAGCACACTAGATGGACTTTAGCAAACTTGCATGAGGAATAATGTAAAAAATGAAGATATTATATGAATTTTTAGAGCATATTGTTGTGATTTTGATAGGTACTCACCCAATCGCAAAAATGGCTATGGGGGATATAGTTAAGCTTTTTGAGAGACCTAGCACCAACACTATCAATAGAGGAGATAGAGCATCTTCAGGTAGTAGGAATTTATTAGGCATACCTTCTGCCTCGTATGAGATACCATGATGTCATGTTGATGGCCTTATGCAAGCGCTGGAATGCCGATACATGTATGTTTCACCTCCCAATCAAGGAGATGACCATTACCTTAGAGGATGTACATTGAATTCTCCAAGTTCCTATTCAAGGAGAATGAGTATGCTTCCAAGGAGATCGATCATTTCATGAGCGGAAGGTCGACATGTAGTATTTCCTTGATGGACATGTTCATGATGAGCACATGAGAGTGTGAATTGAGCTATCGATGCTACTATATTAGTGAGCCCCCATAGTGAGATGCATTATGATGCACACAGTGGAATTGGTACTCAATCTAGATGGATGAGTGGCACACCTTGATGGAGGATTAGTTCACTTGATTCATGGGATGGCAAAGCATAGGACAGTCTACACTTAGGGACGTTGTATCATAGCACATCTTTATTATGATCTAGGTTGATTTTTTTTTCGGGAGATAGACAATATGGTGCACTTCAAGCTTTTGTAGGTGTGGTGCCTTGAGCATATTACATGCACTAGGCTTGTTGGTTTCCCATGTGCTATAGCCGTAGGGTATCCATGAGCCATCAACTATCCTCTCCAATGTTTGTGGTAGTATGGAGACTTGCAATTTTGGATATTGAGATTTGAACGGCTGGAGGAGGACGAGATCCTTTGGATACCTTATCTACTTACACTACAGTGGCCAAATCCCATAGGGTAGTTGAGGAGGATGCAAGTAGACAAATTTTTGGCTAGTTGGAATGACTATGTAGTACCTCCTTTCTAGTATGGTCAAGTCATGCAATAGTTTGGTTAGGTGTAGAAACCACCGAGGTCATGAACCTTTATCAGGAGATCAATGTAAAGCACCCAGAGGCTAGGTGATACTATACGAATCACTATAGATCATGTTGTCTAGAGTGACTCTGATAATTTAGATCATGATTGGCCACCAGTCTCCGATGCTAATGACATCAGTAGAACATATGAGCATGAGGAGTGGTGGTTAGCAACACAACTAGCTCCTATATTTTTGATGGATGTCCCTATAGGTGATAAAGGACCAGCACTAAATGAGCAAGATGAGGCAAAGGACAGAGTCAAGGATGTACGATATAGGGTTGTAGATATATTCATTGATGTTATAGATGATGAGTATGATTCAGATGTTGATCCTAATTGTGAGGGCCAAGATGGGGCAGCCAGGGATGAGGAGGAGGAGGATCCACCCCTGAGAAAGGGTGATGAGGTAGCAGTTGAGGATTGGCACAAGTGGGGAGAGTCCTTACACATTTGTGTGATCAAATCATGTGCAATATCCACAAAAAACATCAGTACCCATGGTCATAGAGAGGCTAGCATGTCCTCCATGCCCCCCACAGAGGATGAAGTTCATATCCCTTAGTTGACTGGAGATATAGGTGATGATATTTGATTTTATTCATCTACATTAGTGCTTATGCTTTATATATATATATATATATATATCATGATGATGTTTACTGATTGTACATTGTTTCTACCTTGCAGAAGCGATGAGAGACTAGTGAGAGTTCTATTGTTAGACAATTGTAGAGATAGTTCTTGCATCCATTGGTGAGGAGGATATGGACCTTGATTAAGTTCCCCCATTGATCATGGAGGAGGAGCCAGAGTCACTCAAACCTTTTGTGAGGCTATGGGCAACATATGAGTGCATGAGAAGATGACTCCATCGAGCCGATACCATAGGGAAATCATCCCAGACTCTAGCAAAGGTAGAGAGACTACTAAAAATGACCAAATGGGAATTTGGGCATGGAGCTTAGAAGTAGGGGCATGAATTAGATTGCTATGTTCTTGGCATTTGTGACATCATTTAACATAAGCAAAATAATCTTTTTCCATATGTCTCCAATAATATCCCATATGGATGATTTTTTTCACTAATGACCATCCTCCAAAATGACCCCCACAAGCACCAGCATGAGCTTGGTCAAGTGCTATAGGAATTTTAGAGTCCCTAAGACACCTCAGTATTAGACCATTGAAGGATATTCTATACAAAACATCAGTGAGGATTACATATTTGGCTGCCAGTTTGCATAAATGATTTCAAGTATTTGTCATTGTGGGTTTGGGAATGGTACCATGTTTTAAATAATCATATATTGTATCATACCATTCACACACATCTTCTAGAGTTGTTGGTTAAATTTCTTCTTATCAGGTATCAATCGAAGGTTTCATGATTGGATTAATAATAAAGGTGAAATATATTGAAAGATCATGCGGGGATATAAGAGAGGCTACAGTCACCATCACATTTGCATGTCAATTGTCTTTTCATGGGATGTTATCAATGGTGAATGATTCAAAATTCTCTAATATTTGCATTGTAAGATCCTTGTATTTTGATAATTTTTCATGTTTAGTTTGATATGTCTCATTTATCTGTTTGATCACTAATTGTGAATCACCAAAGATCTTGATATCTTTGGCACCCATGGTTAAAGTAGCTCACAATCCAACAATTAATGCCTCATACTCAGTTGTGTTATTTGTACATAGGAAATTTAATCGATAGGACAAGGGAATAGGATTTCCTTCAGGAAAATTAATACCACTCCAACACTATAACCTGTTCTACACTTAGATCCATCAAAATACAATTCCCATGTTTTAACATCTATGGTCAAGACACTATCATCAGGAAAAGAGTCGTGATTAGGTAAATAAAGAGGGGAAGGGGCATCAACTAAGTGATCAGTTAAGGCATCCTTTGATTACATTTTGTGAAACAAAATTAAGGTCAAACTCAGTTAACAACATCACCCACTTAGCTAAGCATCTAGAGAGATCTATTTTATTAAAAAGATGCTTAAGGGGATCAAATTTTGTTATGACTTGTATTTCAACATTTAGTAAATAATGTTGTAACTTACTAGTAGTGAATACAAGATCCAAACATTGTTTTTCAATTGGTGAGTATTGGGTTTCATAATTGATTAAAGTTCGACTGATGTAATAGACAGGGTGTTCTTTTCCAGTATCATCTTGTTGAGCTAACAATGCTACAAGAGGATGGGTTGATGCAGCTATGTAAAGGATAAATGGTTTGTTTGGCACAACGGGTTGTAAAATAGGTGGATTTATAAGGTATTCTTTTAAACTCTCAAAAGACTATTTACAATCCTCATTCCAATCAAAATGCACATCCTTTTTTGAGAAGTTGTGTGAAGGGTAATGTGCAATCAACTAAAGATGCAATGAAATGATAGATAACTTGAATTCATCCTTGTAATGTATGCAAATGAGAAATGTTCTTAGGATGTTGCATGTTAATAATGGCATCAATTTTCTTTGTGTCCACCTCAATGCCTCAATGAGATATCAAAAACCAAAAAAAATTCCCACTATCTATGCCAAAGACACACTTTTTTGGATTTAATCGCATGTTATATTTATGTATTCATTCAAAGATTTTTTGAAGGACATTTACATTGTCTTGTCTTGTTAAGGATTTAGGAAGGATGTCATCAAAATAATCTTCCAATATTTTATGTATGTAATCATGAAATATAAATGTCATTGCTCGTTGATAAGTTGCATCGACATTCTTTAATCCAAAAGGCATCATAACCCAACAAAATGTTCCCCAAATAGTTGTAAATGTGGTTTTGTATTGATCTTGTGGGTTGATAATATTTCATTATAACCAGAAAATCCATCGATGAATGACAATAAAGCATGTCCAACAGTTGAATCCACAATCATGTCAATATTAGGAAGCAAAAAATTGTCTTTTAAAGAAGATTTATTTAAGTCATGAAAATCTGTGCATATCCTAATATGATTATCAGGTTTAGCAACTATGGAAATATTTGAGATCCAAGGAGAATAATCAATAGGTTGAATGAAACCTACATCAAGGAGCTCTTCAAGCTCTCCCTTAACATGCAAGGCTATGTTAGGGTTCATTTTTTGTTTCTTTTGGCGAACAAGTTTAACATTTTCAGCAAGAACAATGTTGTGTGTTACAATTTTTGGGTCAATTCCTAGCATCGAAATATTTTCAAGCAAAATTTTTAGGAAAATAATGAAGTAAAGTTGTAGTGTTCTCTTGTTCTTCATTGTCAAGGCACTTCCCAATCTTAATAACTTTTTCTTTATCATCTATGTCCATTGATATATCAATTGTATCTCCTAAGGGGAGTGCATTAGACTTAGGAACTTCAATATCATATGGTTCTTCAATGATATCACCATCTTTTTGCGTGGTAATTATCACAACACAAGTAATCTATTTCATGGGAGTAGTAGAGTATGTGTTATCATAAACTCCTAACAGTTTTTGTAAAGCTTCATCACTTTTAACGTACTCCCATGATGGGGGTAAGTCCATATCAAGCAGTTCAGGATGTTTGATTGTGAGTTTGTGTCTTTGTTGACATGTAATAGTGTTGATATTCAAAGATGGTCATTTGATTGGTTTTTATCATCTTAGAAAAAGAATATCCCAATCTAGTTTTTGTCTCTTGTGTATTACGTTCTATGGGGACGTGAATACCTTGTTCATTCTTTCCACATTCTTTTCCAGTATATCCCAATTGTTTCACAAGTTCATAGCCTTTCCCATAAAGTATTTCCATTTCCTTTAGATTAGGTGGATGTTAATAATCTATCTCATCAAAATTGGTTTTGTACGTTATAGTTTCTTCCAAAGTAGAGGAGATAGATGGCAAAGAAGATTTTTCTAAATGTTGAGTTGACATAATGGTTGGTTGTTCTTTTTTTCATCATTTTATTGTGTGATTGTATATTCACCCATAAATGAAGGTGTGAATTCTAAGGATCTCCAATCATCACCAAATAATTTAGACACCGATTCCTCATCTTGTTTTTCAATTTTGAGAGGCTCTATATAAGATGTTGGAATTAATGTGTTCAGAGGACTTGTGGTTCCATTTTCAAGGTGTAAGCAACTTTCAGGCTTAGGGTCTATTTAAACTTGATAAAGTTTGTTGTTATAGACATATTTCATTATATGATGAAGCATCAAAGGATCTGCATTCATCTCATGAATCCATGGTCTTCCTAAAAGAAGATTATACAAAAGATCATAGGGCATGACATGAATAGGATTTTGCATAGTAGTCATGCCAACTATAATAGGAAACGTGATTACACTAAGCAGTTGCTTTGTTGTATTGTCAAATCCATGAATGGATAGGGAATCAAGCTTTATTTGTGACTTGTCAATGCACAATCTATCAAGGAGATTCACACTACACACATTAATGACATAACCATTACAAACGAGGGATCTTTTGATACCTATTTGATTGAATTGAGCAATTATCATAAATGCTTCATTTTGTTTTCATAACTCTAAAGGAGGGAGCTCATGTTGATGAAAATTAATATCTAGATTAACTCTATTAATTCCATGTATTAAAGCTACCACATCATTTGGAGTTGTACTAGGAGGAACCACTATGTGTTGCAATGTTGTTTGAAGGATGGTGTGATAATTTGGTGAATTCTAAAGTAAATCCCAAAGAGAAATCTTTGCAGGAGTATTCTTGAGTTGTTCAACAAGATCATACTCCTTTGTGTGTGATGGAAAATGAGGAGCACTATGTAGATTAGGTA
Organism: Sequoia sempervirens; assembly: GCA_007258455.2. NCBI lineage: Eukaryota > Viridiplantae > Streptophyta > Pinopsida > Cupressales > Cupressaceae > Sequoia > Sequoia sempervirens. The sequence continues at coordinate 432,584,244 of VDFB02270651.1, forward strand.
AAGGTAAAGAGGGTGGGGTTGGTTGCGGTGGTTGTAGATTGTTTGGGGTATTATATGTATGAGAAACAATAGCATTATTGGATTGTTACAACACATCATTTTTAGGTGGGTAAAGAGTAAACTTAGGTTTATTGGAAGGGTGAAGTTTATGTGAGGGTGGGTAAAGAATGAGTTGAGGTTGAACCACATTAACGTCCTTTGTTTTAGGTTGTTCACAACAATCCTTATTGGGTGACTTAGGTGAGATGAAGTCTTGAAGGGCTTCATCTAACATGTCAAAGTCATCACGATTAAAAGGTTTGATAGGTAATTTATCGTCAATTGGTTTAGGCTTCTCATGGAAAAATTTAAAGATGTTAACGTCGTTTGTTGTAGGTTGTTCACAACAAACATTAGTGGATGACTTAGGTGAGATGAAGTCCTGAAGAGCTTCATCTAACATGTCAAAGTCATCATGACTAAAATTTTTGAGAGGTAAGTTATCATTAAGTGGTTTAGGCTTCTCATGGCAAGCTTTATAGGATGAAGTGAGTGAGAGGAAGTCCTAAAGGAATTCATCTAACTTGTCTAAATCATCACTACTAAGAGGCTTGGATGAGATGGTGTTTCTAAATTGAAGCATTTTATGTAAAGGTTGGTTTGATGTTTGCAGTTTTTTTCTTTCATGTACTAATGAACCTGATCTAAAAGAACTGGGAACTAATGCTTAAAATGAAACTTACAAAAATATAATGCTATCCATATCTGCCATGAAAGGAAATGATGCTTATGCAAATGATTTAAATATAATAGAAAATAACTAAACAGAAACAAAAAAGTAACTATGGCAAATAGAAAGTGGAAAATAGGAAACTAAATTCTAAAAAACAATGATGCAGAAAGTGTACTGGGACTTATTCGCCCAGGGTGGCGAATGAATCCCAAGAGAGGTATTTTGAAGATTTTTCTTTTTTTTTTAAAACTTTTTTCTATGTTTTTATTGTTAGAATTCAACATGCTTAGATATCATGTTGAAATAATGAATGTTGAATCATCCAATGAAGTTGTGCACACTTCAAAGGATCTTGCTAAGAGAAATTACACCACATAGAAAATGTTACAACTAAGAGATACAAAGAGAGATTACTATTGATCTACAAGATTAGATCATAGATTGATTTTTTATTGATATATTACAAATGAACAAAATTCCTGATTATATAGGCAAGAAAGAAAACCTAAAATGCATGAGATGTTGCCATGTGACAATATGTGAACCCTATCTAAGAAATTATTAAATGTTGAGATAAGTTCTAGAAGGACAACTCATCTTCTAGAAGGAATCTTATCCCTACAAACATGGAAGGGGAAATTACCCCATTATTAAATTATTATTAAAAATGCAACCTAGGACTAAATTATGCAAGACCTCAGTTAACTTATGCTAGTGTAATAAATAATTAATTACACTAACACCCCCCCATAAGTTCAACTTAGGGAGGAAAATGCAATGATTATGCAGAGATGATGATGATGATGATGATGGGTCCTAGCTATGAGGCCATATTAGGTACCCATTTACATGAAGATGCAAAAAATCTCCCACAATTAGGGAAAAGGGAAAAACCTAGTGGGAACGAAACCCCTCTCCAAAAAGCAGATGAACATGCAAAAATGTGAGATAGGATGGGAAGGATGGAGGATTCCCAAATACCCCCAAGTACACCATCCATCACATGGATACAATACATTAGCCCCCCCATAGGGAGGAAATAGAGATACTATATAGCCCCCCCAGAAGATGTGATCACCTACAAAAATGGTAAGTGTCTGAAGACAAAACAAGATCCAATATCGACAAACAACTTGTCACCCTTTCAGAAGAAACAAAACCAAATGAAAGTGCAGAGATGCTTCCCATTATAGATAGGAATTGAAGGAAGGAAGGATGAAAATGGATGTCGATGATGTCTTTGAACTCTGCTCAAATGTCTTCTTGCCTAAAGATGAAGATGCCATAATCAATGAAGAGGGTGACAAACCAGAACGATGCAAAAAATGATGCTAAACAATATCCAAAGACTAAGATGTGATGAATATTATGGAGACTTGATTTCCCCCCTTGAGTGAAGTGTCCTCAAAACCATTGAAGGAAGTATGAAGTCGTTCCAATGGTAGATATTGAAGAAACCTCAAATCTTGAATGGAATGATAGGGAAGAAGTCTCAAATATGAAATCTCTGAAGAGAAAACAAGTGTCTCCAAGATAGTCTTTGGATTCCCAATCAAGGTTGAGAGAAAAGGATGAGGAGACTCAAGAAAACTCTCCAATGTGGAATCTAAATAGAGGAGTGGTATCCCCTCAATAATTTCCTCCAAACCTATAGAAGTAGCCAAGTTAGTGATACCTGAAACAAAGCCATCCTATGATGTCAAGTCTAGAAAAATGAAGGTGTCCTGATTAGTGATGATGATGGAAGCCTCAATCAAGGAATACCATTAGTCTCTAATGGAGAAGAAGCACCTAAAGCAACCTTGTCAACCTCTTCAAAAGATTCAAGGCAATCAACCTCCTGCACAACAATATCAATATGAGGTACTTGATCTGAAGAATGACATTCTGAATCATGACCATCAGGGAATGGTGGAGTATCTGAATCTCCAAATATCTCCCAAAGCTTAGTCCAAAGGATGTGAGGACAATCACAATGATCAATAGATTTCAAAACATCACAATCAACTTGCATTGAAATGATCTCCAAGATAGTGTATCTACTGCAATTCCAAGCAAATTCATGAATACCTTCACTTGGATGAGGAACTATACCAAACATATGTGGCAATAAATCAAGTGATTGAAGATGGTGTGTGATCCCATCCCACCATTGCTTATAGTTTCCCTTATGAAACATAACCAAAGAAGGAGTATATGCAAGCCCCATAATGAACTATCTCCAAAAATATAAAGAAACTAACCTTCAATATCAAATAGAAGCTTCCAAAGATGATGTACAACTGAAGTGATGTTACTCGGATCAAGAAATCTTTTCCCAAGATTTAGGATATCCAAGTTATTGAACAAATGCACCAAACTGAAAAAATCAATGCAAGAGTACCTTGAGTTGAAACTAATCAAGGGGTTTGGACTGATGAAAAAAGCTCTAAAAATACTTCCTGATGCCGCTAGAATCACCAAAATTTGATGAACGGTTGCAAAGATATGAGCCTTTATGTCCAAAATGAAGGGTTGAATTTAGTTGATTGTAGAAACTTCTACAAGATTTTTTTTTTCAAAATGGATGTCACCATTAGAAAGTGCTCAGAATTCCCTTTCCGATGGTATCTCATTTGCTAATTTTTGATACCTTGGTGAAAAGTTATGATAAAATGAAAAAATGCCTAGATTTGGCACTTTGTAGGCTAACGAGGAGCAAAAAATAAGCCCCTTTGGACTAGCACTTGGTCGTTGATGTGACTACGATGCATGCTTAGGAAAAATGTCACTTGATTTGGTGGGCCCCTTGGTCATTGATGGGACCAAGGTCTTCAGTGGCGGAGTGTGATAGATGGTCCAACGGTGATAGGGTCGGCAGGAAGAAGCAACCAGTGGTCAATGGAAAGAATACCGATGGGCAGCCAACAAAAAATTCTAGCAGGGGATGTTGGATGGGACCGACAGTGATGGGGCTGGTGGTAACAGGTAGGATGGCTTATGGGAGAAGATGGGTGAAGCCGATGACGTACGCCGATCCTTGCTGCAATAAACGGGTCGACAACTGATGTATGCCCCTGCAGAAAAATGCCAACCTCTACAGACTAATGATCGATTTTTAAGATTTTTTAGTATTGCATGATTTGCAATTTAAAAATCAAAAAAAGAATGCCAATCAATAAAGTAAGCCGATGGAAAAATATAAAGCCCGTGCTGATGGCATTAAAAACAAACTCCTCAATTTTAATAAAATGTCGATGAACTATAGTCCACAGATTAAAAAGGATGATGGCGACCAACCAATATATTAGCGGTCGCTCCAAATATTTTTTCTGAAACTATAGAAAAGCCCACAAATATATTTTTTCCAAAAATAATATGAAATATTAGCTCAATTTTTCTGAAATGAAAAATGCTTGCAACTAAAAAAAATTTGCCTCAGAGGACAACTGATAGGGAGGATTTTTTTACTGCAAATTTGTACGGATCGTACTAGTTGATTTTGTAAACCCTAAATACCTCTAATGGCTCCCAGGTTGATGAATCTGATTTTGATGAATGGGAAGGTAATCCTATGGTTTCAAGGCCTTTTGAAGACAATGGCAAGCTTGGATCTAACTCTATCTACTTCAGAAATCAGCTTGATCCCTGGGTGGAAACAAGTAGCCATCAATGGAAACTTTCAAGCCTGCAAGAATCTCTCCAGCCCAACTTTCTTGATCTAGTGATGAATTCAAAATGGAATGGCTCTGATACCATGTTATAATTCAACATGCTCAAATATCATGTTGAAATAATGGATTTTGAATCATCCAATGAATCTGCACACACTTCAAAGGATCTTGCCAAGATAAATTACACCACACAAAAAGTGTTGCAACTAAGGGATGCAAAGAGAGATTACTATTGATCTACAACATTAAATCATAGATTGATATTTTATTGATATATTACAAATCAACAAAATGCCTGATTATATAGGCAAGAGAGAAAACCTAAAATGCATGAGATGTTGCCGTGTGTCATGATCTAACAACATGTGAAAACATGTGAACCCTATCTAGGAAATTATTAAATGTTGAGATAAGTTCTAGAAGGACAACTCATCTTCTAGAAAGAATCTTATCCCTACAAACATGGAAGGGGACATTACCCCATTATTAAATGATTTATTAAAAATGAAACCTAGGACTAAATTATGCAAGACCTAATTTAACTTATGCTAGTGTAATAAATAATTAATTACACTAATATTCTATGTGTTTAGGTCTGTACAATGTAGATAAGTAATGGAAATGCATAATTTTGTAATGATTTTGATAAAATGAAATGCAATAATGACCTCTAAATGATAGTTTCATTGATGCAATTTTGTAATCCCTAGGATGCAAAAAAAATGTAAAAGCTAATGCAATTGAGTTCTAGGATGTAAATGCAATGAAAATTAGAAAGAAAATATTCAATATGCAGGTTCTCCAAAATGAACCATAGATTTTTGGGGTGGAGGATGCTATAACTCTCTTGCTCAATTAGGGTTTTTCAACTAAAGGAAAGAGATAGATCCCACACAAAATCTAGGTGGTACACTCAAAATAATGCAAGTACAATGGAAATATTCCTAAATGTAATGATCTAGATGCAACAAACTGACAAAATTGATTGACTATTTATGCAAAACCTAAGAAATATGTTGTGTTTGAAAGCACAGTGTTGTTTGCCAAATACCTAAAAAGATGAAAAAAATGCAAATCGAACCAAAAAAAAGTTACAAGACTAAATGCATGCAGTTGTAAACTTGATGACAACTGGAAAACACTTTGAAAAATTGGAAATATTGACTTTTTGGCTGACTGAGACTCATTTGCCACCTTGGGTGAATCAATCCTAGATCAGGGTTTCTACCCAGAATCCTATTTCTATAAAAAGGGTATTGGAATTTGCACTCTGTCCTAATAGACACCTATAGTGGGACTCATTTTCCATCCATGGTGAATCATTCATTTTCCTATTTTATGAAAATTCAAGTTTTAGATCTGCACTTTGCTACCTGCACAACACTTGACAGAAACCCAGATTTGAATCTCTGAAAAACACCTACAAAATAACTTTAAATTTGTTTTCTAATGGGGGGTTTTCCTTGGTAAAACCCCTAATTTTGTAATTAAACCTTGAATGGACAAAATCTGCATAAAACCCTAGCCTTAAGTGTGTCTAAGACTAGCAAAATTTGAAGTAAAACAAAACCATATTTTGATGTGCTAGAATAAGATGAGTAAATGTGATTTGAATGATGCAAGACTTCAATCCAAGAAACCCTACAACATTTCAAATGAATGTAAATGACATGCAAATGTAGAGAGAAAATGGAAGATGGAATCACTTCAAAAACAAGTCATAAGGTGTGATTTGATGGCTAGTTACATCTCCTCAACCTAGATTTCTCCATGATTCTCCATAGGAATCCATGATCAACTCTTTGCAATGTTGGATCTTGAATGAGAAGTGAGCTTGAAGACTTGCAAAAACCCTATCTTGCTGTCTAAAAGCTTTAACTTTGTTGTAGAAATTCTAATGAAACTTCTTGTGGAAGATTCTCAACACTTGAATTTTCAATTTTGCTTTGTAAAAATGATTAGGAGATGTGAAAAATGATCTAAAATGTGTATTTATAGGCATCAATACCTAATTTTTCCATTATCTAGACCTAAGAGGCTGACATACACTAAAAAATTGAATTAAGTCAGTGAAATTCCTACTTAAAATTGAAATTTTCCCCAAAAGGGACTCATTCACTACCCTTGGTGAATGGGTCCCACCAGAGGGGATTCATTCACCCAAGGTGACGAATGGGTCCCACTTGTGGGTTTTGGAGGTGGCTTTTTGATAAATGAATGAATTAAGTATTGTTTGTTGGGACTTATATAATATTTAAGTGAAATGGGCCTCTAGATAAAAAATAATGGGTCTTAGGGGCCTATGAATGTTATTTTGAAGAATGATTAATGCAAGGGTACTCAAAAGTAGGTCCAAATTAAGCATGAAATTGTCTCTTTTTCCAAGAGTACCCAATTTTCTATGCCACAAATGTGCTCATGTTATATCTTGCTTTGGGAATCCCCAAGTCTTAGGCTTGGTATTTTCCTTGGAATACCAACCCAAAGCGTTGGAGGGCCTTCCCAATGACTAGAGACATGTTCTTGCAAATTCTACAATATTTCACATAATCAGGTTAGTGCTCACTATCAGGATTGCACGTGTTTCAATGTCGAATAAATCTAACACTTGGGTAATGTAAGGCTCTTTTTTAGCTATCCAATGATGAAATTTTTTTCACTTTTTGACAATGTTAAGCCTTTCAGATCTATAATTTCTTTTGTTTGTGTCTCTTTTTTGGAAAAAAGTAGTTTTTGGTATTTTTTTGTTATAAATTAACCATTCATCAGAATTTTAAATAAATTACATTTTTAGAAACTAGACTCCATTCTATAATTTTTTATTTAAAAAAAAAATCAATTAGTTTCAAAAATTTGTAGGGGTAGGATGGCCAAAATTCTATTTTTCAAGAAGTGTCCACTTTGAAAATTAGTAAAAAATCAAATATTCATTAAAAAAATATAAAAAATATTACATCAACTACATACTATTAGCTAATTTCTCACTAAAGCAATTTTAAAAATACCCAAAAAAAGTTCATCGTGCTACGTTCGTACAAAAGTTGCTATGTTATGTTTTTCTGACAAAAAAAGACCAATTTACATACATGCCTCTTTTGAACCCCTTAATCTCAACCATTTTCAAAATAAATCAGTAGTTTAGAAAGTATAATCAGAGCACTACGATCCTTTTTTTTATTGAATCTCAAAATGTTGAGTGTAACTATCCTCAATTTCATGTCCAATGTGAGTATTTCTTGATTTCAAACAAAGTGGCCACTTAAGCCCCCTTTTTGGACCCCCATCTTTTTGCACTTACCCATATTATATATATTAATATTATTATTATTAAGGTACAATTATATAGTATATAAATTATATTATATATTAATATGTGTCTCTCTCTCAGGTCTATCCCTGGTGCAGGAGCACCTAAACACCTTTATCAAAATTTGTTCATTTGATTGGTCATAGGGTGAGTCAAGGGTAGATTAGGATGGTTTGAGTATGTTTATACTAAATAAAGTCTAACAAGACAATTTAATACTTAATTGGGGGTATTTTTGTGTCTTAAGTGTTAAAATACTCAAAGTTGCAAAAAAAATGCAAATGTTGTTAAGCAACAAAATGCAGTTTTAGGGGAATATGAAGGGTTAGGAATTTGAAAAATAGTTGTAGACATTGGATTGGTTATAATTTGAATTTAATGACTATAAAAGGCCTCCAAGAGGTTCGAGCATCAGTTGGAATAGTTTTGTATTGAAATTTCAAAGGCAATAACAACATTTTCTTTGGATCTTACTATTATTTTTCATTTTTTTTAGTTTGTACAGACTCATACAAATAGTAGATGCTTTGAAATTCTCTACATTTTGTAGGATCATGTTTTGACTCTCTTATGAACCAATTTTGAGAGTCTACTATTAAGTTTGAAAGAAAAACTCTGTAATTTTCTGGAATTGCCTGTTGAAGGCTTATGTAGGGTTTGATTGGAGTTTTAATCATGTGTTAGTCATTCCACCTATTGTAGAAAATTTTTCCTCAGTGGAAGGAAATTTCCGATGTTATTTCAAATGTCTTTTTGGTTTTGAATGTTTGAGGAGTCAAGTTATTGGTTTTGGAATAAATCCCTAGGGCAGGGCAGTGTGTTTTCCATGTGAAAAAGAGGTATTGTGATGTGGTTTTGATAAATTGTTGAAAGAATAGAGTATGTAATAGTTTATTGGGTTTGTGTAGGGTATAATTAAAGTGATAGATGCATTGGTTCAGTTGGGAAAGTCTTGAAGTTGTGAATTTCAATAAACCCTAGAGATTTGGCTTGAAAAGGAGGGTTTTATGGTACAACGTCCTAGAGGACCTTGGTCAATGTTTTGATCAATGAATTTGGTGTTTTGTAACACACTGAATGAACATCAAAAGAGTTTGAGTGGAAATTTGAAGAGTGGGAAGTACTTCCTTTGTAATTTAGGGCTAATTTAGTAGCCTTATTCAAGGGTGTTGTGTTGAATCTCTATATTGCTGCAAAGAAGTCTCTTCTAATTTGTTGGGACAATTGTGTTGGTACTGTGGGGAGTCTTAAAAGGTTTTTGTTTGATCCTTGTATGGCCTATTCCAGAATATATCATCAAAAGTTGTGGTTTGAGGGCTAGAAGCCTCTTATGGAGTGGTTGAGACGAGCATTTTGTGTTTAGAGGCAATTTTATTTGTTTATGATTAATCATTTTGTGTTGGATTAAAGGTCATCACCACCTTGCTTGCATCACTCCCAGTACCTTTGTCCCTCTGTCCCTCTCTCTCTCTCTTAAATCTCTCTCTATATATCTCTCTCACCCCTCCCACTCTAGGTATCTCCCTCTCCCCCTCTCTCAGGTCTCTCTCTCTCTAATCTCTCCCACTCTCTCTCATTATCCATCTCCCTCTCAAGTCCTCTCTCTCTCAAGTCTCTCACACTCCCTCTCTCCCTCTCTCTCTCAAGACTCTCCCACTCCCTCTCTCTCTCTCAGGTCTCTCCCACTCTCTCTCACTCTCCATCTCCCTCTCAGGTATTTCTCTTTCTTTCTCCCATCTCTCCCACTCTCTCTCTCTCAGGTCCCTCCCTCTCTCTATCCCACTCTCTCTCTCCCCATCTCCCTCTTAGGTCTTTCTCTCTCTCTCTCTCTCTCTCTCTCCCTCTTAGGTTTCTCTCTCTCTCTCTCTCTTGTCCCTACCTCCCTTTAACCATCACATGTTGTTAGAATGGAAAGATTGAAGGTGTTTTCATTTATTTCAATTGATCAACTGGTTATCAAATAGTTGTTGTTCACTATATATGTCGAGGATATTGAGAAAATTATAATGAAGATATGTTGCAAGTGTTCAGTGGTTGCTATGGATTTGCTCCTATATTTATGTGGTTTAGATATGTTGATCATGGTTATTAGAAGATGCTATATCAATATTTTTAGTTGTTGATTCAATGTACAATGCAAGTTATGTTCACTGGTTGTGAACTATAGTTTTTTGTGTTTTTGGTTAAGGTCTAGGATAAATGTTGTTGGTCTGAATTTCTCTCTGATGAAGTCTTCTACCTTGCGGTTCTAGAGTTGAGTTTCCTTGATTTTGTTGAAGATAGTTTCGGCATTTGGAAGATTCATGGTTAATGGTTCTATGTGTTTTACACTAGTTTGGTTGACCTTGTGTTGAACACTACTTTCAAAGTTGATGAAGAGTGTTGGATCTATTTGGGTCCATATGAAGTGTATATTTGGGTCACCCTCATTCTAATTCCACCCTAGGATGTTTTGGCGCTAGCCTAATTTGAATTTGAATTTGGATAGCTGACTTCAGATATGTTTCAAAGTTGAAGATGGTATAAATACATGATGAGTTAGTGGCAAAAGATATACAAGAGCGAAGAAGAGAGATAAGTGAAAAGAAAAAGAGAAGATAGATGTGGCATTGATTCTATCTAGTGAGTGTGTGTGATGTGAGTGTGGAAGATTAGTGTGAAGTCTAAATGCTGAGATTTTAGATGCTGTGAGTAGAAGGTGAACTTTATCATTCATGCATGTTTGTGAATGATTGTGGTGGAATCCTTTGTTGCATTAATATTTTCTTCTCTTTGTAAGAAGTCTTCTTTATCTTCTTTGTATCTCTATGGCAATGAGCCCTCTGGGTTGTTAGCCTTGTTGGATAGTGAATCCTTGTTTTGGAAGTGAGCCTAGTTTCATAGGTAGTGAGCCTCTTTTAATTAGTTTTAATATTCTCTATAGTGTGAGTTAATCCTCATCGTGGTTTTTCCCTTATTGGGTTTTCCATGTAAATCTGGTGTTATTGTGTTTATGTTTTGGATTTAAGTTTTTTCATTAGCATTTGATGATTAATCATTTAAGCAGTGTTAAGAATTAATTCTGGTGATTGAATTAAAAGATTAAATCTATGACAACTAATTCAGCCCCCATCTCAGTTGTCTTCATTTGGTATCAGAGCTAGGTTCCTTGGTGAAGAGCTCGTTAGTGCCATTTTTGGTTCTCTCATTGTCTAGTTGTGTACTCTTTTTTTTCATGATATAACTTTAGCTATGGGGTGTGTTTCATTTTAGCACGTGGGTTAAGTGGGCTCCCACAAGGGTTGAGCCTAGTGTGCTAGTTTTCATCTCTTTGGTGGGGTGGCCTGTGTTAGGGTTTTTCCAGGCTTTTCCTTTCCCCATTTTTGGGGTTTTAGTTTGGTTCCCCTTTCTCTTTTGCTTGCCTTAGCTTTTCTTTTGTTTTATCAGAGGTGGAATGGATGCTTGAACAGAACTAGAACTTTTCCAAATTTTAAAGTTCTAGTTCCTGTTCACACATCCGTCTCGATTCCGATTCCGTGTGTTTGGAGTTTCTTTCCCTTTCTTCCCTGTGTTAGTCGCTGGTCGTTTTCCTCTTCACGTTCTTTCATTTGTTTTTTTTGCTTTGTTTCCTTTGGCAGGCGCGGGATCAGAATGAGAATAGGTTTTGGAAACTTTTTTGGGTTCCAGTTTTGGGTTCTGTTCCGCTCCCGTCTCCCTTCCTTTGTCTTTTACGAAGGTGGATCCGGGTTGGGTTTTGGTCTTGGGTGGTCATTTTGGTTTTCATTTCTTCCCCCGCTCTGGCTCTGACTCCGTCTCTTTCCTGGTTCCGGCTTCGTCTCCGTCTCTTTCCTAGTTCCGGATCTGACCTTGTTTGGTTCCCATTCCACTGGCTTTTTGATTCATTGACCTACCTAGCCAGTACACCTACAACTTAAGTTCCCCCCGAGCCCCTTTGTCTCATCGTTAACCGGCCCCTTGTTACCGTTTTCACCAGCCCCATGGTTACTTCATTGTGGCATCTCGCCGAGTATGCCCAGTCTTCCCGATCCAATTTGAAATGTTTGAGTTGCCTATCGGCAAGACATTTCAGATGTCTTGGTGATTGAATTTATCTTTCAGGCCACAGTCGGCAAGACTTCTATTGTATTTCGACGATAGAAACTATTCTCTATCGGCTTGTGGTATATAGTCAGGATAGGGTCTTATCAAAATTGAAATGTTATACTGACTCGCTTTTGAATGATCATGTCGGAAAAGTGTAATGCCATCGGTGTGAAGTCATGGCGAATTTGTAGGGTCACATCGACCAGCATAGGAAGGAGTCATATCGGCATGAGTTTTTCTCTCGGTATGATGTCATAGTGAATGTTTAATGTCACACCGACCACCATTGGAAATTTATCTTCGGCAGGACATTCTGGAGGTCTCAGCAAACAGAAGTGGTCACATTGTCTTTCAGTGAAACTCATGGCTATCGATATAGTGTCTTAGCAAACCTGTCAAGTCTTGGCGACTAAGTCTTATGAGGGACTTTTGGCCAAGGGTTTGTACTATCTTAGCAACTCTGAGTGAATGAAGGGATCTCAGTATGACACAATATATTCTACAAGAGGTCTCCCCGATGACAATATGCTATAGCGACATTCATGTGGGAGAAGGTTGCATCGGCGAAAGAAACATAAAGTCACAGCGACATCGCATAAAGGGTTTTCTTTCAAAGGCTCAATCAGTGAGAGTTATTTTCTTCAGGGTGAGGTCTTCACGACTCCCCTTGGTCTCCTCGAGATCCTTTTTGCCACCCCCCACCATTCTCTTGGTATGACTTTTGGTATCGTTATGATCTTTGGGTGACTTCGTGATGTCTCTCTGAGATCTTTTGTTTGGTGGTCCCCATTCGATGTGTTGGGGAGATGTCTCCCTGACCCCTCCATGTCTCACCGATTGTGTTAACCATTTGATGTGACTCCCTTCGGCCGTGGGTACTTCGATATGATGTTTGGCCGACCCAGCCAACTCTTGCCGACTATGTTGAATGCTCGATGTAACATGCAGTTTTCGGTGAGAGGTTGTCTTTTCTGTTAGCAATTTATGGCTTTGCCTCCCGTGAGGATAGCGATATTTCAACACGTGTCATGTTGAGTCCCCTTCCTCATTGGGGCCTACGGCCACGAGGAAGGCTAGGTGGCGCGATATCATTCAGTGATCAATGGTGGGTGCAGGAGTCATATGTGGTAGCTTGCTTCAACAGCTAAATGGAGATTTAAAAGGCAGTCATCTGATCATGGACGATCAACGGTCGAGTTTCAAACTAAACCATGGTTGGGGTTTGGTACTAATGGTGCATGCGAAATCCATAAGCCTGGTGCATTCATGGTGATAGAGAGTTGGTCGCTGGCTCTGCCGAGCTAGCATTCATGGTGACACGGATTTGGTACAAGGACGTCATGGCTTGAGTATTGACACGTGGATTTGGTGGTGGATTTTGTTGCAATTTGATTGATCTTTGTTTGTGCGGGAATGTCTTTCCTACAGCAACCCGACTAGTGACATTTATGAGACCAAAAAAGTAGTTGAAGAACATGGCGATTAAGGTTTGACCTGGTGTTGATGTGGCTCTGAGTTGGATGGCGATCCCAGAGCTGTTTAAAAGGAATTTTTGAATCATTTGTGAGGGTCTTTAGCCAGATACTGAAATCAGAACAAAAAGAGCACTAAGTCACAGAGTCAGGTTTTTACCAGATTTTGAGGTCTAGGGTTACAGTCTGTAAATTGTAAGGTTGTTGGATGCATACCAGAACCTGAATGTATTTGTTTAGGTCTTTGAGTCTCTCCTTTGGATTGTACATTTGAATTGTTAATGAAACTGATCAAGGATCATTCCATTAGCCTTTGTAATACTTTCTTGCATTGTCTGTTTTGATAATAGCTCATGTTCAAGGAACAGGTTAAATTGCTTTCATCATCTAAAAAATTTACATGTATGATTGAAGGATTTGATAAGTAGTATTTAAGATCTGATCACTAGCTGTGGGATTAATAAGGTTAGTTTCACATAGGCTTTATTTGTCCAAGTAACCATTCCTTTTGTTTGTAGATTGTCTTGACTCCTAGCCCAATGGATATGGAACTGATCTGATATATGCTATTTGTCTTTAGGGTTTCAGTTATCTTGCTTAAGAACATTCATTTTATTTAATCAATCTTGTTTGATGTCTTGCCCTACCTCCTGGTTGCTGCAAGTATTGTGCTATTGAGAATCTAGCCATATTTGAGGTTCTCAATACTTGGCATCAGGAGTCATCTGCTATAAAAAGCAATGTCTGGTCTTCTTTAAGGCATTGTGTGGGTATACCCGCCCTGGTTCTGCAGAGCCTAAAGTGCATAAGATCTCAGTCTTTGACTGAATCTTGTCAATTGGTCCAGGTCCTCCGAGTTGCCCTTGATTGGAGATGGCTACTCCATAGGTAGAATAGGAGACCAACATGGTTTACAAGAAAAAACAACCAACAAGATGGCGACTCCACTGGGGATAATCAAGTTGTAATACAGTCTGTAATCAGAAGTTGGCTAGTGTGAGTTATCATTTTCCCATCTGAGTCACCAACAAGATGGCAACTCTGCTGGGGATAAACAAGTTGTAATACAGTTTGTAATCAGAAGTTGGCTAGTGTGAGTTCTCATTTGCCCATCTGAGTCACCAACAAGATGGCGACTCCGCTGGGGAGTAACTAGAATCTTGCCTTATCAAAGAGTCATATCATTTGCCATGTTGGTTTTGTTCAAAGTTTGAAGAATCTCAGGCCTGGAGAAAATTTTTTGTTGCAGTGAACCTGAAAGCTACAAGATTTATGGTGCTATGTCGGATGGAACTCAGAGAAATATTTACATGTAAGTGAGCTTCATACCATTTGAAGTTCTGTCCTCTGCAAAGAGGTGGTGACTCTATCAAGGTAAACCCATTGAAGATTTGAAGAATGTTCCAGAACTGCAACGTTGCCAGGTATTCTTCATGTTTTTGAACACTTTAGAAAGAAATGATGATTCCCTATCTAGTGATTTAGCACTACCAAAGGGAAAGGATAATAGCAGTTTTATACATACTTCAAAGTGTATAATATGTGATGTCTATTACATTTGGTGAAGTGTGTTTTGTGCCTCTAATAATCTTAGGGCATTTTTATTCAATCAATATTTTGGATTCATGAATGTTGTAACTGAGAACCTTGTATGGGGTTAGTCTGATTGAATATCAGTTTTTGAAGGTTTCCATGTGAAATGGGGAGTAAAAATATGCAAGGAAGACAAGTTGTACCATGCCCTCAAAGGGATTGTAGAATGGGTCAACAATCTTTGGTTCAAAAATTGTATGATCTCAAGAGGCGGGAAGGAGAATCACCATATAGGTTGTTCTCAAGACTTTTGGACTACTTGGTAGAAATTCCAGAAGATTTCAAACCTGATGATTCTATGTGCATTGATTTGTTCTGTGAAATTTATGAACCTGGGCTGAATACTTTTTTGGAAGATCTAAAGCCCCATAGCTTTGATCAAGTACCTTAGTGGATAAGGATGATCGAATCAACTAAGTATGGTTGTGCACAAAATGCAGACTCTTAGAGTGAAGACAACAATTGTCCTCCTAAGGAAAGTTAGACAACAATGCAAATAAGTGAAGGGAACATGTTAGAAGATGAGCATTACATTTAGCCATAGTTGATACATGTTCAAATCTTTGCAACAGTGATGAAGCTGATGACACATGGGATGATCACAGAGTAGACATGCAAGAATCTTTTTCTTGTAGTGTCTCAGAGGATGGAGAAGTAGATGAGGAAAAGGGTATTATCCCATGCCATGGTGTGATCAGTGATCTTGATGATGAAAGTGAAGTCTCAAGTACTCATTCTGAGGAGTTTGAGTATAGTTCACATATTGATGAGCATCATGTTGAGGAATGTGAAGCTGAATACAATTGCTTCCTATTTAATTCTCCTAATCTTCTGAGTACCAATGCACTTGGTTGTCTCCCTACTGTCCCTAATGATGTTGATTTACTTGAGCCCTCACTTGGGGTATTTGGCTTTGAGCTAAGTGATGATGTGAATAATGAATCAATGCACACCATTGAACTTGAGTATCAGAATATGTGCATGTGTTGTAGTAACCAGTACACAGATACTTCTGAATATGAGTTTTTTGCCATTGACATGTGCAGTGATGATTTACATGTTAATGAAGAGGTTGTTTATCAGAACTTTCAGTTTGATTTGTAGACTGATTTTGATGAAAAATTTTGTGATGTCAAGGATCAAGTGGACTATGAATGTTTTTATTTCCCAGTCCAAGCAAATGAGCATTTAGTAAAACATAACCATGAACTATCCAGGGAGATATGCCATGATGATTGTGATGTCAAATCAATGTTTGATTGCATGTTGTAGTTTGACAAGACAGTTGGTGACATTGGAAAACACAGTGATTCAGTGGATCTTACCAGTGACCAAGCTAGTTTGTGGATAGTTCATGACAGTGTTATCAGATTTTGTCTATGGAAGGCAACATAGAATCAAGTTTTTGATAGAGGTAAAAGTTGGCTCTCATTTTTCATTTGGTGGCCTAGTGTCATCAGGTGAAACAAAGGAATGAATCAAGTGACTCTTGAATTGCCTATTCATGGACAATTCATGAGGGTACTTCACCTGAAGTATATCTCTTTTCCATGAACAATAGTTTTAGGGTTTGGTTTCCTGGTCTTTTCCTTTTTGCTGCATTTGCTAACCCTGTCTGGTTAGCTCCTCGTCTATTTTTGGCCTTTTGCCTCTCCGGTCTGCTCTCCCAGTGATCTGAATTCTTGCTATGCCCGCTAAGGGCATACATCCCCCAACTGGAGCCTATGTTAGTGCCATTTCTGGTTCTCTCATTGTCTAGTTGTGTACTCTTGTTTTTCATGATATAACTTTAGCTATGGGGTGTGTTTCATTTTAGCACGTGGGTTAAGTGGGCTCCCACAAGGGTTGAGCCTAGTGTGCTAGTTTTCATCTCTCTGGTGGGGCAGCATGTGTTAGGGTTTTTCCTGGCTTTTCTTTTCCCCATTTTTGGGGTTTTAGTTCGGTTCCCCTTTCTCTTTTGCTTGCCTTGGCTTTTCTTTTGTTTTATCAGAGGCTGAATGGATGCTTGAATGGAACTAGAACTTTTCCAAATTCTGAAGTTCTAGTTCCTGTTCATGCATCCGTCCCGGTTCCGATTCCACGTGTTTGGAGTTTCTTTCCCTTTCTGCCCTGCATCGGTCGCTGGTCATTTTCCTCTCCGCATTCTTCCCTTTGTTTTTTTTGCTTTGTTTCCTTTGGCGGGCGGGGGATCAGAATGAGAACAAGTTTTGGAACCTTTTCTGGGTTCCAGTTTCGGGTTTTGTTCCACTCCCGTCTCCCTTCCTTTGTCTTTTGCGGAGGTGGATCTGGGTTGGGTTTTGGTCTCGGGTGGTCATTTTGGTTTTCGTTTCTTCCCCCGCTCTGGCTCCAACTCTATCTCTTTCATGGTTTCGGCTCCATCTTCATCTCTTTCCTGGTTCCGGCTCTAACCTTGTTTGGTTCCCATTCCACTGGCTTTTTGATTCATTAACATGCCTGGCCAGTACAGCTGCAACTTAAGTTCCCCCCGAGCCTCTTTGTCTCGTCATTAACCGGCCCCTTGTTACCATTTTCACTGGCCTCACGGTGACTTCATTGTGATGTCTCGCCGAGTACGTCCAGTCTTCCAGATCCAATTTGAAATTTCTGAGTTGCCTATTGGCAAGACATTTCAGATGTCTTGGCGATTGAATTTATCTTTTAGGCCACAGTCGACAAGACTTCTATTGTATTTTGGCGATGGAAAGTATTCTCTATCGGCTTATGGTATACAGTCGGGATAGGATCTTATCAAAATTGAAATGTTATACCGACTCACTTTTGAATGAGCATTTCGGCAAAGTGTAATGCCATCGGTGTGAAGTCACGGTGAATTTGCAGGGTCACACCAACCAGCATAGGAAGGAGTCATATCGGCATGAGTTTTTCTCTCGGAATGATGTCATAGTGAATGTTCAATGTCACACCGACCACCGTTGGAAATTTATCTTCGGTAGGACATTTTAGAGGTCTCGGCGAACATAAGTGGTCATGTGGTCTTTCGGTGAAACTCATGGCTATCGATATAGTGTCTCAGCGAACCTGTCAAGTCTTGGTGACTAAGTCTTATGAGGGACTTTTGGCGAAGGGTTTGTACTGTCTTAGCGACTCTGGGTGAATGAAGGGCTCTCGGTATGACACAATATATTCTACAAGAGGTCTCCCCGATGACAGTATGCTATAGCGACATTCATGTGGGAGAAGGTTGCATCGGCGAAAGAAACATAAAGTCACAGCGACATCGCATAAAGGGTTTTCTTTCAAAGGATCAATCAGTGAGAGTTATTTTCTTTAGGGTGAGGTCTTCTCGACTCCCCTTGGTCTCCCCGAGATCCTTTTTGCCGCCCCCCGCCATGCTCTCGGTATGACTTTTGGTATCGTTATGATCGCTGGGCGACTTCGTGATGTCTCTCCGAGATCTTTTGTTTGGTGGTCCCTATTCGATGTGTCGGGGAGATGTCTCCCTGACCCCTCCATGTCTCACCAATTGTGTTAACCCTTTGATGTGACTCCCTTTGGCCATGGGTACTTCGATATGATGTCTAGCCGACTTGGCCAGCTCTTGCCGATTATGTTGAATGCTCGATGTAACATGCAGTTTTCGGTGAGAGGTTGTTTTTTCTGTTAGCAATCTATGGCTTTTCCTCCTACAAGGATAGTGATATGTCAACATGTGTCACACTAAGTACCCTTCCTCATTGGGGCCTACGGCCACGAGGAAGGCCAGGTGGCGCAATATCATTCAGTGATCAACGGTGGGCGCAGGAGTCATATGTGGTAGCTTGCTTCAATGGCTAAATGGAGATTTAAAAGGTGGTCGTCTGATCATGGACGATCAACGGTCGAGTTTCAAACTAAACCATGGTTGGGGTTTGGTACTGATGGTGCGTGCGAAAACCAAAAGCCTAGTGCATTCATGGTGACAGAGAGTTGGTCGCTGGCTTCGCCGAGCTAGCATTCATGGCGATGCGGCTCTGGTACAAGGATGGCATGGCTCGAGTATTGATGCACAGATTTGGAATTGGATTTGGTGCAAGTTGATTGATCTTTGTTCATGCAGGAATGTCTTTCTTGCAGCAACCCAACCAGTGACATTTATGAGACCAAAAAAGTAGTTGAAGAACATGGCGATTAGGGTTTGACCTGGTGTTGATGTGGCTCTGAGTTGGATGGTGATCCTAGAGCTATTTAAAAGGAATTTTTGAATCATTTGTAAGGGTCTTCGACCATATATTGAAATTAGAACAAAAAGAGCACTAAGTCACAGAGTCAGGTTTTTACCAGATTTTTAGGTCTAGGGTTACAGTCTATAAATTGTAAGGTTCTTGGATGCATACCAGAACCCGAATGTATTTGTTTAGGTCTTTGAGTCTCTCCTTTGGATTGTACATTTGAATTGTTAATGAAACTGATCAAGTATCATTCCATTAGCCTTTGTAATACTTTCTTGCATTGTCTGTTTTGATAATAGCTCATGTTCAAGCAATAGGTTAAATTGCTTTCATCATCTCAGAAATTTACATGTATGATTGAAGGATTTGATAAGTAGTATTTAAGATCTGATCACTAGCTATGGGATTAATAAGGTTAGTTTCACATAGGCTTTATTTGTCCAAGTAACCATTCCTTCTGTTTGTAGATTGTCTTGACTCCTAGCCCAATGGATATGGCACTGATCTGATATATGCTATTTTTCTTTAGGGTTTCAGGTATCTTGCTTAAGAACATTCATTTTATTTAATCAATATTATTTCATGTCTTACCCTACCTCCTGGTTGCTGCAAGTATTGTGTTATTTAGAATCTAGCCATATTTGAGGTTCTCAATACTTGGCATCAGGAGTCATCTGCTATAAAAAGAAATGTCTGGTCTTCTTTAAGGCATTGTGTGGGTATACCCGCCCTGGTTCTGCAGAGCCTAAAGTGCAGAAGATCTTAGTCTTTAATTGAATCTTGTTAGTTGGTCCAAGTCCTCCAAGTTGCCCTTGATTGGAGATGGCTACTGCATAGGTAGAATAGGAGACCAACCTGGTTTACAAGAAAAAACAACCAACAGAGCTTAACCACTTGAGGAATGTCTGGGATGGCCAGAAAAATTATTTATGATTATCTGAGGTTTGATGGAACTAATTATGCTATTTGAAAATTATTGATGGAAGAATATCCAGAGTATTGTGGATATGATGTGGAGAAATCTTACATGAATCCTTACACTCCTCTTACTAATGGTCCGAGTATGCCTAATGATATCAAAGCACATGAAGCAAACAATAAGGAAATGTACATCTTGAAGATTAGTATGGTACATTCCAAGTTGATTAAGGTTCAAAGTTTGGAAACTACTAAGGAAGTCTGGGATGCTTAGGAAAGAGTGCATGAAGGTGATGAAAGAGTCAAAGAGGTGAAATTTTATAATTTGGAGACATAGTTTGAGCTTCTACATATGTTTGAAGATTAGAATGTTAAAGCTTATGTACAAAGATTGGATGAGATAGTGGCTGGAATGCGAGGACTTGGCATTACTAGATGAAACTAGGATTGTAAAGAAGATTATTAGAACTCTCCCTGATGCTTATACTGAGAAGGTGTGTGCTATTGAGAAAACTATATAAGATTTGTACTAAAGATCTGATGTTGGGATTTTTGACATCTTATGAGATGGGGAAGCCAAATCTAAGGAATGGATGCAAATCAAAGACTGCTTTTAAGGCTACAAAAGTTGAAGAT
The DNA here is from genome assembly GCA_007258455.2 of Sequoia sempervirens. NCBI lineage: Eukaryota > Viridiplantae > Streptophyta > Pinopsida > Cupressales > Cupressaceae > Sequoia > Sequoia sempervirens. The sequence continues at coordinate 432,604,787 of VDFB02270651.1, forward strand.
CCAAATGAAGAAAACTTTGATGAAATAGAATCTAAATTTTTGAGAAGGATGAGGAAAGGCTTTGGCAAGTATGAAGGTAAGTTACCCTTTAAGTGCTTTAATTGTGGAGAAATAGGCCATTATGCTGCAAAGTGTCTAGAAAGAGCTAAAAGGAATAAACAAAGATATGAGAAAGAAAAGAAAGGAAAGAAGATTAACATATAATATTATGTGAATGAGAATGCAAGTATATATGATGAGGATTTAGAATATGAAGATCCAAATGACAATGAATTCTTTTTCTTGGTGACTAAGGATGAACCTACTTCTGCTAATTCTGAAAAAAAGGTAAAGGAAAGCCCTCCAGAGAAGGAGAAAAATGAAGGTACGGTTATCTCTGCCCTACATGCTAAATAAGAGAATAATTATTGTATAGTTGATAGTGGTTGTCCACATCACATGACTAGTGGTAAAAGAAAGTTTTTTAAGCTTGAAAAATATGATGGAGGCTTGGTTATGTTTGGAGATGATACTGGTTCTGAAATATGTGGGATAGGTTTAGTAAGTTTTGATGACAAGCATCATACCGATGATGTCTACTATGTTAATGGTTTAAGGCATAATATTTGAAGTGTTGGTCAGATGTGTAGTAAGGGATATGATCTTATGTTTAAGGATGAGAGATGTGAGATTTGAAAAGGATCTGGAACATTGTTTGCTATAGGAAATAAATCTAAAGGAAATATCTATCAACTTAAGGGTGCTAATGGATGATGCTTTATGACTCAGATTAATGATAGTTGGTTATGGAATTAGAGAATGTGTCACATGAATTTTGATAACTTGGTGAGGATTAGTGTTGTTCAAGCCATGAGAGATTTACCAAGAATTACAAAGCCTGCTAATGCTATGTGTGAGAATTTTTAGTTTGGAAAGCAAGCAAGAAATAATTACAGATCAAAGGAACAATCTACTAATAGACTACTAGATTTAATTCATACAGATCTTTGTGGTCCTACAAGAGTGAAAAGTATACTTTGTGAAAGGTATTTTATTCTTTAATTTGATGATTATTCTAGATATACATGGGTTTTCATAGAGAGAAATCAAATGCATTAGATAGATTCAAGACATTCAAAGCTATGGTTGAAAATAAAGTAAACTTGAAGATAAAATGCTTAAGGTCTAACAGAGGTGGATAATTCACCTTACATGAGTTTAATATGTTTTGTGAAGTGCATGGAATAAAGAGACAGTTATCTGTTTTGAGAACTCCTTAACATAATGGGGTTATTGAAAGGAAAAACATTGCAGTTCAAGAAGCTACTAGATCAATGATCACTAAGGTTGGTTTACTAAAATTTTACTAGAAAGAAGCTATTCATATTGTTTTTTATGTATTCAATCAATTTCAAGCAAGAGAAAATAGTAAAAAGACTCCCTATGAGCTATGGCATGGAAGAATTCCTACTGTTAAGTATTTCAAGGTATTCAGAAGCAAATGTTATATCATAAGAGATGAAGAAACCTTGGGAAAGTTTGATGCAAGAAGTGATGAAGGAATTTTTCTTGGATATTATACTAATATCAAGGAATATAGTTGTTTCAATAAAAGAATGAGAAATATTATAGAGAGTGCAAATGTCAAGGTTGATGAGACAATGAAGAATTTTGTTGACATTGATGGATATGTATTGGATGAACCTGATTGTGTAAGAATAGAAGAGATTGAAGAATAGGAAGGATGAGAAAGAAAAGCAGGATGAATAGAATGAAAGAGAAGAAGAAGCTTTGGTGACCTGTCCCCTAAGACACCTAAATATGCACAAAAGAATCATTTAGAAAGTTAGATTATTGGTGACAAGAAAAAAGGAGTATTAACTAGAAGTAAAGTTGTTGCTGAAATGAATCTATGTTTACTTTTTGAGATTGAACCAAAGAATTTAAGTGAAGCTTGTAAAGATGAAAATTGGATGGAAACCATGAAAGAAGAACTTATGCAAATTGAGAAGAATCAAAATTGGGAATTGGTCCCAAGACCGGTAGATAAAAACATCATCAGATTAAAGTGGGTATTCAGAAATAAGTTGAATGAGAATGGAGAAGTTAGAAACAAAGAAAGGCTTGTGTGTAAAGGTTACTCACAAGTAGAAGGCATAGATTTTCAAGAAAATTTTGCTCAGGTAGAAAGAATGGAAGCTATAAGGATGTTCTCAGCATTTTCTGCTCATAAATACTTTAAGGTCTTTCAAATGGATGTCAAGTCAACATTTTTGAATGGTGAGCTAGAAGAAGTCTACATAGAACAACTAGAATATTTCAGTTGATAGATCAATAGGATATGTTGTGTAGAATGAAAAAAGCTTTATATGGATTGAAGCAAGCTCCTAGAGCTTGGTATGTGAGGTTGGATAGGTATTCTAGATAGTAATTTGTATTTTAAGATTGAAAAATGACAAAATATTAATTATAGTTGTGCATGTTAATGGAATTATCTTTGGAAGAAATGAAAATATGTGCAAGATGTTTGCGGAAGAGATGAAAAAAGAATTTAAAATTTCTATGTTTGGAGAGATGAATTTCTTTCTTGGGCTACAGATTAATCAAACAGAGAAAGGTATTTTTATTTCACATTCTAAGTATGTGAGATAGATGTCAAAGAAGTTTGGGATGGATGGTTCCAAACTAGTGTGTACCCCTATGGTGAGTGGTTACAAATTGGGTAAAGATGATGATTCACCTAAGGATGATCAGAGCAAGTATAGATCTCTGATTGGTGGACTATTATATTTGATTGCTACTAGACTAAATATTATGCATGTTGTCTATCTTGTGGCTAGATTTCAAGAAGATCCTAAGGAAACAAATGTTGCTACTATTAAAATAATTTTTAGATATTTGAATGGCACTCTAGATTATGGGTTGTGGTATCCTAAAGATATGACTTTACACTTAGTGCCTATACAAATGCAAATTGGGTTGGATGTGTAGATGATAGAAAGAGTATAAGTGGTGATGGATTCTTTCTTGGATGCAGATTGGTGGCATGGGTGAGCAAAAGGAAAGATCCAATCTCCTTGTCTACTGCTGAAGCTGAGTATATTGCTACTACATCTTGTTGTACACAAGTTCTATGGATGAAACATAAATTGAAAGATATCACAATAGTATATGATGATCCTATTTTCATTTTTTGTGATAATACAAGTGTAATTAACATTTCAAAGAATCCTATGATGCACTCAAGGATGAAGCATATATCTATTAGGTATCATTTCTTGAGAAAGTTCATGGAGAATGAAGTAAAGCTTGAGTATTTCCCAATGAAGCATCAAATTGTTGATATTTTCATGAAGGCTCTTTCTAAAGATACTTTTGAGTATCTCCGAGAGAATTTAGGTGTCATCACCCCTCTTTTATTGAACTAGGTGCATATGGAGATGCATCAGTCTAGTGGATCTATGGATCTATCTTTCTTTTGGGCTGATGTTTTGATGGCTACCTCTCAATGGGAGCAGGTAGTGTTAGGTGTTGTCATTGTGAGTATTTTGTCTTTCATGTCAAAGGATAAATTAATGTAAAATATATTTTTCCTTTGCCATTGATGTCAAAGGGGGAGAGGAAGCATGTGAAGAAAAATAGGAAGAATACAAGAGGTTATCTACTAAGGAGGGGAAACAGAAAGAAAAATATTGAGAAGTGTAATCAGAGCTAGTATGCTTCCTTTGATGGTTTTTCAGATCATGTGTTTCCATCAATGACAAAGGGGAATATTGTTGCAAGAACGAAAAGATTGAAGGTGTTGTCATTGATTTCAACTGATCAATTGGTTATCAACTGGTTGCTATTGGTTGTATATGTTAAGGATATTGAGAAAATTGTAATGAAGATATGTTGCAAGTGTTCAATGGTTGCTCTGGATTTTGCTCTAGATTTTCTCCTATGTTTGTGTGGTTCAAATATGTTGATCATGGTTGTTAGAAGATGCTATATCTATATTTTTAGTTGTTGATTCATTGTATAGTGTGAGTTATGTTCACCAGTTTTGAACTGTGGTTTTCTGTGTTTTTGGTTGAGGTCTAGGAGAAATGTTGTTGGTCTGGATTTCTCTTTGATGAAGTCTTATGACTTGCGGTTCTATAGTTGAGTTTCCTTGATTGTGCTAAAGATAATTTTTGTATCTAGAAGATTCATGCTCAATGGTTCTATGTGTTTTACACTAGTTTGGATGACCTTGTGTTGAACACTACTTTTAAAGTTGATGAAGTGTGTTGGATCTATTTGGGTCCCTATGAAGTGTATGTTTGGGTTTCCCTCATTCTAATTCCACCCTAGGATGTTTTGGAACCAACCTTATTTGAATTTGAATGTGGATAGCCAACTTTGGATATGTTTCAAAGTTGAAGATGGTATAAATATAGGATGAGTTAGTGGTGAAATATATACAAGAATGAAGAAGAGAGATAAGTGAAAAGAAAAAGAGTAGATAGATGCGAAATTGATGTTATCCAGTGTGTGTGTGTGTGTGATGCAAGTGTGGCAGATCAACGCGAAGCCTAAATGTTGAGTTTCCAAATGTAGTGAGAAGAAGGTGAACTCTATCATTCATGCATGTCTATGAGTGATTGTGGTGGAATCCTTTGTTGCATTGAGATTGTCTTCTCTGTAATAAGTCTTCTTTTTCTTCTTTGTATCTCTATGGTAGTGAGCCCTCTGGGTTGTTAGCCTTGTTGGATAATGAGTCCTTATTTTGGCAATGAGCTTTGTTTCATAGGTAGTGAGCCTCTTATAATTAGTTTTGATATTCTCTATAGTGTGAGTTAATCCTCATCGTGGTTTTTCCCTTATTGGGTTTTCCATGTAAATCTAGTGTTATTGTGTTTATGTGTTGGATTTAAGTTTCTACATTAGCATTTGATGATTAATCATTTAAGCAGTGTTAAGAATTAGTTATGGTGATTGAATTAAAAGATTAAATCTATAAAAATAGATTCACCCCACTCTTAGTTGTTCTGTTCAACATCCCAAACCCCTCTATAATGTATTTATTAAATATAAATATATTATATATATCTAGATAATATATATATTTGGAAAGAAGAAAATTGGGTGAGGGATTTCTTTCGCTTCTAGGGTTTTGGACCTAAAAGGAGAAAGACCAATTTCCAACCTTTCACTCAAGAACAAACCCGTGAGATTTCAATGCAAAGGAGATTGAAATCTAGCAAAGGGAAGGTTCTAGCGATTGAATGAATTCTAATGAGGGGTTCACTAGTAAGTGTAAACTTGGAAAATTTTGGTGTAATTAATTATTAATTACGCTTTGCATAAGTTTACTTAGGCTTTATTTAATTCCTAAGTTATAGGTTTTATCCTTATCTTATCGCGCTATCTTGTTGCTCAAGATAAGATTAGGTTTAGGCATCTTTGCTTTTATAAAGAAAATTATCTCTTGTAATATTTTGTACCTCGAATAATAATGTTGCACATCTTTTTGCAATAGCCTTTGATTTTTCTAATTTTCAATTTTTTTAAAAAAACAACAAATTTCCATATAATTTTTTTTAATTGTTTTGTTTTTTTAAATAAAAATAAATTTTTTTGAGGTAAATTGGGAAAATGCGCCGACTGGTGTTTGACCATCAATTTTAGATTGCTAGTTTTTCTGTGACGGGTGTTTGGCCATCAAATTTAATGTCTCACTGGTTTTTTCCTCTTCTAGAGCAACTTTCACTAAGTCGGGCGTATTTTTTGCATACGATCTCCGTTTTTCACAAACGAGATACTGTTGGAAAGCTGATTCCGACACCGACCAGTTGTGTAGGTTTTTTTACCAGATTTTTCTCCAGATTTATTTTGCAGGCCTTTGAACTTAGTTGTTGTTGTTTTCACTCCAGAAGGCATACCTTTTGACTCAGTGATCCTTTTTCCGTCATTCTTGCGGTGTTGGAAAGCTGATTCAGTCCTATACACAGATCTGAGGTCTATTTTATTTTTCTATTTATGCATGTTCAGTATGCTCTCCTTTTACAATCATCGGGTTATTGTAATAAATGAACTGAGATAAAGTTCCATTCAGGGGGGTTTCTTGCATAATAAATTTGATTAGAGTGTAGTTTTCACTTTGATCTCCATCTTCATATTGTTTTGATGGAAACTCACATGAGTTTATCTAGTCTCTTAGTTTCTTTTGGCCATATCTTTGTTTAGCTAGACACATCATTGATTCACATCGGTTCACACTTTAGATTGAGAGCCTATGGTTAATGATCTGCATTGGATCCATCTCAATTTGAAGGCCATGTTTTTATGGTTAATGTTCCAGAGTTTTTATGGTACTCCTTCCCATGGAAGAGTTTTAGTCTCAATTTGGCATCAGCATCGAGTTACATGACTTCCAGATTATGTCATCATCTCATCTACTATTGCTTCATAGATTCCAAGGTTGTTCTAGTTTGTGAGTTTTCCAGTGTTCCATGGCATCGGGTTTGCTATCACATTATCATGATTCTGGTTTTGGTTTCAGTTGTAGACATAAGTATCTTTCCTTTCTTGTCAGATTATGGTTCTAGTGTTCCTCCACAGTGTTCTTCCAGTGCTTCTTTGCAGCAATCATCTCATTGTAGGGGGGTTTTGTCCCACTGGGTTTTCCTTCTTTACTTCATTATTGCATTTGTACATGAGTACCTAATCAAGCCTTGTTGCTGAGACTCATATTTGCATAATAATCTGCTTCTCCCTAAGTTACACTTATGGGGGGGGTGTTGGTGTAATTAATTATTAATTACACTTTGCATAAGTTTAGTTAGGCTTTATTTAATTCCTAAGTTATAGGTTTTATCCTTATCTTATCGATCTATCTTGTTGCTCAAGATAAGATTAGGTTTAGGCATCTTTGCTTTTATAAAGAAAATTATCTCTTATAATATTTTGAACCTCGAATAATAATGTTGCAAATCTTTTTGCAATAGCCTCTGATTTTTCTAATTTTCTCTTCTATGGAAGGTCTATTCTAGTTTGCAAATCTGATCTTGGTTTCTAACAGAAAATACAATATGCTGGAAAACATAGTATGATATGAAAACTAAATCTAAATGACCTAAGAAAGTGAACAAAATGTAGTAAAAGTCTATGAGACTGGAAGTGTGCACTTGGAAAACTAAATAAGGTAGGATGGAGGTCTGGATCACTAAAAAAAAATTCAATTCAAGCTGAATGAGACTCATATGCTAGGCTAGGTGAATAAGTCTAGTTTTCGAGAAAATGCACAGAAGCAAGTTTCAACCAAAAGGGTATCTAGATTTGCAAAAATCCTGATCAGGCCTATATAGTGGGACTCATTCGCCAATAGTGGTGAATCAATCCACTTCTACTTTTCTAGAAATTCTAAAGTGGATTCTATGCCTCTCAGTCTGCTCTATTCTTTTTTACTAGTTTCCATATCAAAAACTGCAAAATACCACCTGTAGGTCTTCTCCAAGCTTCTCCAAGGCTTGATGATAACTTTGACAAATTTTAGAGACTTGACAACTTTTCTCCACCTTTGATTCATGGAAAATATACAACCTAGCTCTACAAATCACACATAAGAAGAGGTAAAAATGTTGTGGGGGTTAGTGAATAGGGGTTTTCCTTGGTCAAACCCCTTGTTGGTAATTAAACCTTGAAATAGAATGAAATATGGAAAGAGAATGATGAATGAACAAATGGAAATGTTGCAACTCACCAAACCCTTGCAATAAAAGGCTGTAAATATGTAAGTGATGACTCCAATGGATGTGGTTCTTAACTCTTTCTTGATGTTGATAGATCTTGAATGAAGCTCTTGCTTGAACCAAAAACCCTACAACACAATTGTTAGCTCTAAAACAACATGATGCAAGCAATCTTTAACATGGTGAATGACACTTGAAAGATGCTCTAGAATGCTTGATAATCTACCCTTTAAATTCCTTGAATGATCTTGTGAATGATCAATGATCTCTTGTGAACTATTGAATGCTTGTAAGATTTTCTAGGTCAATTGATTGCCTGTTAGGAGAAAAATGAGTGAAATAACCTTGTATTTATACTTAATTATGCAAGAATTCCTGAACTTACAACACTACAAACTGACATTAGATCTAAGAGAATAAAATACCACTAGAAATTTGATTTAAATTTGAATTTTGGTCACATGGGACTCATTTTCCCAAGGTGGAGAATGAGTCCCATTACATATAATGTATGGGACCAAAAATCAAAAGTGTCTAGAAATGTATGAAACTTGAATTGGGGCCAAAAAGACCTAGGTGGGACTCATTCACTCAAGGTAGTGAATGAGTCTCATGCACTAAATTTTGGCCACACAAGCCAAGAACACCTGAATTATTATTATTTATTGATTGGTGTTGGAATTATCGTCAAAAAAATGTAAAAAATGAGGTTTGTGGATGCAAAATAGGGTTAATTAAAGCATAAGAAAACCCAATTATTAATGACAAGCCTAGAGGAATGTGAAAGTGTGTTACAACATTTGACAACACACCAAATAAGGAAAGATTAAGATTAGCTATGATTAAAATTATGTTTATTATGCCTAATTAATTGATAAAACCTTAGAAAAGTGTGAAAGTGTGTTACAACACTTCACAAAACTTTTGCAAGGCACTATTAAAATCCATTTAGTTCACAAGGGCCCAAGACCTAATGTGAATGTGTTATCCACATTACAACTCTAAATAAAGGAAACATTAAGCCAAAATCCACAAGGAGAACCCAAACAAGTGAAAAAATGTCAAAGGACCCATTCTTCAACACTACAATATTATATATTAATATTATTATATAAATTATATTATATGTTAATATGTATGCATAGGGGAAGGTTTAAATCATATACAATAAGTAATGGATATCCTTTGATTTTTATAAACCAAATAATACATAAAACCAACATTATGTATTATTAATATATAATAAATATATTATATATTACTATATCATAATATATCATATATTATGATATATAGTATATTTAATATATATATTATATAATATATGTTTTATACTATATAATATATAAATAATATATTATATATTATATATCTTATACTCTATCCCTCTCTAGCTTTGGCACTACTAGGTCCCCCACTCCCTCTCTCCATCTCTCTCTCTCTCACAGGTCTCTCCCACTCGCTCTCTCCCTTTCTTTCTTTCTCAAGTCTCTTTCTCTATCTCCCTCTCTCACTCTCCATCTCCCTCTAAGGTCTTTCTCTTTTCTCCATCCCTCCATCTTTGTATTCTCTCTCTCCCTCCCCCTCTCCCTCCCTCTCTCCCTCTCAAGTCTCTCTACCTCTCCCTCTCTCTCCTCTCCTCTCTACTCTCTCTCCCATTCCCCCTCTCTCTCAAGTCCCTCCCACTTCCTCCCCCTCTCTCTCTCCCTCCCTCCTGCCTCCTCCCTTGTTTCCCTTTGTCTCTCCATCTCCCTCTTAGGTATTTCTCTCTTTCTCCCTTCCTTCATCTTTGGTCTCTCTCTCTCTCTCTATCTATCTATCTCTCTCTCTCCCACCCTCTCTCTTAGGTCTCTCATGCCCTCTATCCCTCCCACCCTACCTAGAAAACTATCTCTCAATCCCTCTCTCTCTCACTCTCCATCTCCCTCTCAAGTCTTTCTCTCGTTCTCCCTCCCTCCATTTTCTCCTCTCTCTCTCTCTCTTAGGTATCTCCCACTCCCTCTCTCTCCCCCTCTTAGGTCTCTCTCTCTCTCTCACACACACACCCTATATCCCTCCCATGTTTCTCTCTCACTCTATATCTCTTTGAGGCCTCTCCCTTCTCTCTTAGGTCTCTCTCTCATCCTCTCTCTCTTGGGTCTCTCATTCCCTCTATCCATCCCACCATACCTATACAACTCTATCTTAGTCCCCCTATCTCCCTCCCAAACCCCTCTCTTCTTAGGTCTCTCTCTCTTCCTCTCTGCTCCCTCTATCCCTCTTGCCCTCTCTATCTCTTAGGTGTCTCACTCCCTCAATACCTCCCATACTAAACCCTAAACTCTCTCTCAAGTCTCTCCCTCCTTCCATCCCTCCCACCCCCCTCTCTCTTAGGTATCTCCCTTGGGCACCCTACCTAGATAACTCCCTCTCTCTCAAGTATCTCTCACTCCCAATCTCCCTCTTAGGTCTCTCTCTCTAGCCTCTCTCACTCTCCATCTCCCTCTTGGGTCTTTCTCATTCTCTCTATCTCCCTCTCAAGTCTCTCTCTCTTTGATCTCTCTCACTCTCCATCTACCTCTCAAGTCCTTCTCTCTCTCTCTCTCTCTCTCTCTTAGGGTTTATCCCGCTCCTCTCTCTCTCAGGTCTCTCCCTCCATCTATCCATCCCAAACCCCACTCTCTCTTAGATCTCTCCATCTCTTTATCTCTCACACTCCCTCTCTCCATCACACTATATATATTATAATGTAGTATATAATATATACTATGTATTAAATATATTATATAATATATATATTAATATGTATTACATAATATTAATATAATATATAATATTTAATATATGTAGTTGTGAGATGAGGATTGTTAGGGTGGGTTGATTACCTTGATCCATGATGAATCAAAGCATAACTTAGCCACTACACCTCAATCACAAACAAGATCATTCAAATTGAAAGTTAAACTAAGCATTTATTGAAACTGAAAACTACAATCTATGAAAAATAGTTAAATTCCTTCTCTAACCCATTTGAAACTTATCCTATTTTGGAATTGGTGTCGTGTTGATGTGAAACGACAACCCTTTCCCAATATAATGGATAAATGAGCTTGTTTCAGTTAGTTTTATTGAATAAAATTGATGGAACCACTGTGATATGTGGATAAAAACATGATTTATGCTTAATCAAGCCTGATGCAAGCTAATTTAACATGATTTTATGCTAAAAATGATCTATTTATGCAAAAGCTAAGCTAATCTAAGCTAAAATATTCAAACCCTAATTTATAAACAAGCTAAAATGGATGCACATAATCCATTAATGGAAGCTTAAAGCTATTATGCAACTAAAATGAACTAAACTTATGCTAGAAGTGAGTAAAATGTGAGTATTAGTGTGAGTAAATTCAACAACATGAGTTTACAATTGAAATATGGATCCATTTGTCTCCAAATAGTGTTCTATTTATAGGAGAGAAAATGAGAAATGAAGGGCTGAGATCGAAAAGATCAATCAATGGTCAAGGAGGGAGGAAATAGGAGGCATGGATCATGGATTTTCATTAGTGAGTGAGAATGAAAGTTGGAAATTAATCAAGGGCTCACATTTTTTCCAAACAAACACACTTTGACCTGCACACACAGGTCACCAAGTGACTTTCTTAAGAGGTTAAAGGTTTAGCTTGTTCAAGAAACCAAGTGATATGATTGAAAGAGAGAGAATATTCTTTGGAATATTCTCATGGGTGAGGATAAAGGTATTTTGAAAATTAAAAGAAATTTTTAACTGTGCAAAAAAGGAGATAAGGGATATTCCATGGGAATATATGCCTTTTGGAGGAAAATTAGTTTAATTGTTAATTAAATAAGGTTTAATCACACAATTAGGGGTTTTGAGGGATTAAAGGTGATTTTCATTGAACTAAATGATTTAATGAATGGGGGAAAGATGAAATGATATTTAATTAAATAACTTAAGGTTGTTTAATTAAATAAGATGACTTAGGAAATTAAATTAAATTTTTTGATTTAATTTAATGAGATGAACAATTAGCATGAAAATGGGGAGAATTAACCTGATTTGATGAATTAGGTTAATAGATGAAAATGATACAATTAATTAATTAGCTAGGCTAATTTAATTAATTAAGCAAAAAGAGGATGGGTTTCGAGATGAAATGATATTAGTTAGCCAATGTGATCCATCGAGACATTTTTTAGGTGTCTACATTGTTCCCCTCTTTAAAGCAATTTACTCATTGCATTTGTTCAAAGACTAATGCTGATTTTGCTATTGATGATGATGCAGAAGTGAATATCAATGATCTCTTTGAGGTATTGATAGCTAAGCTAAAGTTTATTGATGTTATTGATTGATTGATAAGATTGTTGAGGATTCACAACAATGCAAGGGTTGTGTTGAATAACATGAGGATTGATAGGGAATGATATATCTCAATGATGGCTAATTTGATAATTTGATCAAGATTTGCTAGCAAGGCTAGGAACAAAGTTCGTTAGGTGATTTGATATCAATATGATTGAATGATGGTTGGTTTCCCCCTTGAGAGATCGATTAGGGAATAAAGTGTTCCGATTGGGTTGATGACAGGTGAAAATCAGACTTATGCTTGAGATTCTTGAGATTTCAGGTTGCTTTTGAATCAAAGAGCTACAAAGTTTTAGATTGTTAAGCTGAAGATGATATAGATGCCCCACTATGCCCTAGCAGAAGAGGGATTGTTGGTAAAGAGGATGAAAAATAGTTCTTGGAAAGCACCAATGTTGATGTAGATAGATTTCATGATGTATAGAAAGTCCTCGGCTATAGGTAACCTCATGTATATTTTGATGTAGATCACATAGATTTGATGCTTGGATAGAAATGTTAGTAAAGATAGAAGAATAAGAAGAATAAGATGGATGAATTGACCATTGATTTTGATGATTGCTTCAAAAGATCCAACAAGTCAATGATCCACTAAGACTTTATTAGAGATGGTGATGGGAAATGCATGATGATTTGCTCACTTCTTGGGATTGGGATTTTCCATTGTTCCTTATTGTTTGATATAACACATAGACATGATGCATCAAGGTATTGATAACCAAGACAACATTGTATCTAGTGTAATGGACTTTGACTCAACAAATAGATAGGATAGTTCCTATTCACACCTTGAAATATGGAAACCTTGTTGGAAAACAAGTTAGAAGCTTAGAATAGATTGGACCAAAGAATATGCAATAGTCAACAACATACTCCAAACAACTTCCTCACACACAACTAAGCAAGTATGTGCCAAGATTATTTAACAAGAGCATCCAAAATCACAACAAATGAAAGGTAATGATTTATGCCCCATTCCTTTCTCTCTAAATCATTTTAGATAGACATCATCGAGAGGTCCTTGGAGTGGTTCATTAAGATAAATCATAAGAAAAGATCAAAGAAAAACAATTAGTGACATTTATATCTCTTGCCTAGTTTAAGTTTAGCTAAGGTGATATCTGATATTGATGTCCATTGCAAAAATGATACATCCTAAGACATGTTGATTAGATGGTTGTTTGATGTTAGGATGATGATGCTAAGATGAGTTGTTGATATACACTTCATTGACGCATTTACCTATGATCTAGACTTTAGATTTGATGATTATGTTTTCAATTTACAACTTGTTATACCTATTTTCTATTTGTTTCGCTAAAGGGGGAAGGTGACGATCGATTTATTATGGGTGAAAGTTTATTGCGGGTGAAAGCGAGATGGGATGGGTGGTTTTGGATTTTATGCAATATTTCAATGTTTTTGGTGTTTTGAAAATGTTTTGAGACTATTTTTGGTCTTTTTGAAAGTTTATGCGAATTTTTTTATTTTTTATTTTTTGAGGCTATTTAGGTGTTTTCAAAATATTTGGATGTTTTTAGCTTTTCTGATATTTGAATGTTTTTGTATTTTTTTGAATTTTTTGAATCTTTTTGGGATTTTCAAAGTTATTTGAATGTTTTTTTGTATTTTTGAGGGTTTTACAACTGTTTTGGGGTTTTCTAAGATATTTGGATTTTTTGGGATTTTTGAAAATTTTGACCAAGAACCTAACCTAAATACCTATCCTAGGGGCCTTGAGGGCTGATCAATGATAAGCCTTGCCTATGTTATACACGTAGAGACCATGTAGTTCAACTGACTCAACCCTTTTTACAAGATGAGATATGAGCAATTGAGAGATGTCAGTTTATTATGATGGACTCCTAAAGGACTGACCTAGGGTGTCTCGGGGGCTCATCAATGATGGCCTTGCCTACGTTCAAGCTCAGAGACAACGTAGTTTGACAAGGGGACTCTATTTTTTGATTTTTGATGTTCAAGCTTTTTTAGAGATTTTGATGTTGTTTGGATGTTTTGGATTTTCTGAATTTACAATTTTTTGAATGTTTTTGGATTTTAGCTATATAGGAATTTATGATTTTTTTGGATTTTTTGATGAACATTCTACGTGTATAAGAGAGAATTTACACCCTAGGTGCAATTCCCCCTTTTTCCTTATTACACTTTAGAAAACCTAATTCAGAGGCTTAATTCACTTAAGCCCACTGATGGTAGTCCACTTAGCGCCTATTTTGTGTGTCGATGGAGGCATTTCTATCAAGGACACCCACGCAATGTGCAGACATCCATGTGGTGCACTTATGTCCCTAGTAGATTCATGTGGTTGAGCCAGCAGAAGTATTACTCTTCTCATTGGCAGCGAAGTTGTAACACCTCCTTTGGCCACTTGACCTGAATATGGTTGTTTCTTGCCTCTCCTTCATATTCAAGCCTTGGAACTTGCTTTAGAGGTTGGAAAAAGGTTGGATAGAGGTTGGATAAAAGATTGGCAATACTCTACATCACTTCAAGCTCATTTTTCACTCACATACCAACATTACAAGCATTGCATAGCAGCAATATCACACTCCACGTAGGTAGAGCAAGTTTGGGACCATTCCATTGCAGCAGAGGCTTTAGTTCCTCTCATTTCTCCCCCAAGTAGCCTTGAGTGCTCTTGGTGGAGGTGGTAAGCTTCCCTCTCCTCTCCTCTATCATTTAGTTGAGTAGCATAGTAGTATTTTTGTAGTGCTTGTGTTTATCATTTCTTTATCTCCTTTCCATTGGCTATCCGTGGAGGTGGGAACACCTAAACAGGGGTTAGACTGAGGTAGGCTCCTATACAGCCACCCCCCAACATTCTCTCTCTTGTTGTGTGTAGGTGGATGCATTTCAAGGAGCTAGTTGGAAAATAGGGTCTTCTACAAGATTGTCTTCATCACCTTGGATTTGGTATATCTACTCTATCACCTTCACTTGTACTTTTCATATTTCATAGTGTTAATTTTTCCTCTTAAAAGTAGCTTAGCTAGCTTGATAAGTCATCTTAGGGTGTTTAGCCTTATCTTAGCCATTGTCTGACCGTACGGACCACAACGCATTTTTGAGATGCCAAGGCACCATGTTATCATTTGAAGTCTGCGCTGACGTCCTCAAACAGAGAGCTCCTTGAGGCACAGAGTTAAACCTGAAGATTGAATTGTCTAGCCCCACATTGAAACTTAGATTTTAGAGTGATCATAGGCTCCTAAAAGTCCTCATCATTCTCATCCTCACACCTTAAACATACACTTATTTGATGTAAGTTAGGGTAGCCTCTCGCGTCTCAACCCTCCATGACTTGGGGTCTTCCATGAAGTGGTTCCCCTCTCTTACATTTTTTGTGAATCCGACATGAACCAACGTCTGTTTATCCATTGGTCTTAAAAATCCCTTTAGATATTTTGTGGTTGTTGTGACCTCATGTGTTCTGAAGGGTTTATGAGCATCACAACCCAGTCCACAACTTCTGGGCATATTGTGAGAAGTATACGACACCTCCCAATGGATAGAATGAAGGTCTCGTTTGGTATCTCTACATGTATTTTCTCTAGTCCTGCCATTAGTTTAGCCACACAGGAACAGTTGTCAGGGAATGAGATGGGGTTCGTTGACAAGATTGATCACATTCCCACTCCTCCTACATCTCCCACACCATCTTTGGTGGATGAGCATGAGGCTATTCATATTCTCACTGATTATGTGTCTACCCTCACTAAAAGATTGGGTGACCTTGAACACCATTTGGAAAGAAATCCGAAGATGGCTAGGGCCACTCAGGTTGTTAGAAAATTAAAACATATCATGGGAAAATATTGAACAACCATTGAACTTCTAAGTAGTCTCTTTGGTATTGCCGAAGCATGCGCTCCTTCGGGAAACTCTGGGTCTGCACAAGGAGTCACCTTTAGAGAGCCTGAGAGACAATTAGGAGTATCAATGCCTCCTACTTCAGTTTACATGACCGATGCAATACCTTGCATTAATATCCCTTCCATCCCTAATTAACTAGGAACTGTTAATGTGAATAAGATCCCATTGGGCTTTAGCTTTACCCATTTTGTCACCTCCGGGGGTAGAGGTTTCAACAGGATAGGTGATGTAGGTTTTGGTAGTGGTGGTGGATTTGGTAGCAAAGGTGGTGCTGGCGGAAGTGGTTTCGGTGGAGGTCATGGCGGTGGCTCTGGTAGCAGCTCTAGCTGAAGTCACACCGGTGGCAGTTATGGAAATGGACCTAGCGAGGGCTCTGGAGGAGGAGGATCCTCTGGCCCTCTATCTTCTAATCACCCTATTCTAAACACTTTACTTTAGAATATGGGCAATATGCAGAGTCAGCTAGCGAGCCTTTCTTAGGCCTCAGCCCAACCCATTTTCTAGCCCTTCTTTTGACATAGTCCTTTCGCGGTCGCTATCCTAAACACTCCCTTCCCTCGGGGAATGGAGATTCCAAAGTTTGAGAATTTTGGTGTCCAGGGGGATCCGCAGACACATGTGTCTACCTTTAACACTCTTTGCACCAACTTCTTCCATCATGATGCTTTGATGGCTAAATTATTTCCCTGATCTCTCAAGGACACAACACTTGAGTGGTACTGTTCCTTGCCTAAAAATTCTATCTTCTCATTCGATCAACTTGTTAACCAATTCCTTAGATAGTTCCAAGAAAACATCGGGCTGAAGATGACCCTCTTAGATCTCGTCCAATGTAAGCAAGGAGACAATGAGAAGATAATTGACTTCACAGCGTGTTACCAAGCACTTATTTCACAAATCTCATACCAGCTGTCCGACTCTGACGTGCAAAAGGTAATAGGAAACTTACAAAGGCCTTGGCATGAGAAGTTTTCCCTAATGAAATATCCTTCTTTTGTGCATCTATGTGCGGATTTACGAGAGTACCAACAGACGATTGCTTAGTTCGGGGGATATTCCTTGCACTCTCATTTTGAAGGGAAATCCATTGTATCAATCTCTAGAAAAGGAAAAGCTATTGCGAATGTAGTAGCCACTGCTAATGACAATGACCTTAGATGCAATCGGAAGTTCACAAAGTTATCAGAATCTTATACCTCCATCTTACAAAAGTTGTTGAGAGATAATATCATAACTTTTCCAGCCCCTAATCCCGTTAAGGAACCTTACCCTAACCGGTATGACGGGAGCACTTACTGTCAGTACCATCATGTTAATGGACATGATACCAAATGCTATATGTGGTTGTGACATGAAATACAAGACCGCATTGAGGACGGTAGTATTCATCTTAATCGGAATAAATAGAACACGAACAGATCAGTGGCAAAAGAAAATAGTGAATTGTAGATATACACGGACCCGTTTCCATCACATTCTACTAACATGATTATCAATTCCACTGATTCTGCTTCTCAACCTGGGGCCGATGTAAATATGGTCATGGTAACTTCCATTGTTTCACCCGCATCTAGCTTGCTAGATGTTACATTTACAACATAGGATCTACGCTTGAACAACAAGCCCTCACCTCTTTACATTCTTGCTTGTATCAATGGTTATATTGTGACAGTAGTCTTGATAGACCCTGCGAGCCATGTGAATGTTGTTACTGAGGAAACCTTGGTATTAAACTCACTGCAAAAATAAAAATATGGAGAAACAAGATCTACATCCGTACCCATGATGGTATGAATCTCAAATCTTATGGCTCGATCACCTTGTCCATCCTAGTAGGACCTAGGACTATTGACACAATTTTTGATGTTATTCCGGAGGAAGACCTATTCAGAGTGAAGCTAGGTATTCCTTGGTTGGCTTCCATGAACGGGATCACTTCCATTATCCACAAATGCTTAAAGATTTCCCACAAGGGTGTCATGCATGTAGTGCATGATATCGAATATCAGCCTTTGGTATCTCACAGTGGGTATTCATTGGATCACTTTTGGCCCTCTTCGGTCAGTCTGCTTCCTTTGAGAATGGACCTACTTTACAAGAACTATGTGAAGTATAAAACTAAAGGCAAAGGGGAGACAAAGCTAACCCTTCCTATGATAGAGCAGCTGGTTACCTCCTCTCCCCAGGAAGAGAAGAAGAATCTTGTGCTTACTACTGCTCCTTCTCCAAGAGAGAAAGAGAAGTCCACATTGGTCCCTTCTCCCTCTCGCGAAGGTAAAGAGAAGGTTATAATGTCCACTCCCTCTTCCCCGAAGAAGGAGAAGTCCATAGCGGCTCCCTCTTCTTCCTATAAAGGTAAAGGAAAGATGACCCTTTCATGGACTACCCCATCCTCTCCCCTTTCCTAGGAAGAGTACTAGATGAGCAAGCCTATTGGCTATCCATTAAATTTGATGATTCCTCCTTGGCATAGGCCCAAGATTAGAATCGCAGACCTTCTTAATGAATTTATGGGACCATGGTACTACTTGTACTGCAAAAATAAAGGTTCTCATAGAGAATTCCATATGCGGCCTCCTATTGCTCCTGCTCCTAAGGGAGCGAGCGGAAAGAGGCCCACTGCCGAGGCTCTCGAGTTGACTCCTCCTGTTGCTCCTCAGCCTACTCTCCCTACTCCTAAATAGGAACCCGTTCCTCTACCCAAAATGGCTATAGAGGACATCCCTATGGTCGAGCAGGAAAGTCATGTCCTTTCACAAGCTGTGGCTCCTAACTCTAAGAGTCATAGGAATTGTCTTGCACGAGAGCACAAGCACCGGAAAAAGGCTCTCCTGACCAAGAAGGCCACTTCACAACAGAAGGAAGAATACGTGACCGCCCCCACTTTAGGGCCCTTTCCAGCATCGTCTTCCTCTACTCCTATTGTGTCCCTTCTACTTGATCCATTCCTAGCTCCCGTTGTGAGCATGAAAGCACCTAACCCTAATCGGGTACAAGTGTTTATCACTCCTTTGGTGGAGCTGCCTATGTTGATGTCCATTTTGGATATTCAACCCTTCCCAAAACCCAAGGATATGGTTAACACTTTGGTTGTATCCACTACGGTTTTTTCCTCTTCCTCCTCTACACGTCTAGCTTCATCTATGGGGAGTTAATCTCCTTGTATGAAGAAGAAGGTAGGGGCTAGTCCTTCTCGTGATAAAGGATGTAGGAAGAGCCCACCTTCACAAGGTGGCCCTGTAATGACCTATTCTGTCGTTGTGATAGAACCATTCCTGGCCTCTCCTAAGTTTTTCATCGCTCCCAAATCATTCGGTGAGCCTAGTGGTGGATCTCAGGTGCAGCTCATCCCATATACTAAAGTAAGGCATGACACTCCCATGGGGTGCATGTTCAACTCTATGGATGAAGTCTTGAGCTTGTCAAAAATATTTACAAAATCACTTACTTTGACTCCACAAGAGCTCAGTGGAGAGGACCTTGAGGGGCCCTCTTCATTGGCCCTTGTTGTGAAAGGGACGGATGCCCCTCCTCTTAAAATTTCACCTTAGCAGACTTGTCCTCCTTCCCCTTATGAGGATTTGGATTGGGAAGCAGATGACCTCTTGACCAAGCAGTGTTAGGAGGAGGCCTCTTTTCCTTTTCTTGATCTTGTGTGCATGTGTGCATGTTTTGTGATGTGTTCCCCCATACTTGTGCTATATGTGCCTAGATGACCCTTGTTACCCTTGTTGGTACTTGGATACAAGCATGGTTTTTGTGTCGTAAACCTTCTTCTATTTGTACCTTCATTCTTCCATGTTTGTGCTTAATTTCTGATAAATTGGGGACAATGCAAAGTGTCAGGGGAATTTAGGCTTCCCTTCCATCTTGACCCAAGTTTTTATTTTTACTTTGTTTTCTTTGCATTCTTCTTGATTTGGTTGGGGATTGATGATATTTTTCCTTGCATTGCAGTTACCTAGTATTATATGAGCTTGGATGTATTTGACCCCTCTAAACTAGATCCCCCTGTGCCCTTTGTTTGTGATTTTAACTTTTTCTCTATCTTTCTCTCTTCTTTGCTTGAGTTGTCCCTCCTATGTATGACAACATTCTTTAACACTTCGACTTTCAGAAAATGAATTCACCGCCAAAGAATCTTTTCTTGAAAGTCCTCACAATTGCTTTTTCCTTGGAAGTGCATTCTCAACATGGAATCCTAACAGAGTGTGTTTCCTTCATCACAGGTTCATAAAGAAAAGACTTTAAGACCTTCCTCTGAAGTGGGAACTGTTTGACTTCCCCTCGTGTGGGGGCATGACCTTCCTTTCAAATTCCTTGATGAAGTGAAGATCTTTTGAAAGGATCCCTTGATGACGAATTACTCTAAGGTGGCAACTTTTGAATTGCGCGTCCCTTGAGTGGACCCCCTCTACTTCATAGCAGGCTCCTCAAGGACCCTTTCTTCAAAAGCCTTTGTAATGAATGGGTTCTTGCATGTCTAGTCTGGGGGCAGCCCAACTAGACTCATTCCATTCATCCTTTTTTGTGTCTAGCCTGGGGGTAGCCTGACTAGACCTTACTATTTCAAACTATGCGTCCCTTGAGTGAACCCCTCTCCTTTTGAAGGGTTCCCGAGGGACCCCTTTTAAAGTCTTTTGGTCTGTGTGATTGACCACTTTAGACATGTTCTATCTGCGGGTAGATGTGTCACTACTTTTTGATGTGTTCTATCTGCAAGTAGATGAATCAATGCTTCTAGATGTGGTCCATCTATAGGTAGATGCATCGACGCTTCTAGATGTGTTCTATTTGTGGGTAGACGCATCAACACTTTTAGGTGTGTTCTATCTATCGGTAGACACATTGACACTTTAGAAATATTCTATCTGTGGGTAGGCACATCGATACTTTAGACATGTTCTATCTACAGGAAGACATGTTAGTGCTTTTAGATGTGTTCTATTTGTAGGTAGACACATCAACGCTTTAGACACGCTCTATCTATGGGTGGACGTGTCATCACTTCTAACATGTTCTATCTGTGGGTCGACATGTCACCTCTTCCTAACTCTGCGGAGTCCACTTCCTTGGGGCTTCCTCCATGCGAGAGATCTTGGAGGTTGCCGCCTTGCAGGTCTGTGGGCATGCAAGGCACTTTGTTGTTCCAACTTCATAGTTTTGAGCAGCTATGGAGTCCTTTGTTTTCCTTGCATCTTTAGGTTCGCCAGATTGTGGTCTTCATCCTCAATGGTTTAGGTATACTTTTCTAACCCTACTCTCTTCTTGATCTACTTTACCAAGCACTCATCAATACTTGTGCTCGCTAAAGTGAGGGCAAAATGTATAAGATCGAATTTGCACCCTAGGTGCAATTCTCACTTTTTCCTTATTACACTTTAGAAAACCTAAGTCAGAGGCTTAATTCACTTAAGCGCGCTGATGGTAG
The DNA here is from genome assembly GCA_007258455.2 of Sequoia sempervirens. NCBI lineage: Eukaryota > Viridiplantae > Streptophyta > Pinopsida > Cupressales > Cupressaceae > Sequoia > Sequoia sempervirens. The sequence continues at coordinate 432,626,175 of VDFB02270651.1, forward strand.
TCCACTTGGAACCTATTTTGTGTGTCGGTGGAGGTGTTTCTATTGTGAACATCTGCGCCACACGCAAACGTCTGTGTGATGCGCTTACGTCCCTAGAAGATTCCTACGGCTGAGCTAGTGAGGCGTTACTCTTCTCATTGGCAGTGAATTTGTAACACCTCCTTTGGCCACCTAACCCGAATATGGCCATTTCTTGCCTCTCTCCTTCATATTTAGGCCTTGGAACTTGCTTTAGAGGTTGGAAAAAGGTTGGATAGAGGTTGGATGAAAGATTGGCAACACTCTACATCACTTCAAGCTCATTTTGCACTCACATACTAGCATTCCAAGCATTCCATAGCAGCAATATCACACTCCATCATGTCGGTAGAGAAATTTTGTGACCATGCCATTGTAGTAGAGGCTTGAGTTCCTCTCATTTCTCCCCCAAGCAGCCTTGAGTGCTCTTGGTGGAAGTGGTAAGCTTCCCTCTCCTCTCCTCTATCATTTGGTTGAGTAGCATAGTACCTTTTTTGTAGTGCTTGTGTTTATCATTTCTTTATCTCCTTTCCATTGGTTGTCTATGGAGGTGGGAACACCTAAATGGGGGTCTGACTAAGGCAGGACCCTATATAGCCACCCCCCAACATTCTCTCTCTTGTTGTGTGTAGGTGGACATATTTCGAGGAGCTAGCTGGTGAATAGGGTCTTCTACAAGATTGTCTTCATCACCTTGGCTTTGGTATATCTATTCTATCACCTTCGCTTGTACTTTTAATATTTCATAGTGTTATTTTTTCATCTTAAAAGTAGCTAAGCTAGGCTGATAAGTTGTCTTAGGGTGTTTAACCTCATCTTAGCCATTGTCTGACTGTATGGACCACAACATGTTTCTGAGATGCCAGTGCACCATGCTGTTGTCTGAAGTCTACGTTGATTTCCTCAGACAGAGAGCTCCCTGAGGTGCAAAGTTAGACTTGAAGATTGACTTGTCTAGCCCCACATTGAAACTTAGATTGCAGAGTGATCATAGGCTCCTAAAAGTCTTCATAATTCTCATCCTCACACCTTAAAAATACACTTATCTGATGTAAGTTATGGCATCCTCTCGTGTCTCGACTCTCTGTGACCTACGGTCTTGCATGCAGTGGTCCCTCTCTCTTGCACTACAAATGTTGAGGTGTTTTTTTGATGATATTTTATGATTTTTTTTTGGATTTTTGATGAAATTTTGAGGAAAACAATACCTAGATCACAATGTCAATGCCACGTTGTGACATAAGAGATGGATCAAGAGTTATTCGAAAACAAGAGTGCAAGAACCTGCCCCCAATGTCTAGCAATGCTTCATAGTGCAATGGATAGCCAAGATAGGTAATGTATATGTGAAGAGTTTGATAGAGTTTTAGCATGCTAGATATAGGCTATGGGACTTCACGAGATAAAATGGTAAAGATCCTATCAAAAAAATTTCCATGAGTAGAGTTGAAGTATACAATGAATCTTTTCCAAGATCAAGATAAAGTGGAATATCTAGATAAATTTGGATTGGATGGCTAGAGGGAACATTGTATTTATCATGAAAAGGATGAGATGCTTCTACCTGAGAAGGATCATATAGATGCTCAATTCTACTCATGATGCCTATTTGCTAGGTTTTCATCATAGTACTTTCCCAAAGTGCCATTGTAGTGGTTTTCACTAGAGGATGATTTTTATCTTTACTTTTTTCAATCCTTTTTCTTTTTTGGGGGGGTTTTATTATTTTAATTTTTTTTAATTTTTGAGATTTTCTAGAAATGTTAGCATCATGTTGAACCACATGGTGGTACTTATGTGGAGGCCATTGTCATAACGTTCCAATGATATCCTGCTTGAAGAAGTTGCTTTTCTAAGATACGAGCACTTGAATACAACCTTGAAGAATTCTGATCTACCTTGTGGATACCAGAATTAACCTTGTCTATGTGTGCACATTACAATAAAGTGCCTTCAGAATCCTTATGATGAAGAGTAGCTTCCAACACATGGTCAATGTGGTAATTGGATATCATGAATGGAGTGGAAGATGACATGTATGAAGGAATATGAGATGGATTGGTCAATGGTTTGGAACCTTTGACTCTCCAAACTTGGGAAGATGAGCGATGATGGGTGGGAATGGAGGTTTTCATGGAATTAGGACCAACCACTAGATATACTTTTTTCCTTGCTTGAGAAGCCTATTTTTGTAATTGAGGACTCTTTTGATGGATATATTTCCCTTTTTGATTTTTCTCCATAGTTTCTTCGACTAATGGAGTTTTTGAGAGATGATTTTATTTATTTTTCTTTGGTATCCATTTGTATTTGCTTTGTCCTTTTTTCTTTACTGCTTCATTTTATTTTATGATCTTCACCTTTCTTTGATAAGAATTATTCTTTTTACATTGGTCCCAATTTGTGTATGAGATGATGGGTGAATGCCAACTCATGATATGGCTAGTTGTAGCATTGACAACATTTTCATCATATGGATTCTTCATGCTCCATATGTTGATGTTTACTATAGACAAGATTTCCCCTAGCATTGTGAAGGTATTATCAATACCTAATCCTTTTCCCTGATAATGTATCCTTTGATCCATAGCCATTGAATATGACTTGTCATGAACACATGATATTGCTACGGGTTCCTACTATTCAGGAATATGAACTGTTTGCTCTAGTTCTATGGCATTGTTATCTATTGATACTATTTCAAAAGATGTTGATGTTGACTCAAAAGATGTCGATGATGCTAACTCAAAAGATGTTGATGATGCATAATCACTATAAGAATCAATATTCTCGATCGTTGCTTGCTCTTGTGTAGGAATATCAAGAGTGGGAGACTCTTGTTTTGGATGAAAATTTTCTATATGTCCATCTAAAAGAAACATCTTAGGAGTGATATCAATGACATATTTGGAGTTTAAAGTGGTTTGGAAGATGTCCCTTAGTTCTTTGTGAAACTTTTGGGATAGGGGTTCTTGATCTTGACTCGATTTGTAGTAACTTTCATTATCCTCAAGAACCTCCTCTTGACATGATCCTTGGAAAGATGATTGATCATCGGTAAAAGACTCTTCACAACATTTTGTGGGTATGGGTACAATAAGGGATATTTCTGGCTCGTTTGGAACTTCTTCAACATGCCCAATCATTGAGTCATATGTGGGAGAGATATCACAATCTGATATCCACTTGATGTCATTACGATATAAACTAGTGCTAAACATTGTTGATAGTTTTGAACTTTATTTTAAAACAATATCTTGAAGAGCGTCTGATTCCTCATGTTGTGATGAATAAATATGTCCCACCATGGTATCATGTGTATGGTTCATAATTTTTTAGGTTGATGCATTTCCTAAATCTTTTTCTTTTGTATGGTCAGGCATAACGTTTGTGTAAATTTTTAGATTTTCATTCCCTGATTTTTTATTGACATGAATGTTTCCTTGTTCAATAAGATATTCTATTAGATGTTTGAGCCTAATTTTTTTTTATGTGCTATGACCTTTGTACTAGTGAAACTCACAAAAGTGATCTTCTCTATAGCTATTGTAGTGTAGTAAAATGCATACCCTTGCATTTTCACGCTTTTTTGGGCCCAACTTGCTTTATTTATGCTTTTTTATAGCTTAATTGGTCCTATTTTGCGTTCACAAGCCCTATGAATTATATATTTTTCTAGTTAATCTCAACATTCTCCAATGCATAAATGATAATTTAATGACTCCATCTATGTGTCCCTAATTTTTGGGTCAGGACTAAAATGCCACCTACGGTGTCTTTGTCCCCCAAAGGTCTCGGGACCCTAATTTTGAGGCATCTTAATTGGGCCACTTTTTGGTGTTTGTGCCCCAAGTTTCATGGCTTGGGACAAGATGCCACCTAGGGCGTCTTAGTCCTCCTTGATTCATTTTCAGGATTTAATTTAAAATTCTGGCAGGATTCAACCTCCTTTATTTAATGAATTCATATGTTGGCTCGGTGTAATGTAATTTCAGGATATTAAGCATAAGTAAGTATAAATACAAGATTCATTCATTCATTTCAACCCAAGTCTTTTGTGAGAGCATTTATCATAGCATAATTGAGTTCACAAGAGCATTCAAGAGTAGATTCATCAACAATTTGGAGCTATCATCAAGATTCAAGAATCATATCAAAGATTTTCTTGCATCATGTGTGTTGTGCTAGCATTTGTGATGTAGGGTTTTGATTCAAGCAAGCAATTCAAGAAAGATCTATCAAGCATTCAAGATCCATATCCATTATAGCCATTGCACACAAGTTTGTAGAATTTACAACAAGGTTTTGGTGAGTTGTAGCATTACATGTTGTTCATTCACCATTTCCTTCATTATTTCTATTTCATTTCAAGGTTTAATTACCAACAAGGGGTTTGACCAAGGAAAACCCCTATTCACTAACAAACAACAAGTTTATCCATTCTTGCATATTTGTGATTGTAGATCGAGGTTGTAGTCTTGAAGATCATTTGGAGTGAAAAGTTGTAAAGTTGCATTACAAATTTGTCATCTTCATAGAAACTCACCTACGGGCTGAATCCAGAAGTTTCATAACCTAAGATCATAAAGGAAGCAAGTGAAAACCCTAGAGCTCAGGATCACATTCATAGTTTTCATAAATTTAGAATGGGACTGATACAACACCATGGGCATCTTAGTCCTCCTGAGCATAATTTTTAGAGATTCCTTTAGATCTGGTTCCAACATCCGAAGACTCTGCATCTGCCCCAAAAACCAACAGTAGGACTAATATGCCATCTTCAACATATTTTTCCTTTACAACACTTTTTGGTAGCTTCTTTACATTTTCAGAATCCTCACAATATCTCTAGACTTCCCAGGTACACACATCCTAACTTCCAGTTTCATAGTTTTCTATTATATTTTGTTTTCTAGGTCATTTAGCATTCATTTTCATATCACATTATGTTTTCCAACATTTTCTTTTCGAAGCATTTTCTTTGTGGTGAACCCTTTAGAGCTAAAAGTTCCCCTTCCTAGGTCCTTCCTAATTGAGAATTAACTCACCTTGAGAGGTTGTTATTCAATCCAATTGGGACTCCTAGGACATCTTTGAATGATTTGTGTGGAGAAACTGTGATATACATATATCCAATTTTCCCTCAATCAGTTATGAGGTTTGATTTGTGTCTCTTGATAGTTTGAGAAATATGGGAATGTGATAAGATTACTATATCAGCCTTTTCAACATATCTTCCATAGGTTACCCTAAGGAGGTGAATTGTCTTTTTGGAGAACTATTTGTTCTTTGTTGTCCATGTTGAGTGTTTATGGTTTGGATTTTTTCTTGTCTTGGAGTAGTTAAGACCATCTTTGCATCAACAAAACCATCACTAGTAACATTCTTTTTCCTATCCCAAAAGTGGGATTTTTCATTAGAACTAGTGGATGGGTGGTTATCTCTATATACTTATGTGTTTCCTTGTGAGAATATGGCTCTCTCGATGTTAAGGGCTCTAGCAACAAGCTTGTCATAAGATGTGATGCATTGCATTTTCAAGTGGAATGATAGATTTGGATCTATATTTTGTATGTTAATGCCTACTTGTTGTTCATCAGGAAGTGGCCACTTGCTTTTACTAGCTCTTTGTCTCCACCATTGTAAGAAATTAGTGAAAGATTCCCCCTTTTTTTTTCTAAGAGTGTATAGTTCTTCTAAACTTATGTCCATGTCAAGATTGAAGGAGAATTGATCTATGAATTTGTCAACAATTTCTTGGAAGGTTGTGATGCCTGGAGGTAACTGTGAAAACCAATCCATGGCAGGACTTGTAAAACTTCATGGGAAGAGGCGCATTAAGTAGGAATCATTATAGGCCACCCCCATGCACATGACATTGAATTCCTTAGCATGGTCCACAAGACTTCCTCTCCCTTTGTATTTATCACATTTGGGGATCTCAAAGCCAGGAGGGAATGGTGGGTATGTGCAGGATCATCATGGAAAAAATAGGCCCTTAAGTGGCAAAATTTTTAGAAAAATCAGAGTTAAGCAACTTGACATAAAAAAATTGAATAAGATATATATATTATTTCAAAAATATGTAAGAATAGAATCTGTAGAAAAATGAATGTAGTTTCTAAACTACTAGGTTTTTTAAAAAAAAAATCTATTTGGTTAAAATTTGAAATTTCAATAAGTAGTACTTAAATTTCAGGGAAAAAAGAAGAAGTAGGTGTCTGTCTAACCACCCTAACCATAATAAAATGCTAAAAAAAATTATAAGATTTTAGATATAATTAGAGGACTCATGTCCCGATGGGATGCATATTTTTTTGTAATTTTTTTCCAAGTAAATAATTAATTATGAATTTTTTATTACAAATTCTAAAAAATATAAAAAATTCGTATGTCTGACCACCTTAACTTGGTAAAAAAATCATGAAATTCATTTTTTTTAATCCTATAGTATACAAATCATAGAATGTGACACATGTTTTGGATTCAAAAATTGTGATACTATTTGAAAGCTATAGATGTTTCTCAATCAGCCTATCAATTAGGACTTTAGTCGTAATTCAAATGGAAAATGAATAATAATTATTTATTAAGTTCAAAGTAAAGCATAATTTATATTGGTGGAAAGTTGAGAATCTCCTTTAAAAAACCTTTTTGTTTCATCAATTTTGGGTTAAAAAAAGGTCATTAGCCACATACCCTACACATACCCATCATATCGCCACTTTTTGGCCCATCATGATCCTACACATACCCTGGTACCATTGCGATGTTTTTGTCAAATGGATAAGGACATAAATTATGTGTATGGGATTTCTTTGTCTTTCCCATTCAAAGGTCCTACATTTTTTGAGATAGTGCCTTAAATTGTAATCCTAGATAGTTTGGCAGGTTTGCTGGAGGAACATATGTTGGGATGATAGATGGGTTGTATGTGGGATTTTGATATGATAAGGTGTTGTTTGGGTGTATAGTGGTGTGAGATTTTGTGAAGGTGATTCAGGTGTTGATGTATATGTTCCTAGCGCATTTGTATTGAAGATGTTCTATTGAGGGTTATAGTAAAAACCTTGTTGTTGTTGTTAGGCATACTATTGAGCTAGTAATGCTTTCTTCAATTGTGCTTGTTGTTGCACAACTAGATGGCTTGTTGGGCTTGTTGTTGTTGCACTACTAAGGTGGCTTGTTGAACTTGTTGTTGTGCTACTAAGGTTGCTTGATGTTGTTGCTATGCTACTAAGGCTTCTTGATGTTGTTGTTGTGCTACTAAGGCTACTTGATGTTATTGTTGTGCTACTAAGGCTGCTTGATGTTGTTGTTGTGCTACTAAGGCTACTTGATGTTGTTGTTATTGGATGGCTTGCTGATAAGCCTGTTGTGCTTGCTATAAAGCTAAAACATGTGCTTGTAATGTAGGATTGATTGATTGTTGAGAAATATGTGATGGGTGTTGGGTGTTTATGCTTTGCATGGGTTGTAGGTTATTGATGAGAGGTTGGGGGTTCCCTTGGTTCAACATTCCTTGCAAGATAGTGGATTGAGATGGAGGAATGGAAGTTTGAGGTCCTATTTGATTTTGCATGGTGAGAGGGACCGCAGGGAAAGATGATGATTCCATTAGATATTGTGATGGTAATGGCACATTTCTGATTGAAAGGGTTCCCTTGACTGATGGGTAGGGGGTTCCCTTGTATTTGAGGTGTGATCAAGGTATTACCTTGGCTGATGGGATTTGTAACCAAGGTGTTGTTTTGATTTGGATTGATGATAGATGGGTTTGATGTCGATGGTGGATTGAATTGAGTAGCTTGGGTAACCACTTGTTTTGATGTTTCAATGGGGAATCACTTGTCAAGGGTTTACTTTGCGTGCGAGTGTTAAATTTCCCTTGTTGTCCTACTTGAGGCACTTGGTCCACATTACCTTGTGTAATGTTAAGCATATTTAGGGTATTTGTGATGATGGATGAAGATGGTTGCACTCAAAATTTTGAGGTTGTTGTGGTGTTATGGAATGTAAGTAGTTTTCCAAAGGTTGGTATCCAACTTGTGTCTTGGGGAAGGTTGGTGGTTAATGGAATGGTCATTTTATGAATACCCAAAGTTGTGTTTGTTCCTAGACTTGAAGTGAGACCAAGGTTGGTTCCTAATTGAGTTGTAAGACTAGATATTAAGAGTTGACTTGGCACAAGGGATGGAGTTGGAGCCACATTTTCTAAGGGTTGATGAGTTTTTTCATACTCAAGGAGTTCATCCTTAGTAAGCCCAAGTGGGTTGTTTGTAACATCTTCTATCTCATATCCCAATGGGTTTGACGTTTGTTGTGAGGGGGTGGAATAACTCCTTGGATCAAATTCTTGTGAGTTTGGATCACTCGTGGTGGATGGTACTTTGGTTTCTTCCATTATTCTCTTATGTTGTGATCTTTTTGTAACCATAGATTGTGGGTCATCTATGGGAGAGTGATGTTGAGATTTCTAATGTTTTAACTCTCTAGTTGACTCAAATTTTGGTAAAAGAGACACTCTAAGTAGTTTTGGAGAAATGGTGATAATGGGAGATGAAAAGGATGAATGATGTAGGGAGTGATCTTTGCAAACATGTTGGGACAACACTTTTGACTTAAAGGTTTGATTGTTTGATGTTTGGATAAATGATGTTTATGAACTTGAGAATCTTTAGGGTAGACTCGTTACCTTAAAGATAAACTAGTTCAAAGATGATAACTAACTTAACTAAGTGCATCAAAAAGGATTCATTTCACATACAAAGTAGCTAAGTTAGGGTTTGGTTTGATTGATGTCTAAGTATAAAGTGTTGGTGTACTTGAATTTTTTTCAAAGTTTGGTGAAGTGAAATTCATATTTTTGATGAAGGGTTGGATGAAATGTTTGATCCAATGTTGACCTAAAGTGAACCTTTGTTTTCAAGATAAGACCAAGGTAGTAAAAAAAATGCTATACCTCTAAAGTGATCAAACCCTAAGGACTCAATTATCTTGGTAAAATAGAACTCAAATTATTTTCTTTTACCACATACACTTGTATTGATCGGCTGCCAAATAGTCATTGGGGTTCAATTTTGTCAATTTATCATGCTTGATTTTCTTTTACCACAGACACTTGTATTGATTATCTTTTCAAACTAAATGTCCATGTCAAAAAAATCATAGATTCCACAATTTCCATTTTGTGAAAAGGATGAAACTCAAGCCATAGTTTCTTAGGTTAGCTTTGGAAAATATTGATTGAGATGTAAACCATTTGAAATATTTAGAAGTCTCTAAGAATAAATTCTTAGGAAAAGCAGTAATATCAAGGTTTTACCAAAACATATCCATACTTAGATCAAAGTGTTTGAAATTTTGAGGAAAATCATGAATGTTTGTTTGTAACATTTTGGAACCAAGCAAAGTATTAAACTGGCTCATAATCATTACAACCCTAGGTTTGAAATGGCTATACTTATTGAGTCCCCACTTGGATTTCTCAAAACACTAAAAAATGTGAATAGTTAAAGATTTGGCAACACTGGCTCCCCTCCATGGTACACACTTCTTGGGACCACCAAATATCAAAATACTTAAAATTTGGAGATCAAAAGTATTTTTTCTGTTTCTACAATTGAATAGTAAGAATGTGGGGTGGCTTCAGAACGACTGATCTTTCACCAACAAATATTAAGGATTTTTGGCTTCTAAACAAGGGTTTGTAGTAAGGGCTTCTAGTTCAAGGGGTACAATGATAAAATCCATCAAGAGGTCTTCCAACCCTTATAAAAAGGGCTTTACACATCACATCATAAATATACTGGGGGAGAGGTATCATGTACTGCTTCACATTGATCGCAAAAATTCCTTGCAATCACAAATTTATATAGCGGTTTGGAAGAGCTTAGCTTTAGCTTGTTACTGCTTGGGTCATTCCCTCCTTTCAAAATGGGGAGGTAGGCCCTCCAAAGATAAACAATAGCAAGGAAGGACATTCATAGTTCAAATCATCTTCACTCGTATGAACAAAGAGAGAACACATGCTATGCCTTTTTCTCACACTCACAAAGGGGTTCAGTTTTAGTCCAAATTGAAAGATGTAGGTGATTATAAAAGTGTTGAAGAATGTTTCTATTTCTCAAGGTTGCCAAATGGTGTGAGAGAATTGCATATGCATTCAAGAACAACATTTGTAAATCACAAAACATAACAAATAGTTGTAAATTTTAACCCCTCAAAGCAGTGATGAGTTCATTTTAAGCACCAAATGAAATATGAAGTTGTCTTGTTCAATTTTAAACCCAAAAAATAATGATGAGATGAGGGTTCAATTTTAATCCCATTTGAGTGTTCTTTTTAAACCCAATGGAAATTTAGTGTGTATCCTAAAGAAAAAAGTAGAAAGCATAAAATTTGGGTTATAATTTCCCCCAAAGCATCAAACGCTTGTTACAATCACATAATATTAAGATAAGAAAGGCTTTCTTCACTTTAGGTCCATGTTGTTCAACCTACAAAACCCTATTAGTCTAACAACTAGAACATAGTTAGAAGTGCATCAATGATTTGATGAATTGAGAAAATTAAAACACATGTCAAAAAAATGATCATAAAATTTCTTATCCTGGTTGGGCGTCACTACACATGATAGCATCACGATTTGAAGTCTGGGCATCACTCTAGTAAAAATGGGCGTCGCTCTATAGTAGAAACAGAAAGCATGACAACGTTAAGATTTTGTAGAGTGTCGCTCTAATGAATTTGGGGGTGTCGCCATTTGAAATCCTTGATACCTCTATATTAAATCAACGTCGCCATATTTTAAATCAGCAGCAACACATTTAATTAGCATCATTGTTTCAAAGTGAGATAGCGTCACTATATGGCAATGTAGTTCAAATGCATTATTGTGTTTAATTTGGCCATTGATGTATTTTCCAAAAATAAAAAAATGAATTGAGTTTAAGCTAAAAATTGATTAATTGATGATTTTCCCTCCTTCTAGTAGCAGAATGTGAGACGAGGATTGTCAGGGTGGGTCGATTACACTTGATCCATGATGAATCAAAGCATAACTTAGCCACTACACCTCAATCACAAACAAGATCATTCAAATTGAAATTTAAACTAAGCATTTATTGAAATTGAAAACTACAATCTATGAAAACAATTAAATTTCTACTCTAACCCATTTGAAACTTATCCTGTTTTGGAATTGGTGTTGTGTTGATGCGAAACAGTGACCCTTTCCTAATCTTGTGGATAAATGAGTTTGTTGTAGCTAGTTTTATTGAAGAAAACTAATGGAACCACTATGATATGTGGATGAAAACATGATTTATGCTGAATTGAGCCTGATGCAAGCTAATTTAATATGATTTTATGATAAAAATGATCTATTTATGCAAAATCTAAGCTAATCTAAGCTAATTCTAAGCAAAAATATTCAAACCCTAATTTATAAACAAGCTAAAATGGATGCAAGGAATCCATTAATGGAAGCTTAAAGCTATTATGCAACTATAATGAACTAATTTATGCTAAAAGTGAGTAAAATATGAGTGTGAGTGTCATTGAATTCAATAGCATGAGTTTGCAATTGAAAGATGGATCCATTTTTCTCCAAATAGTGTTCTATTTATAGGAGAGAAAATGAGAAATGAAGGGTTGAGATCAAAAAGATCAATCAATGGTCAAGGAGGGAGGAAATAGGAGGCATGGATAATGGATTCTCATCAACATGTGAGAATGCAAGGTGGAAATTAATCAAGGGCTCACATTTGTTCCAAACAAACACACTTTTGACCTGCACACACAAGTCACCAAGTGACTTGCTCAAAAGGTGAAAGGTTTAGTTTGTTCAAGAAGCCAAGTGATATGATTGGAAGAGAGAATATTCTTTGGAATATTCTCATGGGTGAGGATAAAGGTATTTTACAAATTAAAATAAATTTTTAATTGTGCAAAAAAGGAGATAAGGGATATTCCATGGGAATATTCCCCTTTTGGAGGAAAATTAGTCTAATTGTTAATTAAACAAGGTTTAATCACACAAAATTTTAGGGGTTTTGAGGAATTAAAGGTGATTTTCATTAAATTAAATGATTTAATGAATGGGGGAGAGATGAAATGATATTTAAATAAATAACTTAAGGTTATTTAATTAAATAAGATGAGTTAGGAAATTAAATTAAATGTTTTGATTTAATTTAATGAGATGAATAGTTAGTGTGAAAAGGGGGTGAATTAACATGATTTGATGAATTAGGTTAATAGATGAAAATGATACAATTAATTAATTAACTAGGCTAATTTAATTAATTAAGCGAAAAGAGGATGGGTTCTAGGATGAAATAATGTTAGTTAGCCAATGTGATCTATCGATACATTTTTAGGTGTCTACAGTGATGGAGCTACTATTTTTTTGACATTTTAGGGCCTTTTGTGCTTGGTATTAGCATGTCACATGTCCCCCATTGATAGGGTTTAAGGTTATGTTTAGCTAACCTTGTTTCCAACTGATCCATGTATAACACTTGAGAGTTCTAATATTGTGTTGACATGTTCTCCTAGTTTCCGGTGATATAAGTTATCTTTTGAGCCATTGTTATGCATTCCTTACTAGCCCCTTTGCTTAGGATATTCAGTCTTTCAAAGCTGCAAAGCGTTTTAATTTTCCCTAAGTTGGTTTTAATGTTTTATCATAATGACTGGCATTTAAGTCATAGCTTCCCTAGCATAAATTATCGCCATCCTATTCAAGGCCCCTTTTTATGAATAATTTTTCATATGTGCAGGTTTGAAGACCACTGGATCATAGGATTTGATCTGGGTTGTTAACTGCTAGCTCACGCTTCTTAAGTGATGGTAGTTTAATTGGTATGAAGTCAGCAAAATGATGACACGTGTATGATATGTCGTGTGGGCCCAGTTGTTATTCCATTCCAACACTCGAAGCTTTGTGATTGACAGCGATGATTGAAAGATGAAAGATGATCACCATCATTCCCCACCAGCTTGTGAAGGTAAGATGCAGGCTTGATAAAAGTAGCGAGACCTACAAGAAACTGCCACGTTCATTCTACGGCTATTGGTGGGTGGAGCCCACAAGTACATGAGGAAGGTCTAGTCAGCATGTTTCTATTGGCCATTTTTCCAAGATGGAGCTGTGATGTAAATTAAAATGTCATTGAATCAATCTGAGTCATTCAGGATGTTTGTCTCAGCTAAAGATCGATGATGCACATTCAAAGCTGTGAAGTACACCCATTGCAATTGTTTCACTTCGTGCTAGTGGGAAGCAATGATAGAGGTGACTTGTAAACTTATTCAATTGCCTTCAAATTTTGTGTATATGGTCAGTGCTTGCTAATTTGGGATTCAAAGATGTGTTTGGAGCAATACGAAGAATTGAAAGAAGTAATTTGCAGAAGTCATCCCAACTGGGTATTAGGGTTAACACAATTCAAAGCTGTAAGTACCACAAATGTAGTTTTATGCTTTTTCAATTTTTGAATTAGGGCTCACTTTCAATTTTCTTTCGAACAAGTGTGTTTTATTGCTTTGATTTTATTCCTTTAAATTAGGGTTAATTCTATCTTTTAAATGTCGTAACCTTGTAAAATCATCTAGAATTAGTGCTTGTTCTGAGTCATGGGTTGCAATTAGGAGGTTGAATAGTCACAATAATTCCTATTAGAACCCTGTTATATATAAAACCCATGGCTCCCAAAGTATAGGCTAACTCCTCTTCAGCCCAGTCCAGAACACTTTCCCAGAATGTCGTTGACTTGCTTACCCCATCCATGAATAAGAAACTAGAAGGAAAGGTCTTGTTTCATGGCCTTGTTATAAAAGGAGTGATGGATAAAGCTTGCTTTATAAAAGATGTTGAAGTACCTTACACTAGATGGCAGTTGTTTCAACATTGGTTTGGGAATAGGAACCTTGGAGCTCCTCTCAGTAATCCTTGGAGGTTAGATATGGGAAAATTGATTGTTTCCAATGTATACATGGATGTTGATCTTTAGAAGGATATTTCCTAAGGATATGACCCAATTTCTAGGGTGGTCAAGACATTTGATGGGGTAGATATGGTGAGGATAACTAGAAAGGAAATTGAGGAAATCTTTGATTTGCATGAGTGGAGTTTGGATATGGTCCCTATAGAAATGGAGGATATTAGAAAAGAACACAACAATACCAAGGTGTTCATTAGAACAAGGATGTTGCCTCTACATACTGCAATGACTGGCACTGGTAAACACAAAAGAAAGATTAAGATTGGTGAGAAGAAGCTTGAACTTTTCCCAATTAGTTATTTTGCTAGCTACTTCAAAAAGACTATCTTCTCTATGTTAGATCATTGGTTATACCCCACCTGACACTTTGTAGAAAGAATATAGTTACTTGGACACACATTTACAACACCCACCATATAGTATTGTCTATTATTATGGCTCTTATCTAGAAAAATGCATCCACACAGGCTTAGTTAAGCTGAAGGAAGGAAAACAATGGGTAAAGTTCTGGTGGTATTCACTATTAATGCACATGATTTTTCATAGAGGACAACATATTTTTGAAAAGGATAGTACTTTGAAAAGGAAAGAGCAAGGTGTTGAATTTCCTGTTCAATGTTGGACCTGAAACCTAGATAAGGATGATAAGAAATATAATTTTGTAATGTTTCAAAACGATTTTGTATCCAGAATAAGGAATCCCTGATATATGAACCACCAAGAATTCCCAGAGAAATTCATGAGCTATTGAAGCCCGTGGAGATGAGGCTAGACTTGAACTTGAGTCATAATTGGGAAGACTTGATTTTATCTCCTGACAAGACAATTTTAAAAGTGTATGGTAATGGTCTGGACCCATATGTCTTGCCAACAAATGTGTCTTTGAGAATAGGATTCCTTGAAATAATGAGGCAACTAGGAGCCTCACAGATGGTGCATTTACTTGAAATAGCAAGGAAAGGATCATCCTTCCCATAATGGACAACATTTGTAAATTATATTCTGGTGACAGGGGCATGGAAGCACACAGTACATCTACTGGTACCTTATAAGTTGATGACTATGTGCACGAGGAATCATGATCCTGAGGGCTTCATCACTAAACTGAAAGTAGATAAGAAAATGGGTGTTTTTGTGCATATTTTTTATTATCCTGAGGATTCCATTAGGAATATTTTTAGCTTTGAAGAACAAGATGAAAGGAAGCCTAAATACCTTTCTTATAGGAAAATGGTAGAAGCAAAATGGAAGAAAAATCTCCAATATGATCCTTTTCAAAACATACCTGATGAATTCAGAAAAGTCATGCACGTTATGGATAATTTTGAAAGTGTAGTTGGTATGTTAAGGCAACAGTGGGAAGTCACAGATAAAGGAAAGGAAAGGATGGTTGAAGAAGATGTTGAAGTAACATTGGAATAAAGTCCTACATATTAGCCACCAAAGCAATTGAGAATTTACTCCAGGAGGAAGAAAGCAACAAATGAAGAACGAAGCCTGACAACCCCCATCACTTCTGAGGAACAAAAGGAAAATTCTCCTGAGAGTGCCTTACCAGCCCCTCCTACATAGGCTCCTTTGCCTATAATTGATCTTGAATCACCCCCTAGAAGTCTATTTCCTCTTGAGCAACCGCCTCTAAAGAAGCAAAGAATAGAGGCAAGAGGAGTGGTTGAATACTCTGCTACAGATGAAGACGATATCTACATCACTCCTGAGCAAATGCAGCTAGGAATTCCTCCTCATGAAGGAGAAATTGCTTTGAGTTCAAGATAGAGTTGTCTCAAACTAGGAAAGCTTGACATCAGTGGACTAAACACTGTAGATGATCTGAGAATAGAAGCTTGTAAGGAGTTTATGGAAGATGACTCCTTCATTGAAACATTTACATTCAAATATTTTTGGTGGAGATCCAAAGCTGTAGAATATGTAGAGAAAGTGGCCACTGAAAGGAGTTTGCATCCTGAGCTACCTAAAAGTGTCATTCAGGCCAATGTGAAGTATTATGATGAATGAGTTCCAGAAGATTAATGCCTAGGAGGGAAGAGAGCTTGTAAAGAAGTGTGGTGTGCTACTGTTGCCAAAATGGAATATTTCTGATGCTATTGTCCTAGATTCCATAAGGAGGGCTTAAAGGCCTCTTGTGCAAACAAAAGAAGAGTTGTAAATGGCACTTCAAGATTCAACATTTAGTGAGGATTGGGATACATTGGCAATATGGTCACTATCGATGGGATCTAGGAAACTAGCTTTGGCCGAGTGATCATATTTTAGTGGACAACTTCTTGTGAAGAGGGTTGTGGATACCCAAGCGTTGGAGGCAACTGACATGGTTGCTAATGTTGCTAGATTCACTAGAGCAACTCACAAAAGTCTCACCTTGCAAAGGGATGAACTCAGGAATAAGTAACGAGGGCTCCTTAATGAATATGATAGTAGCCAATAGAAAGTGGCTATATTAGAAACTGAATTAGCATTTTATAAAGAAAGAGGAGAAATGAAAATAGAATAGGGTCAGCCTAGCTCAAGCCATCCACCTCTAGCATCTCCAATTGTATCTTCCTAACATTCACCTCATGGTCAAGCTTTAGCAATGGTACCATATAGTTTGGGATAGGGATCACTTTCAGTGGAGGAATCAAGTAAACCAGGTTCTAGCTCATGTAACAAGGAACAATTGCTATTTCAAGTTGAAACATATAGAATGTTGCTAGAAAATGCTCAGGACACAATGTATGAAAATGTTTCAAAAATTGTTTGCACTATCCTGAAGCACCTGAATGAGAGAATTTAGGATAGACTGAATAGCATATATGAAAATTACGCCCTGATGATGGGAGCAATAGGATTGTCTCAAAGGGATAAAGATTTGGCCATGCCAATCTTGAACAAGTGGATGCCAAGGGCCGAGATATTAAAATTAATACTAGTTGGAGTTGGTTAGCATGAAGATAAGTACCCTCATGTGCTTCCAACTTATACAAGTGTATGTGAGTTAAGTGAGCAGAGGTTTCAGAGGTACATAGCCCCACTGGAGAAAAAGATAAGAGAATTGATAGCTCAATATGATCTAATAGACTTGTCTCCATTGCCAGATATTCAACTCACTAACTATGAATTGAAACCATTGCAAGTATGGAAGAGGAAGATGGATGAAGTTATTGATTCCCAAGTGAATGAAATTTGTAAGAAAGTAGATATTAATGGCTTTAATGAAGCTTTGGGAAGGTTGACATTTATTATTAGCTTTTTGGAGGATTTTGACAAGGAGTCGAACTCTGTAATAACCAAGTACTCTCCATATAGAAAGACACTTGATAAAGTTATTGACTTCAACTGGCCCTCTGATGAGGAATATGATGAGTGGGCAAGAGAATTTTAGGCTGATTTGGTTTGTAAACATGGATGTGAAACATATAACTGGTCAAGTATTGTACAGGTCTAGCCTTAGAAGTTACAATGTATAAAACATATGTTTCAAGGAAACTCTCAACTACTGATGATGTGGAATGTTGACTGAGATGTTAATTCACTTTTTTTCTACACCATTTTTTCATCTTTCTTGATGAAATGGACATGCTCCAATGGAGAATATTATCCTTTTTTGACATGTTCTTTTTGGAAGGAAAAGTTGTTCCTTATAACGAATGTAAATAATCTTTGTCTTATGTATATTCCCTCCATTTTGAAGAATGCAAATATAACTGAATTAAGGAATTTTTCTTGTAGCGATCCAATTGGAGTGTGACATGTGTACATATGGCCTAAATCTTGTTTTTGCTCCATTGTTCTATAAAAGGAAATTCAAGGCTATTTGTGCAGGTCTTTTGTTGAATTCTAGAACTAAATTGTGAAAATTAAGAACACAAAGTAAATATGTTAGGTATTTATCTAATGTTTTGAGTTAGGATAGCGAATTTTGTCAAATGTATGGTTCTTGAACATATTTGAATGATAATGGAGATTTTCCAAGTCTACAGTCTCTCCATTTTGGCTTTGTATTTGAATTATTAATGAAAATATTGATCAGAGATCATTTCATTAATTGTCATTGTTTCATACTATGATATATGTTTTTTTTTTTATCTCTAGTTCATAGAATGAGTTAAAATTCTTGAATCAAACCATGAATTCTTATGCAGGGTCATTAGATCTGATAAGTAGTCTTTAGAATTTGGTTATTAAGTAGTGAATTGTCTGAAATAGTGGTATAATATACATTGTGGGATCACCCTCCCGGGTTTTGCAAAGCCTGAAGTGTAGGAGATAGAGCAATTAGGTGTTACATCTTATTCGTTGGCCACTTGTCTTGCAGGTATTCAAGAATCAAATTTGACAAATTCATAGGTACCTAGTGAGACCTACTTGGTTCGTTGTAAAAACAACCAACAAAATGGTGACTCTATTTGGGATGTAAGTCTTACAATTATTAGTCCTCCAGAATGCCTTATCATATATCACCACTTTATATGGTGATATTTACTTATAGAGTCAGTCAAATAGAACTATCTACTAAGTTTAGCCCCAATTCTTTCTAAGTATTTCATTCAAACCCGGATAGATTTCTTGTCTATTTGTCTTTGAAGCTTGCTTTCAAATTTTCATCTAAATGCATGTCATATGTGTCAAAATTTGTCCCAATTTCTAATGATTTGTTGAAATTTTCAAAGAGAATAACAAAATTGCTACCAATTTGTCCCAAGGAATTTGGGTGGTGACTCTAATGTCTTTGCACCAATGTGAACCAATGTTCAAGGATATTAAAGAAGTGAAGAAGAAAATTATAAAGAAGGCGAAGAAGGTGACAAACATGAAGAAGATTCAAGCACAAATGAGAGGAACACGAGGCCATATGAAGAAGCATCCTGAACAAAAGATAGAAGGTGAATTAACGAAGAACATGAATTTACATGGGAAATGGATAAAATCAAAAGACGCGAGAAAAGGTAAGTCTACCCCTCATCCTACCCCTGATCATGAAATCTGTTCCAGTTCTAGTTTTGAATGTGAAAGGAATCTATTGGAGTTTAGTAATAATACTTCTAATGAGAGGGGAGAGGTCTTTATGAAGTCTATTGTAAATGATTACTCTTTAGACCCTGGTATGCAAGCTATGAAGCAAAGGGAAAAGGATAGAATAGAAAGGGATAGAATACAAAAGAAAATGCTAGTGCTAGGCGTGCTAGAGCTAGGGGATATATAACGCCAAATTCCCATACATATACCCCTGTCCTGCTTGATTTGTTGACTAGAGAGGAAGTGTCTCATAATGTTGATCCCAACCAAGTTGAGACGGTAGTAGTATCTGATAGAGAATCTACTTTTCTTGAAGAAGAAGAAGTGTTGAATGATATACATTCACTCAATCAGAGAGTTTCTAAAGAGAAGAGAATTAGGGATGTCATGATGCATAGAGACATGTTGAGGAGAAAGGTTGAGGAGATGGAGGCCTTAGATAAACTGGTAGCCAAAGCTAATCAAGAGAATGACCCAGTTGTGCAAGAAATTGTGGGAAAGATCCCTATTAGTTCCTTAGCTGATATTGTTGTTGCCATTATACAATCTAACACTACTAGAAATACTTCTATCCCATCTACTCCTCCTCCCAATAATACTAAGCGTGAATCCCATGATGTTGATAAAGGGAAATGACCTATGGACGAGAGAAAAGCTAATGAAGGAGTAAAAATCATTGAGGGAGATGCTTCCAAGAAAGATACATCTCAAGATGATTCCATCCAATTCCTAGATAAATTAATGAGAGAGAATGAAGAATTGGATAGGAAGAAAAAGGAAATGGAATTACTTGCAGTAAACAAGGAAATGAAAAAGAAGCTTAGTTTCTTGAAACACACATGAAAGGATCCTACACATGAGACCCATAGCCCTCAAGGCCACTCATCCTCTTCAAACCCTCATACTAGTGAAAAAATTTCACCCACTGGAAACCCCTCTAGCTCTTCCTCGTAGTCTGAAGATAAGATTAAAACCATCCACTTCAATGATCAGCATGATTCTCAACACAAAAGATCTAGACGAAATAGTGAAAGAAGGAGAGATAGTGACAACCAAGATCAAGAAGAAGAACCTGTGGTTAGAAGATTGTTGCATACTAATAGGTATAGGAAATTATGTTTTGAAAATATTCCTGGATACCCAAATCTAGTGCCAGATAATGCCAAGAAACATGTGCCCAAATTTACTGGCAATAATTCTCTCAGTTTTGAGGAGCACCTTAAGTCTTTTCAAAGTTTTGTAGAAGACTTTGAACTATGGGATGAAGATGTGGCTATGAAATACTTTATGTAGTCCCTAATAGAGGATGTAAAGGATTGGTATAGGAGCTTACCAGATGCAAGCATAGACTCCAAGGATTCATTCTTTTGGATATTCAGAGAATAATATGGGGACCAAACCGATCTGTGGTTGAGGCTAAATGACTTTAATAACATTACAAAGGGGCACAATGAGGTGGCTACTAAGTTCAATGTGAGGTTCCAGAAGGTAATGTATAAAGTCCTTGGATTCCTGAGGCCCAATGAAAGAGCATGTTTGTTTGTGTACTGTAATGCATATGACTCTAAGATGTGTTATTTGCTTAGAGACAAAAATCCACAATCTCTAATAGAAGCTTACAAGATGGTAGTAAATATTGAAAATAATAGAAGGGCATCTGGTAAAGTTGGTAGAAGGGATGACCCTAGGCCTTCTAAGAACTCAAAAGCTCAAACTGAGAAAGCAGTTAAAGTTGTAGCCCCAAATGAAAAGCTAGACCAAGTTTTGAATTTGTTGTAGAAGTAGGAAAATAATGTGAAACCTCAATTCCAAAGAAATGAGAGGCCCCCAAGACTTCAGGATTATCCATACCATACTAGTTGGAATAATGGAAAGACTGTTCAAATCAATTAAAGGAAATTTCAAGCAACACCTAATCCCTTGCATAAGAATACAACAAATGTTGTTGAAGATTTACCATGGTGCTTCACAATAGTGTGCAGTGGTGAGATCTTTGGAAGAAACTCAAGATGATCAGAAGGACACTGAAATGTATTCATGACTAGGTTAGACTTGGAATGTAGTGATTATTCTTCTAGTGATGATGTTGACACAAATGATGTGAATGTGCAAAGACATGAAGCAAGTTTGCACCATCAAGTATTCTCAGATGAGGAAAGGGATGATGAATACACTTCTTACAATATTGAGGCATGCAATTTTTCCTTGAGAAGACCTTCGAATGAGGAAATAGGGAAATATACAATTGCACTAGCTGCTAGAGCTCAAGCAAGGAGTGATCTCCACTTGAGGAATAGGGTGGTGAGTGGTAATTAGGGCCATCCTGGAGGCTTATTCATTAAATAAAATAATCAGACAATAAAGGAGTCAAGACAAAAGGTAAGAAGGAAGATACCAAGCCTAAAGAGGTTAAAGATACAAGAATATGGGCTAAGAAGGGTAGCAAAGAAAAGGTTACTGCTGAAGTTACACATCATGATCTGAAGGATAAAGATTTGAAGCCTATCACTGAAAAAATTGATAAGTAGGTTGATAGGGTGGTTTCCAAGGAGATAGTATTTCTAGAGATACCAAGTTATTATCCTATTGATATGTTTCAGGTCTTATCCCAAATCTGGGTTACAGTCCCCCTTCTTGAGATGATCAGGACTGATGACCGGAAGAACAAAACAATGGCTTTTAAAAACAGTGTTGCAGGGAGTAGCAAACACAAAGTAGAGGTGGATGCAAATGAAACAAGTAAGAGCCAAGTAAAGGACACTGAGGTAAGAGTAGTAATTACTGAGAATCTTGAGAATTATCTAGGAACTACTATCACTGCAAATCCAAGTTTGGTCAATCCTTTCTTTTTGAGCTTGATCATTGATGGGAAAGTACTTAGAAATTGTATGATAGATTTTGGTGCTTCAAATAATGTTATGCCAGTCAGGATAATGGAGGAAATGGGCTTGAAGGTGGACAACACTTATGGAAAATTCTATGCTATGGATTCTAGAGAAGTCCATGTTATAGGGGTAATTCATAAAGTCCCATACAAACTGGCCGCATTCCTTGAAAAGGAGTTAGTCATGAGTGTTACAGTAGTAGACATTCCACCAACCTATGGGATTTTATTATCAAGGAAATGGTGTGCTTCTATGGGAGGTAGTATGCAATGTGATTTGTCCTTTGCTACTTTCTCAATTGATCAGAAGGATGTCAAGATTGCTAGGGAGTCAAGAGTTAGACACATGATTGAACATATTGGTGAACCTAAGGAGCCCCCAATAATTAACTTTGTGGACACTAGTATAGACACTTTTCATGTAGAAGAGTTGAAAAAAGAAGAAGAAGAAACTAAGCCTAAACCAATTGTTAAAGAGGTCTTGCAAGCACCACAAGAAGATGCTTTGTGGATGTTGTATTTTGAAGGAGCTTGTTCTAAGGAAGGCTCGAGTGCTGGGGTCATTTTTATTTCTCCCAAAGGTAAGAATTTCAAGTATTCCTTCTTAATACAACTTGCATGTACCAATAATGTAGCTGAGTATGAGGCCTTGTTGCTCAGTTTGAAGCTTGCCTCCAAACATGGGATAAAATTGTTAAAGGTATTTGGGGATTTTGAGTTAGTAGTTTCCCAAGTGAGGTCTATATTTTTCACCAAGGACAAAAGGTTGAGACAATATAGAAATGACGTTTTGGATACTATTGAGGCATTTGATGCTTTTGGAATAGATTGGATAGAGAGAGGACATAATACTAGAGCAAATTTACTGGCTAATATCGCAGTCAAGTTAGATGATGTGACTTTTGATGGTATCTTAGGGATTGAAGTATAGACAAGGCCTGCAATACCTAGCAACATTTGCAATTGGCAAGTGTTCAAGGATTATAATGACATTATGAAGTTCCTACACTGTATTGACCAATATGAGAGTCAAGAATTTGACTTTAGTTCATATGTGGTGGAAGTTGACGGAAAGGATACATTGTTTGGAAATGAGATAATTCAGTTGAAAACAAACAAAATTCCTAAGGGACTAGTTTCACTTGAAAGAGTCTTTGATGGCCCAAATAGGACAAGTGCTAAGAAAAAATCTACACATAGAGAAGACCTTGAAGAGATAAATTTGGGAATAGAAGGTGCTCCCAAAAAAGTGTGCATTGGTAAAAAAATGAAGCCACATGTGAGGACTATGTTGATTTCTCTACTAAGGAAATATAGACATGTATTCGCATGGTCCTATGATGATTTAAAGGAATATAGGGAGGACCTATTCTAGTATGAGATCCCATTGAAGCCTAATACTAATCCCTTTAGTCAAAAACAAAGATTGATTAATCCTACTTTGAGACCTAAAATGCAAGAGGAGCTTGCAAAGTTGAGTGATGTAAGAATTATTAAACCTATAAGACATTCCTCGTGGGCGTCCAATTTGGTCCTTGTTAGAAAAAAGAATGATGACTTGAGGCTATGTGTGGATTTTAGGAATCCAAATGTCGCATCCTTGAAGGATAATTACCCCTTACTTGACATGGAAGCAATGTTACAAAAGGTAACAAATTGTGAGTTGCTTTCCATGATGGATGGATTTTTAGGATATAACTAGGTTATGGTGAGGGAATCAAAACAATACAAGACATCATTTAAGACACCATGGGGGACCTATGTTTATGTTAGAATTCCTTTCAGCCTAATAAATGTTGGTGCTAGCACTTTTCAAAGAGCCATGGATGTGGCTTTTGCTGAATTTTTAGATCTATTTATTGCTATTTACCAAGATTATCTCACTGCTCATAGCAAGAAAGAGGAAGACCATTTCTCACACCTTGAAAATATTTTCATCAGAGCTCTGGAATATGGAATTTATTTGAACCCTAATCAGTGTGCTTTTGGAGTTAAAGAAGGTAAGTTGCTGGGTAATATTGTTTCAAAAGATGGTATCATGATTGATCCCGAAAGAGAAGAAACTATAGATAAGATTACATCACCATGGCATATTAAAGGGATTCAATCTTTCTTTGGGAAGATAAACTTTTTAAGAAGATTTGTGACTAATTTTGCAGAGATAGTTAAGCCTATCTTGAAAATGCTCAAGAAAGGTGAAAAGGTGGTATGGTCAGAAGATCCTCTTAAGGCCTTCCAAGCCATTAAAAATGTTATTAAAGTTGTGCCTACCTTAAAAAATCCTGACTATTCCAAACCATTCCAATTGTTCACATTTTCCTCTTTTCATACTGTAGCAGGTGTATTGTTGCAGAAAAATGATGAAGGTTTTGAGCAACCAATTTCCTTTTTTAGAAAATCCTTGCAAGCAGCCGAGCTCAAGTATGACACTACTAAAAATAAATCTTATGCCTTAGTCAAGGTTGTTAAGAATTTTAGGACATATCTAACTAGTGCAATAGTAGTTACTTATGTCCCAAGTGTAATCGTTAAGGACATTTTTACTTAGCAGGAGACTACAGGCTAGAGATGTAGGTGGATTAATAGAATCCAAGAGTTCAACATAGATATTCATATTACCAAGGTGGTAAGAGGCCAAGGTTTAGCCAAAATCATGGCTGAAACCAATTTGGAAGCTAACCAAATCAGTGAAGTTGAACAAGAAAACATTGCTCCCATCTGTGATATGCAAACATGTGGTTGGTACCGAAGGATAGTTGAATACTTGCAAACAATGAAATGTCCTAATGGCATGCCAAACAATGAAAGGAGAACCTTAAAGCTACATGAAATTAAATATGTTATCATTGATGGAAAACTCTGGCGGAGAAGCCTAGAGGGTGTGCTTCTCAGATGTGTTGATGGTGACCAAGTAGAAGATTTGATGATTGAAATGCACAAGAGAGTGTGTGGAGGTAATTATATGGCTAAAAATACTACAAAAAAGATATTAAGAGTTGGTTTTTGGTGTCCCATAGTGTTCAAGGATGCACACAGATATGTAAAGAAATTTGATTCATGTCAGAGATTTAATGGTAAGCTAAAATTTTTAGGTAACTTACCCCTTAGACTAGTCTCAGAACCAGCTCCCTTTCAACAGTGGAGTATTGACTTTATTGGAGAAATGGTGGTGAATTCTAGTGGGGGACATGCTTGGATCCTAGTAGCAACTGATTATTTCACAAAATGGGTTGAAGCTATTCCTACTTGGAAGGAAACTAGTAAAGTTGTCATTGATTTCTTGATGAATAACATTTTGAGTAGGTTTGGTGTTCATGAGAGAATAGTCTCCAATAATTCTATGTGCTTTAGATATGAGGAATTCATGGATTTTTGCAACCAGCATGGCATAAATGTGTCCTATTCTTCCCCATACCATCCCTAGGGGAATGGACAAGCTAAGTCTAGTAATAAGAGCCCTATGAAGATTATCAAATGGGTCCTTGAGAAAAATAAGAAATCCTAGGATTCGAAGTTGTAATTGGAATTGTGGGCAGATAGAACCACAGTAAAGAAAGTTATTGGATAGTCTCCTTTTAACTTGGTGTATGGGGTAGAAGCCAGAATACCACACAATAACTCGATGAAAATGTATAAGTTCGTTCAAGAGTATGATACTGAATTTGTGATGAGATGCAGACTCAGATGGATGAATTGACTGAGCTTGATGAGATGAGGAGAGAAGCTCACAAGAAAAATGAGAAAATACAGCTCCAAGTCAAGTATTTGCATGATAAAAGGGCTTTCTAGAGGAAATTTGAGATAGGATGTATGGTTTTAATGTGGAACACAAGATTGGAGGATAAAGGAAAGCACGAGAAGTTTGACCCCTTATGGCTTGGACCTTATTTGATCATAGACACTCATGGGGAAAATTCTTACTTTCTACAATCAATAGTAGGTGGATTTCTAAAACTGCCAGTACATGGACAGTTCCTGAAACCCTATTTCTCCTGAAATAGGATATATTTCCATGTGCATTGTATAGTCCTATAAATTTTGTACATATGGTCTAGTGTGTTTGCTTTCTGCTACATCTGCTTGCCTTGTTCAGGCAAGCTCATGGTTTTTTTTTAGTTCCTCTATGTTTGGTTTGATTCACCAAGAGATCTGTTTCTCACCATACCCACTTGGGGTATGCGTCCCTGAGCATGAGCCACTGATGGAGCTCCTAAAATTCTTGACATTTTAGGGCCTTTTGTGCTTGGTATTAGCATGTCACATGTCCCCCATTGATACCTCTAGGGTTTAAGGTTATGTTTATCTAACCTTGTTTCCAACTGATCCATGTATAACCCTTTAGCATTCTAATTTTGCGTTGACTTGTTCTTCTGGTTGTCGGTGATATAAGTTATCTTTAGAGCCATTGTTATTCATTCCATACCGGCCCCTTTGCTTAGGCTATTTAGTCTTTCAGAGTAGCAAAGTGTTTTAATTTTCCTTAAGTTTTGTTTTAATGTTTTATCATAATGACTGGTGCTTAAGTCACTGATTCCCAAGGCTAAATTCTTGTCGGCCTAGTCAAGGCCCATTTTTATGAATAACTTCATTGTATGTGCAGGTTTGAAGACCACTAGATCACAAGATTTGATTTGGGTCGTTCCCTACTAGCTCGCACTTCTTAAGTGACGGAAGTTTAATTGTTACGAGGTCAGTGAAATGATGACATGTGTATGATTTTCCATGTGGTCCTAGTTGTTATGTTCCATTCTAACACTCAAAGCTTTGAGATCGATGGAAATGATTGAAAGATGAAAGATGATCACCACTGTTCCCTGCCAGCTCGTGGAGGTAAGATGCAGGCTCGATAAAAGTAGCAAGACCTGTGAGAAACTGCCACGTGCATTCTACCACTATTGGTGGGTGGAGCCCACAAGTACATGAAGAAGGTCTAGTCAGAATGATTCTATTGGCCATTTTTCCAAGCTGGAGCTGCGATGTAAATTCAAATGCCATTGACTCAATCTGAGTCATTCAAAATGTTCGTCTTAGCTAAATATTAATGATGCACATTCAAAGTTGTGAAGTACACCCATTGCAATTGTTTCACTTCACACTAGTGGGAAGCAATGATAGAGGTAACCTATTACAAAATTATTCAATTGCCTTCAAATTTTGTGTATACGATCAGTGCTTGCTAATTTGGGATTCGAAGACGAGTTTGGAGTGATATGAAGAATTGAAAGAAGGAATTTGCAGAAGTCATCCTAACTGGTATTAGGGTTAACACAATTGAAATTTGTAAGTACGACAAACACAGTTTTATGCTTTTTTAGTTTTTGAATTAGGGCTTGCTTTCAATTTGCTTTCAAACGAGTGTGTTTTATTATGTTGCTTTTATTGCTTTGAATTGGGGTTAATTCTGTCTTTTAAAGGTTGTAACCTTGTAAAATCATTTGGAATTAGCGCTTGTTTTGAATCATAGGTTGCAATTAGGAGGTTGAATAGTCACAATTCTTCCCATTAGAATCCTGGTATACATAAAACCCATGGCTCCCAAAGTACAGACTGCCTCCTCTTCAACCCAGTCTAGAACACTTTCCCAGGATGTCATTGACTTACTTCCCCCATCCATGAATAAGAAACCGGAAGGAAAGGTCTTGTTTCATGGCCCTGTTATAAAAGGAGTGATGGATAAAGCCTACTTTATAGAAGATGTTGAAGTACCTCAAACTAGATGGTAGTTGTTTCAACATTGGTTCAGGAATAGGAACCTTGGAGCTCCTCTCAGTAATCTTTGGAGGTTGGGTATGGGAAAATTGATTGTTCCCAATGTATACATGGATGATGATCTTTTGAAGGATATCGCCTCAAGCTATGACCCAATTTCTAGGGTGGTTAGGACATTTGATGGGGTAGATATGGTGAGGATAACCATAAAGTAAATTGAGGAAATCTTTGATTTGCATGAGTGGAGTCTAGTTATGGTCCCTTTGGATATGGAGGATATTAGAAAAGAAAATAGCAATACCAAGGTGTTCATTAGAACAAGGATGTTTCCTCTGCATACTGCAATGACTGGCACTGGGGGTAAAAAAAGAAGGAAGATTAAGATTGGTAAGAAGGAGCTTGAACCTTTCCCAATGAGTTATTTTGCTAGCTACTTCAGAAAGACTATGTATTCTCTGTGTCAGATCATTGGTTATACCCCACCTGACACTTTGTAGAAAGAATATAGTTACTTGGACACACATTTACAACACCCACCATATAGTATTGTCTATGATTATGGCTCTTATCTGGAAGAACACATCCACACATGCTTAGTTGAGTTGAAGGAAGGAAAACAATGGGTAAAGTTCTAGTGGTATTCACTATTAATGCACATGTTTTTGCATAGAGGACATAAGTTTTTTGAAAAGGATATTACTTTGAAAAGGAAAGAGGAAGGTGTTGATTTTCCTGTTCAGTGTTGGACCCAAATCTTGGATAAGGATGACAATAAATATAATTTTTTAATGTTTCAAAATTCTTTTGCATCCAGAATAAGGAGGTCCCTGATATATGAACCACCAAGAATTCAAGAAATTTATGAGTTATTGAGACCCATGGAGATGAGGCCAAACTTGAACTTGAGTCATAATTGGGGAGACTTGATTTTATATCCTGACAAGAAAATTTTTAGAGTGTATGGTAATGGTCTAGATCCATATGTCTTGCCAAGAGATGTGCCTTTGAGAATAGGATTCCTTGAAATCATGAGGCAGCTAGGAACCTCAAAGATGGTGCATTTACCTAAATTAGGAAGTAAAGGGTCATTCTTCCCATAATGGATAGCATTTGCAAATTATATTTTGGTGATAGGGGCATGGAAGCACATAGTACATCTTCTAGTACCTTATAAGTTGATGACTATGCACCCGAGTAATCATGATCCTGAGGGATTCATCACTAAATTGAAAGTAGATAAGAAAATGGGTGTTTTTGTGCATATTTTTTATTATCCTGAGGATGCCATTAGGAATATTTTTAGCTTCGAAGAACAATATGAAAGGAAAGCTAAATACCTTTCTTATGCGAAAATGGTATAAGCAAGATGGAAGAAAATTCCCTAATATGATCCTTTGCCAAACATTCCTGATGAATTCAACAAAGTCACGCATGTTATGCATAATTTTGAAAGTGTAGTTGTTATGTTAAGGGAACAATGGGAAGTCATGGATAAAGGAAAGGAAAGGATGCTTGAAGAAGATGTTGAAGTAACATTGGAAGAAAGGCCTACATATCAGCCACCAAAGCAATTGAGAACTTATTACAAGAGCAAGAAATGAATAGAAGAAGAATGAAGCCTAACAACCCCCATCACTTTTGAGGGACCAAAGGAATATTCTCCTGAGAGTTCCTTACCACCCCCTCCTACACCGGATCCTTTCCCTGTAATTGATCTTGACTCACTCCCTAGAAGTCTAATTCCTTATGAGCAACCGCCTCTAAAGAAGCAAAGAATGAAGGAAAGAGGAGTGGTTGAATACTCTAATACAGTTGAAGATGATATCTACATCATTCCTGAGGAAATGCAACTAGGAATGCCTCCTCATGAAGGGGAAATTGCTTCGAGTTCAGAACACATTAGTCTCAGATTGGGAAAGCTTGACATTAGTGGACTAAACACTATAGATGATATGAGAATAGAAGCTTGTAAGGAGTTTATGTAAGATGAATCCTTCATTGAAACATCTGCATTCAAGGATTTTTGGTGGAGATCCAAAGCTGTAGAATATGTAGAGAAAGTAGCCACTAAAAGAGTTTGCATCCTAAGCTACCTGAAAGTGTCATTTGAGCTAATGTGAGAAGTATTATGGAGAATGAGTTCCAGAAGATTAATGCCCGGGAGGGAAGAGAGCTTGTAAAGAAGTGTGGTGTGCTACTATTTCCAGAATGGAATATTTTTTATGCTATTGTCCCAGATGCCATATGGAGGGATGAAAGGCCTCTAGTGCAAACAAAAGAAGAGTTGGAAATGGCACTTCAGGGTTCAACATTTAGTGAGGATTGGGATGCATTGGAAATAGGGTCACTATCTATGGGATCTAGGAAACCAGCTCTAGATTAGCCATCAGATTTTAGTGGACAACTAAGTTTGTGAAGAGGGTTGCAGATACCCCAGCTTTGGAGGTAGTAGACATGGTTGTCAATGTTGCTAGATTCACTAGAGCAATTGTGGAAAGTCTCACCTTGGAGAGGGATAACCTCAGGAATAAGTATCAAGAGCTCCTCAATGAATATGATAGTAGCCAATAGAAAGTGGCTATATTAGAAATTGAATTAGCATTTTATAAACAAAGAGGATAAATGCAAAGAGAATAGGATTAGCCTAGATAAAGCCATCCACCTCCAGCGTCTCCAATTGTATCTTCGCAACATTCACCTCATGGTCAAGCTTTAGCAATTATACCATATAGTTTGGGACATGGATCACTTTTAGTGGGGGAATCAAGTAAACTAGGTTCTAGCTCATTTGACAAGGAATAATTGTTACTGCAAGTTGAAACATATAGAAAGTTGTTGGAAAAGGATCAGGACACAATATATGAAAATGTTTCAAAAATTGTTCGCACTATCCTGAAGCACTTGAATGAGAGAATTCAGGATAGACTAAATAGCGTATATGACAATTACGCCCTGATGATGCGAGCAATAGGATTGTCTCAAAGGGATAAAGAGTTGGCCATGCCAATCTTAAACAAGTGGATCCCAAGGGTTGAGAGATTAAAATTAATACTAGTTGGAGTTGGTTAGCATGAAGATAAGTACCCTCATGTGCTTCCAACTTATACATTTGTATGTGAGTTAAGTGAGTAGAAGTTTCAAGGGTACATAGCCCCATTGGAGCAAAAGATAAGAGAATTGATAACTCAATATGATATGACAGACTTGTCTGCATTGCTAGATATTCAGCTCACTAACTATGAATTGAAACCATTGCAAGTATGGAAGAGGGAGATGGATGAAGTTATTGATTACCAAGTGAATGAAATTTGTAAGAAAGTCGATATTAATGTATTTAATGACACTTTGGGAAGGTTGACATTTATTATCAGCTTTTTGGAGGATTTTGACAAGGAGTCAAACTCTATAATAACCAAGTACTCTCCATACAGAAAGACACTTGATAAAGTTATTGATTTCAACTGGCCCTTTGATGAGAAATATGATGAGTGGGGAAGAGTATTTGTTGGTCGATTTGATTTGTAAACATGGATGTGAAACATATACTTGGTCAAGTATTGTGCAGGTTTGGCCTTAGAAGTTACAATGTATAAAACGTATGTTTCACAAGAAAGTATCAACTACTGATGATGTGGAATGTTGACTGAGATGTTAATTCACTTTTGGTCTACATCATTTTTTCATCTTGCTTAATGAAGTGGATGTGCTCCAATGGAGAAGATTATCATTTTTTGACATGTGCTTTTTGATTGGAAAATTTGTTCCTTATAACAAATGTAAATAATCTTTGTCTTATGTATATTCCCTCCATTTTGAAGAATGCAAATATAATTGAATTAAGGAATTTTTCTTGTAGCGGTCCAATTGGAGTCTGACATGTGTACATATGGCCCAAAGCTTGTTTTTTCTCCCTTGTTCTATAAAAGGGAATTTAGGGCCATTTGTGTGGGTTTTTTGTTGAATTCTGGAACTAAATTGCAAAAATTAAGAACACAGATTAAATATGTTAGGTATTTATCTAAGGTTTTGAGTCTAGATAGAGAATTTTGTCAAATGTATGGTTCCTGAACATATCTGAATGATAATGGAGATTTTCCAAATCTATAGTCTCTCCATTTTGGCTTTGTATTCAAATTATTAATGAAAATATTGATCAGAGATCATTTCATTAATTGTCATCATTTCATACTATGATATATGTTTTGGCTTTAGCTCTGGTTCATAGAATGAGTTAAAATGCTTGAATCAAACCATGAATTTGTATGCAAGGTCATTGGATCTGATAAATAGTCTTTAGAATTTGGTTATTAATTAGTGAATTGCAAAGTGAAATCACTTAGATCATGGGTGTTCAGTATTAAATATACCTTGTATTTCAATTTGCTCAGACTCCTAGCCCATAGATAATAGCACTGATCATAATCCCGTTAAGTCTTTCTCATGGTTCTAGTTCCCAACTTGAGAAAAAATTGTTAAATAATCATTGATCCATCTTGAATTTGTAATATTTTGTGTTGTTCTATATTCTTGACTTAAGGTGTATATTTCGTTCAAGGAATTGCCAACTTCTTAGATAATTTCATCTTATTAGTCATGGGTGAGAATATATCTGCTCAAATATGCAATGTACATGTGAATTGTCTAAAATAGTAGTATAATATACATTGTGGGATCACCCTCCCGAGTTTTACAGAGCCCAAATTGTAGGAGATAGAGCAATTAGGTGCTACATCTTGTTCATTGACCACTTGTCTTGCAGGTATTCGAGAATTGAATTTGGAAAATTCATAGGTACCTAGTGAGACCTGCTTGGTTCATTGTAAAAACAACCAACATATAGTAGTATATAGTATATAGTATAATAATATATAATATAATATATAATACATAATATGTAATATATAATATATATAATATATTAGTATATTAGTATATATTAAGATATTAAAGATTATGTATTATAAATAATACAAGTAATAGATATCCGTTGCAAATAGATATCCTTTTTTTCTGACAAAATCAGTAGTCTTGGAATTTGGTTCAGGATATCCAAACCTAAAAAGTCAACCCAAAAAATGTTTTTCCAAAATTTTCTTGGTTTTTTTAAGTTTGCTCTTGTGGCTGATGACTTTTTTTTTTTTAATTTGAATTTGATGAAATGAAAAGGGTTCATAGAAAAAAATGTCAGCTTTCCACCAATATAAGATATGCCTTATTTCAAATTTGATAAATAATTATTATTTATTTTTCACATACATTACGACTAAAGTCCTGATTGATAAGCTAATTGAAAAACTTCTATAACTTTCAAACTATTTCATATATTTTGAATCTAAAAGATGTGTGACATTCTATGCTTTGCATACTATAGGATAAAAAAATGAATTTCATAAATTTTTTACCAAGTTATGGTGGTTATATAAACACGTTTTAATAATTTTAAAATGTTTTAATAAAAAATCATAACTAATTATTTACATGCAAAAAAATTACAAAAAAAATAAATCAGGCACATAAGGGCATGTGTTGTCTACATATATTGAAAGTTTTAGATTTTTTTTTCTTGTACTTAGGGTGGTTAGACATACACCTACTTTTTATCTTTTTCCTAAAAATTTATTATCACTACATTGAAATTTTCATTTTTTACAAAAATAGATTTATTTTTTTCCAATAAAGGACTAGTAGCCTAGAAACTACATTCAATTTTCTACAAGTTGCCTAACTCTACTTTTCTAAAATTTCATTGCCACTTAAGGTCCTAGTTTGGACCCCCATGATCCTGCGCTAACCCAAAATCAATAAATATACATTATTAGTTGCTAAGGAGTGTTTTTATAACTATTGTATGCTTGAAATATCATTCTTGCATCTATTATCTATGACAATTATGATCCAAAATTTTGTACTAGTATGATTTTGTTCTAGGATATTTTTTGGACAGAGAGATTTCTCTAGCAATATAATCATGGTTATCATTTCTTTTAGAAATGCAATTTTTCTTTGTGGTTTTAGAGGAGAGTATGTCTACACTAGTTCTATCATAATCCTAAGTTTCTAGAGGATATGTTTATCATGTAAAAATATTGAAGTGACAAAAGGTTCTTTGTGTATGTATGTCAATTGGTTGTAGTTTAAAGTGTGTGCAGTAATGGCTAGTAGCATGTGGAGTTCAAATATTGCATGTGGTGTTAAGATAGGACCCCCTTAAGGTTCTTGTGGTAGCACATGGTATCATGTTCTTTTGGCAACAAGATTTTTTTTTTGGAAGTGACCTATTACATGTTTCATGTAAATTGAATTAGGTCCACTTTATGTCATCTTGGTTATTTGTGTATCCCTGGCCAACATACAAGAGTGTTAATATGTAATGCCATGTATATATATTTCAAATATTTAGATGCATTGTAGTGTGAGTGTGTGTGACCACATGAATTAGAATTACACATGTGTGAAGAAGAGTTGGTCATTGATGCAAATTAAAGAGAAGGTGGTGAAGATAAAAGGAAGAGTTGCATTCTAGTGTGTGTTCCAGCATCATAAGACCATATGTAGTAAGGAAAAGTGGTAGTTGTAACTTTGGCATGTGTTGAGTTAATTTAAAGATTCACAAGACTTATCATTATATTCCGGTGGGACCGATGTTCTAGTTGTTGTATTGTATCAATTAGGGATTGGTGTCTCCAATAGATTGGTGCCTACAAGCACATTAGGGGATTGTTGTCTGCAATAGGTTGGTTCCTACTTCAGTGTGTAAAATTCACTTGTATATTTTTTCATTGTGAGGTTGGATTTGGAGAATAGATCCAAGTAGCTATTCTCACTATAATTTTTCCCATCTTGGGTTTTCCATGTATATTTGGTGTTCACTTGTGTACATGTGTTTGCTTATGTTGTTCCTTGATCATTAGTTTTCTACTTTGTTTCAAGATTTTATTTCTGATATGTACATTTGAGTTAATAAGTTTAAATAGATTCGATCTATTGATTCACTATCCCCCTCTGTCAATAGATTGTGTTCCCTTCACATTGACTACATAATGATTTTTTTTGTTTTATAATAAATTTACCTCAAATTATGTTGGTCATACACAAGAGGTTTTCAAAATTAGAAATTAAAGCCAATCAAACATTAATTAAATTAAAATATGTATTATTAAAAATAACCAATGTCCCATATTTAATACATATTTTTTACCAAAAGGAATTAGAAAAATAAATTTATTTAGTTCAAAATATGATAGTCATACACATGTATGTTTTAGCTCAAAACATAGGAATTTAAAAATCACTTGTGTACATCCTATACAAAACCAACTTTTATTATCTAGGTATTAGAATAAGCTACATATTTGAAAACTAGACATAAAATATTGTATTTAATATATTTTCATCATGTTAATATTCTATGTGTAAGTGCTTTAAATTTTTACTCCAACTATGAGAAATTTTGATTTTCAAGAACAAAAACTACTTTTTTGCCAAAAGGTGGACACAACTTCTTTCACTTACCTAGGATCGGTGTGAGAATTTTTTTGGTGATGATGGAAAATTCAATGACACTTTCTCCCTTTGCTCCTAAACCTCGAATCTTGGTCATTGATATGAATAGGACTTGAAATCCCAAAAAATACTAGCCATTAATGATGTTGCCACATGATGTTAGTAAACCTATCAAAAAATCATACATCAAACTTTTGGATTTTTACCATTGTGTAATTTTTTTGTCAGTAAATAATTGTTGAAGACCAATGGGTAAAATATATTGTAAATTTTGATGATTGAGTTGGATGCGGTGAATCTACAATAGTGTATGTGAATTGTATGAATAGTATGACTGCATGGATCTATATAGATTTGTATGGTTGTATGATTTTTTTTATAAAAAAGGAAAGAAAAAAATCACCTCAAAGTTTTTAGTCTCTAATTTCAACATTTTGATAGATAGTATTAAGGTTAAATTGACATCTTCTAGATGCAACCATGAGGTCTATTTTGCACTAGAATATGCCATTCAAAATCTATTGATTGAAATTGTATAGACTAATAAAATATAATTATAGATTTAGAGCCTTGATAATATGTAAGAGTTGTTGATTATATCCCGTGGCATTCCATGGATCACCTAAAATCAAAACACACTTTCACACAAGAGAGAAGCAATTTATTAAATATAAAAATAAATAATGACGCAATATACAATGAGAAATCCTTGTTATGGAGACAAGAATGAAACCTTCGATGAAACCCTATGATACAATAATATCATGACACATGTTTTAATTCATTGATATGAGATAAAAAAAATACATGACCTAAGTAAGCTTAAGTATGCTTGTTTGAATATTACATAAAGTGAAATTAATTAGATAATATACCTTTTTCTCACCAACACAACCAATGAAGTTTTCATTTGATATCATTTTCCTTACATTTGAAGTCCATTAACCTCAACCCAAGGTTTGCATAAATTTTGAATTATGATAAAATATTTATACTTGTTTCCCTTTATTTATATTCAAATTTTACTACTTACAAATAATAATTCAAAATCTAATAATAAATAAAATATTTAATACCAAATTATCAAAAAATATGTATGCACTAGATATTAGAGTTGATGATCTCATTCCAAGAAATTGTGGAAAGTTATATTTGTATTGAGTATTATGTAATATGGAAAAATGTCTTTCAATGAAAAATAAAAGAAAAAAATAGTATTTTTGAAAATGTAAAGTTAGTTTACATTATTTTTAAATTCTTGACAAGTAGTTTGCTAATATTAGCACAAATTAAAAATATTAAAAAATGGTAATTTTGAGTGCTCCACTTAGGCCAAAAAGTGGAACACACTATTGTGGGATCACCCACAATCACTACCAACAATGAAAACATGTTCTTCCAAGGTATGTTGTCAAATGACTTTTGCATACCTTGTGTATGTTTCCACATTTTGCATCCATATGTACTAGGGAATTGACAACTACCATGCTAGATAAAAAGCCCTTTCCATTATGATTTGATGGATGTCCATACCTTGTTTTAAATGGTCCTTTTTGTAGAGGCTTAGAGGATCTTCGTAAATATTATGGAGACTAGTTGTCTACCTCTTGATTGCATTTGCTTAATGTTTCCAAGGCCTTTTAAACTAAACTATTTTGTTCATATACAACTATCATCACATTCCATGAGAATAAATTTAAATTTTTGAACTTTTTAAGAAAAAGTAATGACTGAAAAATTCTAGACATCATTGTCTACATAATTATTTTTTCATGTTAAATAATTAATTTACCTCAAATTATGTCAGTCATACATAAGAGGTTTTCAAAAGTAGAAATTAGGGCCAATAAAACATTAATTAAATTAAAATATATATATTATTAAAAAATATTTTGACCAAAGTCTCATACAATACACATTTTTTTACCAAAAGGAATTAGAAAATTAATTTTATTTAGGTCAAAATATGCTAGTCGTACACATGTATGTTTTAGCTCAAAACATACGACTTTAAAAATTAGTTGTGTACATCCTATACAAAACCAACTTTTATTATTTGGGTATTAGAATAAGCTACATATTTGAAATCTAGACACTAAATCTTACATTTAATATTTTCCATCATGTTAATATTCTATGTGTAAGTGCTTCAAATTTTTACTCCACCTATGAGAAATTTTAATTTTCAAGAACAAAACTTCTGCTTTTTTTCCAAAAATTTGACCCAACTCCTTGCACTTAGCTAGGATTGATGTGGGAATATTTTTGGTGATGATGGAAAAATTCAATGACACTTTCTCCCTTTGCTCCTAAACCTCAAATCCTAGTCATATCAATGACTAGGACTTGACATCCCAAAAAATACTAACCACTGATGATGTTTTTCACATGATGTTAGTAGACCTATCAAAAAAAACATACATCAAACATTTGAATTTTGACCATTGTGTAATTTTTTTCCACTAAATAATTGTTGAAGACCAATGGGTAAAATATATTGTCAATTTTGATGATTGAGTTGGAAATAGTGAATCTACAATAGCATATGATAATTTTATGAATAGTATGGTTACATGGATCTAGATTTGTATAGTTTTGTGATTTTTTTTGAAAAAATATCAAGAAAAAAAATCACCTCGAAGTTTTTAGTCTCTAATTTCAATATTTGGATAGATAATGTTAAGGTTAAATTGACATCTTCTAGATGCAACCATGAGGTATGTTTTGCACTAGAATGCATCATTTGAAATCTCTTGATTGAAATTGTATAGAATAATAAAAGATAATTATAGATTTAGAGTCTTGTGTACAAGAGTTGTTGATTATATCCCACAACATTCCATTGATCACCTAATTTAACCAAAACACACTTTTACATAAGAGAAAAGTAATCGATTTGCTATTAAATTTAAGAAATCACTAGATATTAAAATAAATAATGATGCAATATACAATGATAAATCCTTATTATTGAGACAAGAATGAGACATTGGATGAAATTGTATGATAGAATAATATCATGACATGTGTTTTAATTCTATGATATGAGATAAAAAATAAAAATACATGACTTAAGTAAGATTAAGTATGCTTGTTTGAATATGATCTAAATTGAAATTAGTTAGATAATATACCATTTTCACACCAACACAACCAATGGAGTTTGCATTTGATATCATTTTCCTTTTTTGAAGTCTATTGACCTCAACCCAAGGTTTGCACAAATTTTGAATTAGGAAAAATTATTTATACTTGTTTCCCTTTATTTAGATTCAAATTTTACTGCTTATAAAAAATAATTCAGAAAATATAAAATATAAAAAATATTTAATTCAAAATTATCAAAAAATATACATGCACTAGATATTAGAGTTGATGATCTCATTCCAAGAAATTGTGGAAAGTTATATTTGTATTGAATATTATGTAATATGGAAAAATATATTTCAATGATTTCAATAAAAGAAAAATATTTGAAAAAATAAAAATAATAGAAATAATCTTTTATGAAAAAGTAACGACTCATTAGTTTACATTATTTTAAAAATTCTTGACAAGTTGTTTGCTAATATTAACACAAATTAAAAATACTAAAAATGGTAATTTTGAGCTCTCCACTTAGGCCAAAATGTGGAACACACTATTGTGGGATCACCCACAATCATTTTCAACAATGAAACCATGTTCTTCTAAGGTATGTTGTCAAAAAAATTTGCATGCCTATGTATGTTTCCACATTTTGGATCCATATGTAGTAGGGCATTTGCAACTACTATGTTAGACAAAAATCCCTTTCCATTATGATTTTTTTATGGATGTCCCTACCTTGTTTTAAATGGTCATTTTTGTATAGGCTTGGAGGATTCTAGTAAATATTATGGAGACTAGTTGTATACCTCTTGATTGCATTTGCTTAACATTTCCAAGGCCTTTTCAACTAAACTATTTTGTTCATATACAACTATCATCACATTCCATGAGACTAAATTTCTTTGGGGCACACCATTGAAAATCCTTAAAAGCCTCATAGGAACACCATTTTATGCATATGCTACAATTATGACATTCCACAAGGCCACACTTTTTTCAAGCATTCGTCAAATAGTTCACATGCCTTGTGTAATCTTTCATACTTACAATGAATATCTATTGAGGGATTTGTAGTTCTACAACATCTAATAAAAGTTCATTTTTCAATCCTAAATGCTCATTTTGAAAGTTTCATTGTTAAGCTACCTAAGAATTGTCACCTTTTAGAATGAGGTCAACTCTGGGAATGTGAAATTAAGCATTGCTTAAGGTGGAAAAAATCAAATGAATGATTTTTTCTAGTGTAGGAAAAGGAGTAAGCTTAGAATTGAGTCCAAGCCACTAGAAATGGGTTTGCTAAAGAACAAAGATTAAAGCTAGGTTCTATCAACCTTCATGATATAAGTCTAAAATTAAATATTACGACAATATATATATTGACATAACTAAAATGATTACAAATTTACAAAGCATTGAAGGAGTAACATATTTATTGATAGAGCTAAACCAATCACAAATTTGTAGTTCATGAACCAAAAGCTACAAAGCATGCACTTTTCTCTTCTACAACAACAATGTACCTTTTATTAAATCATTTATGGATCATACAACTTTGTTATAAAATATACAATGTGATGACTAAACAAGTATTTGAGATATAGAAAGAGCTCAAAAGCCAGCAGATTGAGTTTGTCATACCATTTTTTAACGTTGAAAGTGATCCCACTATAAATGAGTGAGAAAATAATCATGAAGTGTTGATTCTTTGTATTGAACAGCTAAACCAATCACAAATTTGTAGTTCATGAACCAAAAGCTACAAAGCATGTACTTTTCTCTTCTACAACAACAATATACCTTTTATTAAATCATTTAAGATCATGCGGCTTCACTATAAAATATACGTGACATTTGACTAAACAAGTATTTGAGATACCGAAAGAGCTCAAAAGCCAACAGATTGAGTTCATCATACCAATTTTTAACGTTGAAAGTCATCCCACCATAAACAACCGAGACAATAATCATGACGTGTTGATTCTTTGCATTGAATACGTTGAAAGTGATCCCACTATAAACGATGAGACAACAATCATGACGTGTCGACTGTTTACATTGAAGGTGAAAGACAATTCCTTTAAGAGTGCTTGAATTTATGTAGATGTTTTCACATGCGATGTGGACCAAATTGGCATATTGACAAAAAAGTGTGGAGCGTAAGTAGGCTTTAAGTGGTGGGCCTGTTGGCCATGGTTGCAAAAGGAATCATGGCCCACACCCACGCACATAGCTTTTGTGAGGACAAAATGCCCATGATTACAAAGTTTAGGGTATCGAGAATATGAGCGTTATCATCATCAATCTTACTAATAACAATGAATAAACATGATTTAGTGGACGTGCACACAAACTCTATTCAAACAAGGTTAGGACGACCATTTTTCCTTTCCAAATGTCGATCTTCTGTTAATAAAGACTGTAATTTCACATGATTACAAGCATTCTAAACATTGAAAATCTGAAAACGTACTTAATTCTGACGCTGGAAACGAATCAATCCGTCAATATCTATCATATTAATCACAGCCATCAATGATAACAGACAAATGCTTTCACTGCCATGTGAAGACGCGCAGCAAATTATAAGATTTATTACTATTCTGACGATGTGTAATTTGGGTCGTCAAGTTTCAGAATTCACTGCCGGAATTCATCTTTTCGCGCCATGTTTCGCAACTGAATAACGGGAGTTAATGGAATAACCAGAATGGTGGTTGCTACGTTAACTGCTTTTGTCGAACCAGACAATGGAAAAGCAGAGTTATGATGTATAAAATGTTACTCAGACAGGGAGGCAATGGTATTATCCATATCTCAAACATGTATTCATCGAAGTTTGGAGTTGGGTTAAGAAAGAACAAGGAAGAAAATGTATACAGTATTTAACGCTATTCGAGATAATGGGGAGCTTTAACAGTACAGTGAGTTGCAGACACTTTTTTAGGTTTTCTATGCTGTCTAAAAGCCAACGTCACTTCACCAAATTTGGACATCTACATTTATTAGGTCTTGTCATGGCAGGGATTGTCTGTGATTTTATCATATCATATTATTTTTCTTTCAAAATATCTTATAAAATAGTAAAATGAGTTAATTCTCTCATATTTTATTAGTTTAAAGACTATTTGTGATAAGTAATAGTGTTGGTGTCGGTGTTCCATTTTTCTATCTATATTTTCGTTGTTGGTTTTTCAATTTATTATTTTTAAAGATCAATTGTGCGACTTTTATCTTTTCAGCTCTAAACTTTATATAAATGTTATAATTTCCATTATATTATGTGTACAACCCATACTTACATAAGCGAAAGAAGTCAATTATTCATGTATCCAAAATGAATTTAGGAAAAAGATGTTTTCACTTACTGCTGGCCTTTAAATATGAAGGTAATAGTAAAATAATAAACATCAACTTGTTTCTAAAGATGGAAACATAGTAAATGAAAGCAAGTGGAGGACCTATTAAAATATACTCATTTTTTTGTCATGACTTGTCAATGCTAAAGTTTAGATATGGTTTAGGATAAGAATTGATAGGATATCACACACAAGTCACTTGAGAATCTAGTACATAAGATTTCACCAAATATACAATTTCAAAGTGAGTTATAAGGATGCCATATAGAAAATCAAATCAAATCAAATCAAATCAAACAAAAGGATAACAAGTCTTGAGAATTGGAGAAGATGAACCTAAAAACTTGGTCTTCAACAATGTGATATTTTGATTGAGAAAAAGTGGCAAGTTAGATGTTGACAAAAACTTGGCACCATTTGATTATACAT
The DNA here is from genome assembly GCA_007258455.2 of Sequoia sempervirens. Taxonomy (NCBI): domain Eukaryota; kingdom Viridiplantae; phylum Streptophyta; class Pinopsida; order Cupressales; family Cupressaceae; genus Sequoia; species Sequoia sempervirens. Next base: position 432,668,189 of record VDFB02270651.1, read on the forward strand.
GCACCTAAAATGTGTTCTTGTATTTATGGCATCATCACACTAGGTCTATTCACAACTTCATTTCCAATAGTAATTAAATGAGCAACATTTATTTAATTAACTTATTTAATCATTCTATTAATGCCAATTAAATATGTTTTGACTAGTTACTTATCTCATTCAATCATTCTTCTAACATTAACTAAATATGTTATGACTATTTAATTAATCAATCTAATATTTCTTCCACCATTAATTGAATAAATTTCCCATATTTATTTAACTAATTTAACTTATTTATCTTTTTGTTCTAATATTTCCACATTAATTGAATAATCACATTTATTTAATTCATCTAGTTATTTCTCAACATTCTCTAATATATTAATAAATAGACCAATATTTACTTAATTTCTCTAAACTCAATGACAAGGAGTCGTTAAACCTCGTACTTTAGTCAATTGATATTTTATCAATCTAGGTGGTGTCTAATGGCTATAAGCAATAGTAAGTCAAGTACCCAATTCCAATAATTATTTTTAAGCTATGGGATAAAGAAATGCTTATGCAAGAATAAAATTTAATTAGGGAAACATTTGGAATTTCTCAATCTACATTTAAAGCATTTCAAACTTAAATTATGGAAAGCACTCAAAAAATGTTGTAGAAATAAAACAAAGTCTTTAGACTACATGATTATTTTAAACAAGGTTTTCTTAAACTACTTAACTATTCAATGAAAATAAGGCTATATATACTACCAAATTCTTCAAAGAATTTTCAAATAAATGAGTTCTCTAAGCTAAAACTATCCATTGGTTTTCATTCTACAAACTTTAATGATTCATAATACCAAAAATACATTATATCACAAAAAAAACATGTATTACTAGACAGTGCAAATGAACTAACCTACAGGTAGAAACTTAATAATTTAATTCATTGGATGAACACAATCATTTTAGCACAAACACAACAATTCACGATGACAATAGTAAAAAAACCATTTATTTAGATAAATTTTTGTGATGTTTCTTCAATTGAGTGGCCACTCTCCAGAGGATAGAAATTCTAAGACTTACAATACCATGTCCACAAATGGGAAAACATATTAAAAAATAGCATAGAGCTATTTCTTATTGTAAGCATTCAAAAAATAGCCATCCTTTAAAATGAACATCAATGAGCTATATGTCCTACATACTAATGCCTATAATTCAACATTATGTAAGTCATGTACAACTACTATTTAGAGTTTATAAAAAAAATAAAATACTAATCCAACTATAATTAATGAAATATTTATCCATAACAAAGAAATACAAAATTGAGGAAGTGGGCTTTCAACATGATTCTTTATTTTCACACAATTTTTTGGATGATTGATAGACCACATTGTAAATCTTTCCAATGCTTCATGAGATAGGTGATATGAGTAGGTTATTATTTTTTGTTACCATTAATTTTTAAGAACTTCTTCCATGACATTATGTAACTATGAATAGTTTAGAGCTATGACCATTTTGGAGTTGCTTGAAATGTGAGCATTTATTCCCACTTTTCTTAGAGTTTATATGTGGAAGCCAAATCATATTTTAAATCATCCTATCTCAATAAAAACAAATATTTCCACCAAGATCATTAACATTGAATTTTTTTTGACACAAAAAAAAAATCATGAATACACACCATTATTAACTAGGATAGTTGATAATTAATCATATAATTAGATTAATACCATCATGACATGATTTTTAGGTAATAAAGGAAACTCACTTTTATTCAAATTATGAGGCCAATATCTGCCTCATCACTCCCCCCATATCTAAGATAATGTGGGTCCTCCTACTTATTTTAATAAAAGGTACAAAAATTTATTCAATTTGAGAAAATACAAGATTACAAGCAACAATATTACAAATAGCTAGAGCCAAGAAGGAATACCCAACCAACAAGAACCAAAGAACACCTAGCCACACAAATGGGAAAACTGAAACCTATTTATGGGTCATGCATATCCTCATGAATCAACATCTTCAACTTATGAACATAGTCATTGGGAAGATGCTCCCAATCATCAATCTTCTAGTCACCCCTAAACTCTTAAGCCCATTTAGAAAGACAATCTGACACATTGTTCCACTCCCTAGGGATATGAACAAAGGACACCATCTCAAATGAACTGCCTAACTATTGAATTTTCTGTGTAGTCAAAGATAGTTGCCGATTCATCCCATCAATACTCTACTTATTTAATAAATTAATTGTGATTTGCGAATCCAATTCAAAAATAATATCGTGCCATCCAAGAGCACAAGTATTTTCCAGAGCAATAAGAATAGCCATATCCTCCATGAGATTATTAGTTTAGAGGCCTTGATACTTGGAGAAGAAGAAAAGGGCAGTCTCAGAGCTATCTCTCCCCACACCTCCCACACCAACATAACCCATATTTCCCCTAAAAGAGCCATTAGTATTAATTTTTAGAATTTTAGAAAGAGGCAAGGACCACCTACCTTCTCTCTAGATTTTCCTATTGGGATGTCTACTCCCTTTAGAACAAGACCTCCTTGAGCTGAGACCATTTAGACCCAAACCCCATAAGCACCATAGCCTCACCAAAATTCAGAGGAGCTCTAGCCTCACATTTAGCTGAAATAGTCCCCTGAAGCATACCAAGAATCCATTGCCAAAATTGCACAACCATCAACTTTTTATCTTAAAAAAACCTACAATTCTGCTCCAGCCAAATCTTCCAAAGAATGCATAAAGGTCTAATAGTCCACACCATCTAGAGAGGGAAAGAGAGAGCAGGGAGCCTCCCCAAATTCCTTAAAAACTCAATAAGGGAAAGAGCATGCACACAAGATTTTCTCCACACCACCCACCAAAGGTGCTAGATAGATCTGGAAAAAGTGGATTGGAAGAAAAGATGTAAAGAAAAATCCTCACGACTACCACATAGGAAACATATGGAGGGACCCTAAAAGGCTCTCCTCAGAAGATTATCCCAAGTAAGACACCTGTTACGAACAACTAACCAAAGGAAGAAGTTGCACTTAGGCCACACAAACTTATTCCAAACATATTTCCACCAAGGGACTTCATCCTCCCCATACTTCTATCCAATTCATGGTACCCAATAACCATTAAGTAAACCCTTTTTGGATCAGGATCCCAAGCCAAGACATCCCTCTGCTACAAAGATCTACAAACTCTCTTCATTAAAAATCCTAGTCAACTTAGCACAGTCCTCGTCTGAGCCCCCTGTAGGCCACATGTGATAGCCTTTCCACCTAAGCACCTCCACTTAACCCAAATGCTACATATCTTTGAAATAAATCACCTTCAACCACCTAGCTTCCTCAAATCGCAAGCTGAGATTCTGCAGGTGATGATGGGTGGTAAAGATTGGGGGGTGACCATCTCAAGAATCAAGCCAAAAAAGAGCATCCTCACCCTTGTGACAAATCTAGAACATGCCTTGGTTGACTAAGCTTGCTCCTCTTTTGAGTGTATCATAAATCATAGACCCCTTACTATCCAAAGAGAATCTAGGAATATCCTTATCCACAACACCTCTCAAATATTTATCCTTGAGGATTTTGGCCTAGCGTTGATCCTAATTAGTACACCAATGCTACTAAATCTTGGCTACCAAATCTTGGCCAATAATAGCCGCTTGCAAAAGACCCAAACCACCCTATAGAATAAACCTACAAATAGATTCCCACTTAACCAAACTCCACTTCTTGGAATCCAATCTACCAGATCATAAGAGCTTCCTAGAGATTGCATCAAGCTCTCTAATAAAACTTGCAAGAGCAACTTGAACCATACACCTATAGATAGGAAGTGCCTTAACCACAACCTTTAAGAGAATAATCCTCCCAACAAAGGATAACCATCGACAAGCCCTTGATGATTGACATAATCCCTAAACTTATCCAAAACATTTAGCTAGGTTCCTCTAGGCAAAGGGGACACAAACAGGGGAACACCCAAATACAAAAAAGGACAAATACCAATCTGAAATATAAGAATGTGAGAACTCCTAGATTGAATAAGAAAAGGAGTTTTGAAGAAAAATATAGAGGATTTCCCCGGGTGATCCCACAATAGTGGTTTACAATTTTTGGCCAAACTGGACACTGAAATTATTTTTTTAAACTAAATCTTCACATTCGGGCACCTATAGTGGCTAAACTGTGAAGAATTTGAAGATGATGAAAACTAGAGTCTGTCACATTTTGTCTATAGATTCTAAAATATTTTTTTCAAAATTTTTGGAATCAGATTCCACTTCTTTTTCCATCTCCCACGAAAATTGGTTTTTTTCAAAAATATTTTTAAAAAAACGCATAGCGTATAATGCATAACTTTTTTTCCATGAAGGATAAAATTCTAATTCTTTCAATTTAGATTTGTAACTCGATATCTAGTGCTTCCACTTGGTTAGATAGTTTTTTATTGAATATTTTTTCTTTAATCAAGTTTCAAAGTCAAACCAATTACAATTCAGACATAGCACGACCGTATAACGCATAACTTTTTTTGTATATGTCAAAATTTTTTTCTATTGGATAAGGACTTCAATATCTGGTGCACTCATATTTTTAAATTTTTTTTGATAATCTGCTATTTTTCCACATGTGTAGAATAAAGACCTTCATTTTGGTGAAAAACCTATGTTTAATAAAACAAAAATATCAAATACATAATAAAACTAAAACATATTAAAATTATATTCGTTGGATAGCTCATTCTGAGGACTACCTGATTCTAGTTGGGTTTGTGAATATTCCTCCATTTTCATCCTCAAACCGAGCTCCAAAGTGCCAAAATTCAAGTTTTTTTTCTGTCTCAAGGGGGATGAGGAATAAAGGGGGTTAAATGAACCCCTAGGGGTTCGAGTGAACCACTAGGGGTTTGCTTGAACCAGGGTTCATTCAAAGCCCCCTTCTATAAGGGGTTTTGATGGATTTTTTGGTGGGAAAGTATTAAGAGGGTTCGCCAAACCTGTTCTACCAAACCCCTAATTCGGTCGAACCAATAGGTTGTACGAACCCCTAAAATCAAGTTTTTTGCCATGCATTCATTTTTTGTCAGTTTTCCTTCCTCACTTCAATTGTAAACCACTATTGTGGCTTCACCCCCCTTCATTAATCCTCTGCCCAAAAGTAGTAAGATAATGTTAAGAGCACACCTAAAGTTGCTCGCTTCCCTGATTTTGGCAATGTTTGAGAGTGCTATATCATCCACAAACTGTAGATGGCTCTAAGGAGGAAAGTCTTCACCCCAAGACCACCCATGAATAAGTCCTTGAATTATATGGTCTTTTAGAAGTCTTCCCAAACATTCAGCCATAGGGTATGTGCAGGATCATGATGGGCCAAAAAGTGGCGATATGATGGCTATGTGTAGGGTATGTGGCTGACAATTTTTTTTTACCCAAAATTGATGAAATGAAAAGGGTTTTTAAAGGAGATTCTCAGCTTTCCACCAATATAAATTATGCTTTACTTTGAATTTAATAAATAATTATTATTCATTTTCTATTTGAATTACGACTAAAGTCCTAATTGATAGGCTGATTGAAAAACATCTATAGCTTTCAAATGGTATCACATTTTTTTAATTTGAAACATGTGTCACATTCTATGCTTCACATACTATAGGATTGAAAAAAAATTGAATTTCATGAATATTTGACCAAGTTAAGGTGGTCAGACATACGAGTTTTTATATTTTTAAAAGTTTTAATAAAAAAATCATAATTAATTATTTACTTGGAAAAAAATTACAAAAAAATATGCATCACATCGAGACATGAGTCCTCTACTTATATATAAAATCTTATAAAAAATATTATCATTTTAATGTGGTTAGGGTGGTTAGACAGACACCTACTTATTTTTTCCCTAAAATTTAAGTACTACTACATGGAAATTTCAAATTTTCACCAAATAGATTTAAAAAAAAAAACCTATTAGTTTAGAAACTACATTCAATTTACTAAAAATTCTATTCTTACATATTTTTGAAATAATATAGATAACTTATTCAAATTTTTACGTCAAGTTGCCTAACTTTGATTTTTTTGAATTTTTCACCACTTAAGGGCCTGTTTTTTCCATGATGATCCTACACATACCCCATAACAATGAAAAGATAAAGAAACTGGGGGTCACCTTGCCTAAGGCCCCTAGAAGCACCAAACAGAGAAGAAGGCACAACATAATTAATCAACATAGAGTATGACATCGTCATGACATAGCTCATCACCCAATTAATCCAGTCCTCATCAACCTAAAAGAATAAAGAACCTTCCAAAGAAAGGACCATTTGACCCTATCAGAAGCCTTAGCCATGTCTAGTTTGAAAAAACATGACCTTCTCTTTGGAAACCTCCATAGAATGGATAGCCTTAGCCACAATCACAACATCTTACATATGTCTACCAACCACAAAACCCCCCCTTCTCATCCAAGATAACTTTGACCAAAAATGGATTCAATCTCTCAGAAATTAGATTAGATATTATCTTATAGATGACATTACAAAGGGAAATTGTTTGAAAGAGGTCAAGAGAATTAGCACCTTCTCATTTGGGAATAAGATCCAAGAATGTAAAATTCATGGCTCTCAACATTTATTTACTATCTTGAGATTCATTAACCACCTCCAAAAGATCCCATTTGATAATCTCTCAATATTCCTAAAAAACCTCAACAAGAAACCCATCTAGACCAAGGGCCTTACCTTTTTTCATATTGAAAAAAACCTCCTACAACTCATCCATGGAAATTAGCCAATTGAGTTCAACATTAGCTTCAAAGGAAACCATAGAAGGGATACACAAACAAAACTTGATTCACTTCCTCCAGTTCCTTTGGAGAATCTTCCATGAATAATGAGGAAAAATATCGAGTGGCCTCTTGAGAGATATCTTGGAAAGAAGATAACTGAACACCCTAAGAAGACACAATAGAGGAGATTAAGTTCCCATGTCCTTTGGATTTGATGGAGTTAAAAAAGAAGGAAGTACTCCTGTCTCCCTCCTAAAGCTAGTCAATCCTTGAATTTTTCTTCCAAAACAACTCCTCTCACAGTTCCCATTTAGATAGCTTCTCCAAAGCATTTGCTTAAGCTTTAAGGGACTCCTGAGTAATCCCTTGATCTCTATTCTTCCTAGAAATGATATCCAACTAATTTTGAGCTATAGATTTTTCCTTAAAGACATTCCCAAAGCATTCCCTATTCCACGTATTTAGTTGAAATTTCACAAAATGGATCCTTTTAACAAAGGTGTACATGTTTATCTCATGCAGAGGAAAGCCATTAGACCACCAATCTTTGATAAGGTCCTACAAAGAAGGCTCACACAACCATATTAATTAATTGGAATTTGAAGGAAGGATTCTTAGCACTTTCCTAACCATGCACTAAAAAATTTATAGGCTAGTGGTCCGAGCCTCTCCAATCAAGGATTTTCGAACTATATATCCACTGATTTCCTAACCAAAAACTAGAAACCAAAAACCTATTCAGCTTCTTAGAGATAGAATCCACACCACACCTCCTATTACTTCAAGTGAACAAACCATTGAGAGGATTTATATCAATTAAATTTAGCTGGGTTATATTATTTTTAAACAATGATGAAGAGGGCTCTCTAGACAATCCAAACCACCCCTCTTTTCATTAAGACTGGGAATAGAATTAAAATTCCCAGCCACAACCCAAGGAAACAAACGAGCTAAATATCTCACATACCTTATATGGTCCCATAGTTGAAGCTTGCTAGGAAAGTCAGTCGAAGTGTAGGCATTAGAGAACAACAAGATTTCCCCAGATTCAAAAAATGAAAACCATGGACAAGGATTACCTACTCACAATCCACCATATGGGGGAGATCTTCCTCTTGTCCCAAATAAAAGGGTCCTCCTACTTAGTTATGTGTGAACTTCCCTATTTTTTGTTGTTTCTTTGATCATTGTTGTTTATTTACATCTAGTTTATTACAATCTTCTTCAAATTTTTGACTATTGTCATACACCAAATGTGTAGAGGAATTGATTTATTTAAGATCAAGAATGTATCCCCTACAACTTTCTACCCTATTCTACCACCTTTGAAATTATCACTCAAACTACTTACTATTGAAATGTAGTGGAGATAATGACTAAAGAAGTAGAGGAGGTATGCACATCACCCCAATCTATTTTTCCCTCAATTGGTGCATAAAATCTGCAATTTCCTTGGCTCACCAAAGAAACCATGTGATGTTCCCTAGTGAAATGACCTTTCTTTATAAGTGGCATAGATAAAGAGTCGTAGCTTTCTTCACAAGACACAAGGGTTTCTTTGTGTAATCGAGGAATACAATTTTATAGGGTTTGGTAGTATTGTTTCAAGATATTGGTGTATTTTTATTTTATTCTTAGATATTGGAGTGTTATTTGAAATTGGGTCTATAATACCTATTGTTTATGGTGTTGGTGTCTCATCAACAACCAAAATTTTTCTCTTCTTGACTATATTCTTTGGTTTTATCCTACTAAGCTATCTAATTTTGTATGGTTTAGATAAATGACCTTACTTGTACTCCTCCAACAAAAAGGTGTGAAGTCTTCTATAACAATTATCTCTTATAGTTTCTCTTCTTTGTTACATGCTTTAAAGGATGAGATAGAAAATTGTTTAAGATAAATCATATGTATATGCTAAAATATCTAGCATTAATTCTAACGGAAACTATGAAAAAATTATTGAGTTCACTTATAGACAAAAAATTCCCAAGGAAGGAATCACATTACTAGTTGGTTGCATTGTTGTTGTGACTTGAGGGTTGGTCTAGGAAGATATTTAGGAAATTGTTGTGGGAGGAGGAATTTGAGTTCCTCCTTGGCTTGTGACATTTCTTGTAGGTAAAGGACAACTAGTGGTTGGGTTGAGGTGTTTTCCAAGGATTTGAAATATGTTTTTCACAAGGTCAAGTCCATCTTCACTTTCAAGCATGCGATGAATGTTGTCTATAGCAGGGATGGTAATAGTTGAAATTTTGTCATTTTCCACTTGATGTTGTAGGTTGTCTAAGTTCTCATGGATTTGAATTATGTTTTCTTGCAGGACATTATCAATTCATGTTTCAACTTGAATCAAACTACTTGAAGTTAAAGAGTTGTTAAGGGTATGATCCATACCTAGTGTACTAGTGTCAATATTAGGAGTGAAAGAGCTAGACAATCCAAGATCCACAATGATTGTGCTATCATGGGATGACATGAGTATTGAACTTTGTATCACTATAGTATTAGCAATAGGAAACCAACTAATAATACAAGGGCTACTAAGTACAAGATGAATGCAAATGCAATTTGTAAGCTAAGAACAATGAAATGATTACAACAAAAATTGTGGAAGCTAAAACAAAAAGGTAATAACATCAAATAGAAGCTTAGAAATAATGCTTTAAATGCCAAAAAATGCAATGCAAAATTTGCCCTGGGATTGATTTTCCCAAGGTGGCGAATGAGTCCCAATGATAATTTATTTCAAATTTTTTAAGAATTTTCAATTGATTTTTATGCTTTTTATGCTTTATGATTTGAATCTTAAGTGAAAATACATATTTTGCTCAAATTTTCAGTGAAATGAGATGCCAAAATGTAAGATATATGAACTTTCACTAATGCAAGATTATAAACCCTAGAATGCCAATTAACTAATGCAAACCCTAATGCAATGTTAATGCAAGAAAGATCTAGGATGATGATGCACTCCAAATCAGAAATAAAGTATTCTAAATGCAGGTTCACCAAAATGAAATGAAATGAAAATGGGTTAGGTGCTTTCATATGGTTTAGGACATAGAGTACACCCACTTTACTATTTCATTCAAGGATAACCCTAGAGATCTCAATGCAAAGGAGAAAGAGATATTGCAATAGGGCTATCCTAGGGGTTGAATGTAAAATAATGAGGGGTTCACCACCAAGTTTAGACTTGGAAAGATAAATGAGATGCAAGATGCAATACTAAACCCTAATTCAATGCAATGACCTACAAAATGACCTAGAAATGTGAATGAAATAAAATAGAAAGTTGTAAGATGGACTGTGTGCACCTGGGAATCTAGAGATGTCTAGAAGGAGCTTTGAAATGCTAGAAAATTGGACTATAATGTTGACTGGGACTCATTCACCAAGCTGAGAAAATAGGTCCAAAATCTGGGTTTTTGTGTGAGAAGAGGAATCTGGCAAATGGGTATCCAAATCTGTAAAAATGTAAATTTTGACCAAAACTAAGACTCATTCGCCAAAAGTGGTGAATCAATCTAGTTAGGGTTTTCTAAACGTTCAGGATCTAAATATGCTCTTCTTAGTATGGTCAATCTACTTCTTCAAGTTTCTGGGTCCAAATCTCTGAAAATCAATCCATAGGTGCTCTCCAATGTTCTCCAATACTTAGTGACAACTTTGACAGCCTTTTGGGAACTTTGAAAAATTTCTCCAATTTTCTCTTCACTATGTCTTCAATCTAAACCTGCAAATCACACACTAAAGAGAGGGAAAAATGTTGTTTTTTTAGTGGATAGGGGTTTTCCTTAGTCAAACTCCATTTTGGTAATCAAACCTTGAAATAGAATAAAATAGGAATGGAAAATGATGAATGAACAAAATATGATGTTTCAACTCACCAAACCCTAGCAATGAAGTGCTACAAAAATGGATGAGATGGCTCTAATGGATGTAGATATTGACTCTTGCTTGAAGGTGATAAATCTTGAATGAAATGCTAGCTTGAATCTTGAAACCCTACATCACAATTTTTAGCTCAAAGACAAACATGATGCATGAAAACTTTGACATGATGCTTGATGTTTGAATGATGCTCTAAAATGCTTGATAATTTTCCCTTGAATGCTCTTGTAAACACTTGAATTCTCTTATGAGCTCAAACTTTCTATAAGAATGCTCATTCAACTTGTTAGGTGTAAAATAAGTGAAAGAAACTTGTATTTATACTTAATTATGCAAGAATTCCCGAAATTACAACACTACAAGCCAAAATTAGATCTAGTGGGATAAAATCCTTCCAAAAATTTGAATTAATTTTAATTTTGGGACAAACAGGACTCATTTGCCTAAGGTGGCGAATGAGTCCCATTAGGCATAACTTTTGGGACCATTTTTAAAGATTCTTAGAAAGTTGTGAAACTAGGTTCAGGACCCAAAAACCTAGGTGGGACTCATTTTCCCAAGGTGGAAAATGAGTCCCAAATCACTAAATTTGGGCCATTCAACCTGCAAAACACCTGAATTATAATTGGCTATTGATTTGCGTCGATATTATCCTTGAAAAGATACATTAAATGAGGCTTGATGTAAATAAGTCCAATTAAAGCATAAGAAATACCTATTATTAAATAAAAACCTAGAAAATTGTGAAAGTGTGTTACAACACTTTACAACACTCCAAATAAGGCATCAATAATCTCATTTAGTTCACAAGGGACCAAGACCTAATGTGAATATGTTATAAATATTACAACACTAAATCAAGGCCAAGTTAGGGGGGACCTTTTTCCATCATTACATCTACCCCCACTTTAGTGAGAGGAGGAAATTGCTTCCAAATCACACTAAATTAGACCAGATGTATCAATGCCAGTAATAGGACGACGATGATCAAGAGAAATTCAAATGAGCCAATGTTGGTAAGATAGGATGGCTATGATCAAGAGGGTTGCGCAAGCCCCCAGGACCAAGGTCCCATGGAAAACCAATATGTGCACAAAAGAGCACACATGAAAATGATATAAAGAGAAAAAACCAAGCATAAGCATACACTTCCAAAAACAAAGAGAAAAGGAAAAAAAAAACAAAAAGAAGGGTGGATCAAGCTTTGATCGTTTGTCCATTGTGATGTGGATCAGATCTAGGTTGTTTGTTTGAAAGAAAATGCACACTCACTCTAAGGAAATAGAACTCTAGGCTGTCTGTTGGGTGAGAGATCCAAGAAGGTGAGATGCATACACAAATGACTGGTATATGCTCACACACACACATACATGAGTGGCTAAGGGAAAGTCATGCCTCAGCCAGGCTTCCCATCAAACCATACCAAAGTTATACCTCCTGATAAATTTAATAAGGCACCATGAAAAAATGGTTTTCAAGCTTCATGAGGCAAGAAAAACTTCATATGTTTGGAGCTCATCAACAAACAAGAAGGCTCTATAGGCATGCAAGTTGTGTTATTCAAGGTGGCCATATAACTGAAAATGCAAAATGCAAGGTGGCGAATGAGTCCCATTAGGCATAATTTTTGGGAACATTTTTAAAAATGCTTAGAAAGGTGTGAAACCAAGTTTGGGACCCAAAAACCTAGGTGGGACTCATTCGTCCAAGGTGGAGAATGAGTCCCAGATCACTAAATCTAGACCATTCAACTTGAAAACACCTGAATTATGATTGGCTATTGATTTGTGTCGGGATTATCCTTGAAAATATACATTAAAAGAGGCGTGTGGATGTAAAATAAGGCCAATTAAAGCATAAGAAAACCCAATTATTAAATAAAACCCTAGAAAAGTGTGAAAGTGTGTTACAACACTCCAAATAAGGCATCAATGAGCTCATTTAGTTCAGAAGGGCCCAAGACCTAAAGTGAATATGTTAGACATATTACAACACTAAATCAAGGCCAAGTTAGGGGGGCCTTTTTCCATCATTACAATTGGAAAATGGAGAATCGCCGGTGAATGAAGTCAATAACTAGTAATGGATGATAGGTGATAAGGAATGTGCTAACAACAAAGTACTTCAGCTTGCAAACTTGGACAAAATTCTAAAAAAATACCCTACAAATATTGAAGGCATTGTCAACTCTTGCAAAAATATACCAACCGAATCTTGTAGACAGTGTCAAATCCTACAAATTGTGAATTGTAAACCAAAAAATAGGATGAATGATTTTTGATATTGCTAATTAGCAATCAAAAATCCAACATGTATACCCGATTAAAATTAAATTCACATGAATAGGCCAACATGTATGATGTAAATCGACCAATATTTAAAATAAGGTCACAAATTATTAATTTATGTAGAAATGAATACAATTCCACCAAACATAAATAATATACCAGCCTCCAAAATATTTGAATAAATACCATTGATTTATTTTCCACCAACTATGCCAACCACCAAAATTAATATGCCAAATAAATATTAAGCTCGAAACTTTAATAATGCCAAAAAATATTAATATAAACCCCTATTAAATATTTTTTTCTACAACTATATAAAAAATCCCAATTAATTATTTTATTTTTTTGAAAAACCCGCAACAAGATAGGCTGGCCAAAGGATGATTTTTTTTCTGCAATGGGGGGGAATACTTTTTTTTCTGTAACACTTGCATGATCCGTACTTTTCCAAAATATCATTGTAAAAAACCTTTGATGGCATGCAAATGATGAAGTCAAATATCAACAAATGGGTAGGTGATCCTTAGGTTTTCAAACCTTCTAAACACAATGACAAAGTCAAATCTGACCCAAAGTACCTCAAAAATCTATTATCTCCTGGATGAGAACAACTAGTCCTTCAAGAAAACCCTTTAGCCTTTGATGATCTCCTTAGCTCAACTTCTTGATATGAGATGAATCCTTTTATGGCCTAAGCTCTGATACCATGTTGGAAATATGAAAAATAACCCAGATGAAGCTATACACACTTCAAAGGATCAACCATGAAGAATACCGTCCACATGAATAAGAAAGTGCTAAACATGAGCAAGAAGAGAACTTGATCAAATGATGATCTATGATGAATTGATCTAGAATGATTTATAAATGTACAAGAGCCTTCCTTATAAAGGAAAGGAGAGAGGTAGTTGGATAACCACCTTGGTAATGCACAATTATAAATGCATGAGTGAAATAACCACCTTGGTTACAAAAAAATTCTTAATGCACAATTATAAATGCATGAGTGAAATATTAAATACCTAGATAACTGCATTCCTATTAATGAGATATGGTCCCATTAAATACTAGTTTCTAGAATGCCACATATGAAACTAACTCCTAAGTAAACTTATTAATGAAGTGAATAGGTCCAACTAATATATAGTTAGGAAATAACCCCATTCACACTAACATCATCTCTCCCTCCCTCCCCCTCTCTCTCTCTCTCTCTCTCTCCCTCCATCTCTCTCTTTCATCTCTCTCTCTCTCTCTCAAGTGTCTCCTTCCCACCCTAACTAGATAAATCTCTCTCTCCCCTCTCTCCCTCTCTCTCCACCTCTCTCCATCTCAAGTATTTATCTCTCCCTCCCTCTCTCCCTTCAAGTCTCTCTCCCTCTCTCTACCTCTCTCTCTCTCTTCTCAAATCTCTCTCCTCCTCCCTCTATCTCTCTCCTTTAATTCTCTCCTCTTAGTTATTCTCATGTCTTCTAGAGGTCAAAGAGTGGGAAATATATAGATCAGAGTAGATAGAGTGATAAGGAAAAGGAGAGAGATAGTTCGAGAGAAGGAGAGAAGAGAGAGAGTGGGAGAGGGGGAGAGTCGAGATAATGAGATGATATAGAGAGAGTGATAAGAATATAGAAGGTATGAGATTATCAGGAATCGATAGGGAGTGAGAGACATAGAGAGAGGGGTAGTGAGATATAGAAATATGGAGTGATATAGATGGAGGGAGATAGGGAGAGATACAGACAGAAAGAGGGAGAGATATGTAGAGATATATATAACCTGTGAAAGATAAAGGGAGAGAACTAGGTAGAGAGGGAGAGAGAGAAAGGAGAGAGAGCTAAATAGATAGAGGGACATATATATATATATGTTCTCCTAGTTCAACTTGGGTAAAGGTGCACATAGGATGAAAGACAACAAGGAGGCCTTCTATGATGATTTATACAAATTTTTACTCTCTGAACAATAAGAAAAATATGGTGGGGGAAGGCCCACTTATTTTCCTATTGTCACTCAATAATGTCCTAGGAGTCCTTATTGGATTGACTATCAACCTCACAAGGTGAGTCAATTCTCAACAAGGAAGACCTAGGAAGGGGTTCTTTAAGCTTTTAGGGGTTCACCACTAGAAGCAAATGCTTGGAAAAGATAAGTAAGCATTCAACTCACAAAACATAATAATGAAAGCTAAATAATGAGTACAAATGATGAAATAATGCAACAAAAAGTTAGGATATGTGTACCTAGGAAGTCTAGAAATGCAAAGAAGCTGTCAAAATATGCTATGGAGGACTAAGATGCCCTTATTGTCTTATTAGTCCCACTACTATTTATCGGGGTAGATGCAAAATCTTCAGATGCTAGAACAGGATCCAAAAGAATCTCTACAAAATTCCACCTGGAGGACTAAGACACCATTGCTACTGTCTTAGTCCCAATCTAAGTTTTTGAAATCTCTGCAAGTGATCCTGAGTATTGATGTTTGCACTTCCTTCTTCTCTGATCTCAGGTTCTAAAACTTTTGGATTTGGACTATAGGTGAGTCGTGAAGATGACAACTTTGCAATACAACTTTGTAACTTTGCAACTTTGCACTTCAAATGATCTTCAAGTATTCAACCTAAATTTGCAATCACAAACATGCAAGAGAGGAAAAACTTGTTTTTTAGTGAATGGGGGTTTGCCTTGGTCAAACCCCTTATTGGTAATTAAACCTTAGAATAGAATGAAATGGAGGGAAATGATGAGTGAACAAAATATTATGTTGCAACTCACCAAACCCTTGAAATAAGGTGTTGCAAATATGATTGAGATGGATACAATGGATGTGGTTCTTGACTCTTGCCTGAATGATGTTGATCTTGCATAAAACACTTTGCTTGAATCATAAACCCTACATCACAATTGTTAGCAAAATAACAAACATGATGCAAGAATATCCTTGATATGATGTTTGAATCTTGATGATGGCTCCAAATGCTTGATGAATTTCTCTTGAATGCTTGGATGCTTATATTGCTTGTTATCTTGTTATATGAAAATGAGAGAAATAAATCTTGTATTTATACTTATCCATGCTTAATATCCTAAAATTACACCACACCAAGCCAACATATGAATTCATTAATTAAAGGAGGCTAAATCCCACCAAGATTTGAAATTAAATCCAAAAAATACCTTAAGGGGGACTAAGATGCCCTAGGTGGCATCTTAGTCCCAAGGCATGAGACTCAGGGCACAGACTCCAAAAAGGGGCCCATTTAAGGCACACTTGAAATTAGGGTCCCAAGACCTTTGGGGACAAAGACAACCTAGGTGGCATCTTAGTCCCGACCCAAAAATTAGGGACACTTAGACAAAATAATTAAACTATCATTTATCCATTGATGTTTGTTGGGATAAGCCACAAAAAGATATAATTCATTAGTCTTGTGGATGCAAAATAGGACCAATTAAGACATAAGTAAGGATAAATAAAGCAAGGCGAGCCCAAAAAAGTGTGAAAATGCAAGGATATGCATTTTCCTACACTACACTCTCCTTAGTAAAAAATATAAATTTTTCATTATTTATTACTTCTTTAATGTTGCAAGTCATTTAGGATGATTATTGCAAAAAAAACATGAAAAAAAGACATTGTATGCAAGAATTATGAGCATTTGAAATTTTAAAACTTGAGGAGGAACTTAAAATGATTATAATTATTATTATTTTCTCAATCTATCAAAATAATCTTATCCATTGCATAGAGATTTGAATCACCTTTTCAACTCATGTAAAAAATCAAAATTTTGATCAATAACACAAAAGTTATGCCCATTTTACTAAAGTGTGCTTTTTGGGATTTTCAAAACAAATATCAGTTTTGTTTCATCCATTTTGTTTGCATAAATTGATGAAACTAATTTCAAGAAACGAATATTCTACTTGACCCATATAAAAAGTCAACATTTTTTTTCACGATTTTGGCAAAGTAAAAACACGTTTATTTCTTCATTGCCATTTTTTGCACCCCCATGATCTTGCACATGCCCAAGTAATAAATAATTGGGTTCCCCTACTAAGTGAATACGAATAAGTGATATTTTGATCAAGGAATACTTGTAAAAGAAAGTTTGTGACAATGAAAAGAAGAAAGATGTAATAAATTTTCTCCTTCATAATTAAAGTGTTGTGGATGTAGATATGGATGAATGAATTAAATAAAGAGGGATCTAGTGGAAGAATATTAAATATTAATTCAAAGTTGGAGATTATCTTTGGACCACATGTGAAAAGCAATAGGTTACTAGAAATCACATCTCTTTACAATAATCAACTTTGACTCAAGCTTCCATTCAACCACCTTTTATAAAGTGTTAGAAAAAGTCTTATTTAATTCCCATCCCTTATTATTGAACATCCATTTTAGTATTATTTTCCATAAGATCAAGTTAATTCTCCTCTTATGTAAGGGCAATTACTTAAAAATAAATATTGAGAAACCTATCTCATATTTAGAAAGGACTCACTCCTAGTTTATGCTTATTTATTCATTTGTGAAAATTGAAGACCAATAGAAGGAAGATAAAGAACAAGGACAAAAAAATACAAGTGAATCAAGAAGAAAATTCTAGGAATAAATTAACCAAGATGAGGTATTTGTTAGTGTAATTAATATTTAATTACACTTGCATAACTTTACTTAGGTAATATTTTAATTCCTAGGTTTATTAATATCATCCTTATCTTGTTGAGCTATCTTATTGCTCAAGATAAGATTAGGGTTATGCATCTTTGCTTTTATAAAGCAAATCATATCTTGTAATTAAAAAAATTCTTGAATGATATTATTTTGCACATCTTTTGCAAAGCTCTTGCTTTTTCTATTTTTCTCTTATGTGGAAGGCTTTTCTAGTTTGCATTTCAGATCTTGGTTTCTAACATGGTATCAAAGCCTTGATTTGTATCCCCTTCTCAGATTTTTTGAGAAAATCATTGCAAAGGTCGTTCAGGATTCCTCGAGGGTATCATGCCTTGAGTTCATTTATGAGGTGTTTTGGATCAGATCAGGCTTCACCATTGGATTCAAAGCACTGGAAAAAGTTAGGATTGGCTTTTTTTTTTTAGATTTTGGCCATCGTTTGCCAAATCCATGAGGATTTCAAGCTGGGATATTTTTTGGAAGCTCTGGAGGTAGCTGATTTTTCAAAGCAATTTGAGTACAAACAGAGGTCACCATCGCATTCGTAACGGCCAAAAACCTTAAGAATGCCCTTCATTTCGTCAATTTCTGAGCAGTTGGTCTGGAAGGCAAAAAAAATTGCCAGAGAGGCCATACGACCTCCCTAGCTCGCTTCCCAAGGCGTGGATTAAAAAAAAAAATTAATTTTTTTGAAAAAATTTCTTTTAAAAAATTGCATGGAGTTAAAAAACTGCACCGCTCTCTCACCGTCTGGCAGCCACCAACCCGCCGTTGGCTATGTTCAGCCCTCGCGAGTCCTTTCTCCAGCACTTGCAGTCATGTGGGGGGACCGGGCGCTATGCGCCTAGCCCTCGGCTGGCCTCCCAGCTCCCTGCGTGGTCCCATGGAGGACTAGGGGCTCCGCCCCAGCTCCAGTCCGCTAGCCCATGGTCGCGCACAGGACTAGGGGTTTTTTTTTTAAGCCCCCTAGGCTGCCTGTAGGCCTTATTGGGCCTTCTGGAGCACTTTTCATGAAATCAGGTGTATTTTTTGCGTACGATGTCCATTTTTTGCAAACGAGATACCGTTGGAATGCTGATTTTGACACCGATCCAGTGGTGTAGGTGTTTTTACTAGATTTTTCTCCAGATTTATTTTTTAGGTCCTTGAACTCAGATGTTGTTGTTTTCACTTCGGAGGGCATATCTTTTGACTCGGTGATCCTTTTTTCATCATTCTTGTGGTGTTGAAAAGTTGGTTCAGTCCTCTACATAGATTTGAGGTCTATTTTTATTTTCTATTTATGAATGTTTGCATTCTCTCCTTTTACAATCGTTGCCCAGGTTATTGTAATAAATGAACTGAGATAAAGTTCCATCAGGGGGGTTTCATGCATAATAATCTGATTAGAGTGTATTTTTCACTTTGATCTTGATCTTGTTTTGAAGGAAACTTGCATGAGTTTATCTAGTTTCTTAGTTTCTTTTGGCCACATTCTTGCTCTAGCTTGACACATATCAGATTCACATCAGTTCACACTTTAGTTGAGAGATTATGCTTATTGATCCACAATGGTTCAGATCCTTCTAAGTTTGAGGGACATGTTTTTATGGTTAATGTTCCAGAGTCTTTATGGTACTCCTTCCTATGGAAGAGTTTTAGTCTCAATTTGGCATTGACATCGAGATACACGATTTCCAAATTCTATCATCATATCATCTACTATTGCTTCACAGATTCTAGGGTTCCAGTTTTTGAGTTTTCCAGTGTTTCGTGGCATCGGGTCTGTTGTCACATTATTATGATTATGTTTTTGGTTTCAATTGTAGATAGAAGTATCTTTCGTTGCTTGTCGGATTACGGTTCCAATGTTACTCCATAGTGTTCTTCCAGTGCTTCTTTGTAGCAGTCATCTCATTGTAGGGGGGTTAAATCCGATTGGATTTTCCTTCTCTACCTCATTATTGCATTTGTACTTGGGTACCTAATCAGGCCTTGTTTTTGGGACCCATTCATGCTTTCTTGCATTCATCTTAGTTTTAGGTGCATGCTTTTTTAGTCTCCCTAAGTTGCACTTATGGGGGGGTGTTAGTGTAATTAATATTTAATTACACTTGCATAACTTTACTTAGGTAATATTTTAATTCCTAGGTTTATTATTCTCATCCTTATCTTGTTGAGCTATCTTGTTGCTCAAGATAAGATTAGGGTTATGCATCTTTTCTTTTATAAAGCAAATCATATCTTGTAATTAAAAAAATTCCTGAATGATATTATTTTGCACATCTTTTGCAAAGCTCTTGCATTTTTTTGTTTTTCTCTTCTGTGGAAGGCTTTTCTGGTTTGCATTTCAGATCTTGGTTTCTAACAGTTAAATACTACAAAATACAAAGAAAGACGAGAAGCAAGATAATTTGTTGATGAAAAACTCTAAGAAAATTTTAGGAAACATTGGGAAAATAATTTAGGAATTTTCAAATCAAGGAGATGGGCCTCATAATAAGATGAATCTACTCTATTCACTATTCCTATTTGGCTACTTATTATAGTTAAAAATAGAAAAAGTTTTTATGATGCCACTAATTAATGATTTCTCTTCCATTCATTTAATGTTGAACTAGCCCCCTCTTCAAAAGAAGGTTGGAACTATTTCTTCTATTTTTATTAATGCTTAAGGTTCATGAATTTGTATAATTTTCATTCTCATGATTGATAAAGATGAAATATAATTATTATCATTAGATTATTAGCTATTAAGGATCAACATAGGAAAAAATCTAAGGATGATAAAATATGAGAAATATAAATAGTTTTCATGATTGTTGCTTCATTATTAGAAAAATGTCTCTAGAGGTTTCTCTAGGAGCTCACCAAAAACTCACTTCACAACCTTTATACAAGGATCAATAAGAAAACTAAGTTTTTGAATCATTACATCCAAGTGACATTTGTAACTTGTGGGTACCTAAGTTTGACTCTAGATTCAAGAATTGTTACAACCTCCATGTAAAACTTGCATAACCTTTATTTAATTCTTATGCTCATCCTAAGGCATCCACATGAATTAAATACATTTTCCCAATGACACATATAAGAAATATGGATTTAACCATTGAAGTATGACATTTTCTTTCAAAATAGACCACAATTTTATAAAATGTTATATATTTTATGCAAAGTCTACTATTGAAAAATAAGGTGAATTAATACAAGGAAATCTCTTCTAATTGTATATAAATTTAAAATATAATTATTTCTAGACAAATATTACAATATTATGATTATGTGATTCTATAAAATTAATAATAAGAATAAAATCATGTCAAACCATAAAAATACAATATTTACATAAAGAAATTGTTTTGGTAATAAACTCTACATGAGAGAGGAAAAGTATGTATTAATATTCAACAAAGAGATACATCTAAGACACTAATACACTCTTCAATCTAATGGTACTTTGATAGAATTTTCGTAACTATAATATGAACTTATGAAACTACTATCTCATGCATCTATTTTGTAGAGAAATGAGAGAAATATTACAGATAGTTTTCTAAAATATTGTATAATTAAAACATGGATTTTTTTTTTAAAATCACATCCAAAATGAATAGACTACATTGAGAATAATAAACGTGACTTCCAATGATCCATGAATAAAAAAATAACCTTCATATTGATAATAGATGATGTCTCGACTTCTAAATCTTTTATAATGGAACATATCTTAAGGTAGGCATCCAAAATCATCACCTAACTCATTTGAGACCCACCAACATGCAAGATACTTCACTATTCAATTCTCACACCCATATTAAATTTATTTTTAAAAAATAACTTCATATCGATCACTACCAACTCCACCTCCTTCATGAATTCATATAATTAATCAAAATATTTTATAAAATATTAATTACAAATTATTTTCCAATTATACTCTAGACATCTAATAACACTTTTAAATAATATAAAAAATATATACAAAATAACATTGTAAATATCTTAATTTTAATATCTATAACACCTTTTCTAACATCATCTACATTTACATTCTAAAATAATAAATATAATTACTAAATTTATTAATCCCAAACATCATTATTTAATCTAGAATAATTTAGGCTTATATATAAGTTGTTAAATTAGCTTTTATTAATTCTTAGGATTTTTCTTATTTTCCTCTAGGAAGATATATTTTACTTTTAAAATACTTTTGAGTGGAGAATATATTTTTTAATTAATTAATGGTTTAGTTACTAAATCTTATGAAAACATCTACATAAAAATGGTATATAAAAACGTGTAAATTCAAGTAAAGTAATTTGAAATAATAATAAAGTGTAGTAAAAATAAATATTTTTATTAAACTATACTTAGGATAAATAAGAAAACCTTTGGATTCAAATTAATAATAAATTTTAAATAAATGAAATTAGATGTTTAATTAAATTTTGAAAAAATAAAAATGATTTTTTTTATTAGCAAGAAAAATAGGTTTTGAAGAGATCATAAATTCTTTACATCAAAATTTTACACATAAGGATATACAACATCCAATCAACAACCAAGAAATAACAAAAAACAACAAAACAAATAACAACAAAGCTATTTCATATTCTTCAAGCTCTAGGATAACCTTAGAATAAAAATGATGTTAAAGATATAAAAAATGGATTTATTTTATATTAGAAGTGTATGGGTTGATAAGATGAACATTTTAAAATATGTAAATTGATTATATTTTGATGTGGTTTAGATTTATATTAATGAAAATATTTTTGACAAGTGTAAAAATACTATAATGCATGAAATTGAACATATATCTATATAACGAAATTGGTAATGATGGATGTCTATATTAGATTTTTTTCACCTATTCTATTTATGTTTCAAGTGGAGTGGTGTTTACATAAACCATTTGGGAACTTGATAAGAGAAGACAATTTTCTCCTTAATCAATCCTTTAGGGAACTGATTCAACAGCAATGACCCAAGCTTGAAGATAGTCAAAAAACATGTAATATACATTGCATGATGATGCAAAGTAATGGTGTAATTATGATCTCTTCAATGATGCTATGATGTCCTCATGTGAATGTTCTTCTAAATATTCCTAATTTTCCATGTGTCATTTAATAATAATAATAATAATGAGTATCCTTAAATACAACATAACACATAATTTCAATCAAACATACATGTTATGTTGATTAGAATGACTATTAAGAAAGGTTTAACCAAATTTTATTTAAATATCAATTTTGAAAGTTTGATGTTTAAATCCATAAATAAAAAATGATCTAATTCAATTCTATATCATAAGTTTGACCCAAAATGATAAAAAGAGAAATCTAGAAACTATAACTTTTTAAAATAAGTGATAATAGAAATAAAATAAGATCTTCATGAATCAATTTTCATAAAAAAATACCTTACAAACTTGTTATTACATAAAATACATTCTAACCAAAATAAATCTAAAACATAGAAAACAATACACAAACATATACATTTCACCATTATATAAAATTACAGTAACAAATTAATCATTACAATTTTTAAAATATTTTTTAATATTGTTACAAATATTTTGAAAAAAATAAATTAAATAACTTAAAATTAGAAATATAATAATCATCCTCAAATTTTGAAGAAGATATGGAAAAAGAAAAAATATAAAAACATATAAAAAACATAAAAAATTGAAAATATTTTTAATGATATAATTTTAAACTAAATAATTTTACAATATTAGTTAATGAATATTTTTAATTAGATATTTATTTTTATTTTTATTTGAGAGAATAGAAAAAGACTATCTCAAAAGTTTTTTTTTGGAAAAGGGTATGTGCAGGATCATGATGGGCCAAAAAGTGGCAATATTATGGGTATTTGTAGGGTATGTGGCTGACAACTTTTTTTTAACCCAAAATTGATGAAACAAAAAGGGTTTTAGAGGAGATTCTCAACTTTCCACCAATATAAATTATGCTTTAATTTGAATTTAATAAATAATTATTATTGTTTTCTATTAGAATTACGACTAAAGTCCTGATCGATAGGTGATTGAAAAACATCTATAACTTTCAAATAGTATCACATTTTTTGAATCAAAATCGTCACATTCTATGCTTCACATACTATAGGATTAAAAAAAAGAAAAATAAATTTCATGAATTTTTGACCAAGTTAAAAGTACAATGAGTTTTATATTTTTTAAAAGTTGTAATTAAAATTCATAATTAATTATTTACTTGGAAAAAAACTACAACAAAACATGCATCACATCCGGACATGAGTCCTCTACTTATATATAAAATATTATTAAAAAATATTATCATTTTATTATGGTTAGGGTGGTCAGACAGACACCTACTTATTTTTTCCCTAAAATTTAAGTACTACTGCATTTAAATTTCAAATATTCACCAAATAGATTTTATTTATTTTTAAATAAACCTAGTAGTTTAGAAACTGCATTCAATTTTCTATAGATTCTATTCTTACATATTTTTGAAATAATATAGATAACTTATTCAAATTTTTACGTCAAGTTGCCTAACACTGATTTTTCTGAATTTTTTGCCACTTAAGGGCCTATTTTTTCCATGATGATCCTGCACATACCCAAAAAGGCAACATGTTTGTATATATTTATATATATTCATAAGAAATTTACAAAAGTGCTTGATATATAATGACTCTTATCAGTCAGATTCATCCCTTAACGCCACCTATTCTGACTAAAATATAATTGTATCTAAACTAAAGCCATTAACCCCAAAAAACTAGCATATTGCAAAATGTTTCTCCTAGAATATTAACTATAAAACCCCATATTATCAACAAAAATACTTCAAGAACCTAGAATACTAGCTCTAAAAACCCATGTTGTCAGCAAAATCAAACTTCAAGAAAACATTATTCTTCCATTTGGTCCATTGGCACCTCATTTTCTTCCAGCAGACGAACTGTCAATTAGTAGTTTTTATCAGGCTATCACTGGAACAACTTCAAACATCCCACCAATATGAAACTGTCCTACCGATGTTCACATTACCTTTCAAACAGTTCAAAATGCATCAGTCTATCGACAAGACCTACTTTCACATCTTGGTGATGGAGTCATGTCCTAGCGATCAACCTTACCATTGACATATTGGTCAACTCTAGTCAATGAGAACCCACAGCCAAGCTAGCTCCAACTACCGCTTTCCACCTATCAGCTTAGGTCCAACCACGATCATCATTCCATCAGGGAGACCAAGATGAGCATCTCGGCGAAGATCTCCAGTCCC
Organism: Sequoia sempervirens; assembly: GCA_007258455.2. NCBI lineage: Eukaryota > Viridiplantae > Streptophyta > Pinopsida > Cupressales > Cupressaceae > Sequoia > Sequoia sempervirens. The sequence continues at coordinate 432,693,120 of VDFB02270651.1, forward strand.
GTCGATGAAAGAACATTGTCATCCTATTGTTGGGACATGACTCTCAATCCCACCAATAAGTAAACTCCTGCCGATAGAATAAGCCGTTAATACCAAACTATCAGGTCGTTGCGGGGACAACCTTTGGAGTTCCACTGACCAAGCAATGTCATGGCGATGAAGACTCATCGAAACATCGTTGGGGCAAAGAACAAGGTTCCATCGATAGAGCACAATCCTGACAATCAAAAGAATAAAATAACACAATGCAGTCGACGAGAACCTATGGCCAAGCTAGCTCCCACTACTGCTTTCCACCTATCAGCTCGGGTCCAACCATAGTCATCGTTCCATCAGGGAGACCAAGTTGAACATCCCGACGAAGATCTCCAGTCCTGTAGATGAAGGAACATTATTGTCCTATCATTGGGACATGACTACTCTCAAAAGTTATCATACTTTAAACATATTTATTTCAAATAATTTAAAATTAGAAATATAATTATCATTTTCAAATTTTAAAGAAGATATAAAAACATATAATTTTGAAAATATTTTTAATAATATAATTTTAAATTAAAATAATGTGATAATAATTAATAAATATTTTTTATTATAATTTTGATTTTTATCTTTAAAAAAAGGAGATAGAAGAAAGTTGCATTAAAAGTTTTCATACTTCAAACATCTAAAATAGTATGTTAAAGTCCCTTCAAAATCACCTTTAAAAGTATTACAATTATGAACATTAAAATTTTGCTTTAACTTTCAAAATTAATCCTAAGTACACATAAGCCATGCGTGTATATGTTCCTTTTCAAATATAGGACCTTTCTCAAAAGAAAGTTTCTAAACACTTACACTCATTTAATGGCCCACAAAATACTTTCTTTTTATCTTATAAAGACTTCTCTTGAAGAGAAGATAATAAAGCTTTTGAAAAGTTATTATGAAAATGAACTTGGGGTTCACTTCAAGATATGTTCAAAAAGTTGCATCAATTGAATAAAGATATGATTACAAATTTATGGACAAATGAAGACAATTAAATGGAGAACATTTATAGAAACAATGTTGCATATAAAGAGCTTCTAGAGAGAAAAATTGTATAAGAAGAAAATATTTAGATTGTATTGTGATATATTTTTTAGATGATTTTTGGGAAATTATTTTAAGTATTATTAGTGATAAAGGTTTAAGGTACAATGAATTCTACATGTTTTTAGGTAATGTTATTTAAGCTTAGTTTAAGTCTATTTGAAGGTTTTTCATTCCAATTCATTAAAAAATCAATTAATGAAGGAAATGTTAAATCGATACATAAGGTTGTCACTTAGAGCTAATTTTTAGTTAGAGGATCATCACTCTCTCAATACATCATTTAATACTATTGTAAAATCTCTAGTGTTGTGCATCTACCACTATCTTCAACTTATTTTTTATCCTAAACAAATTGGTTTAATCAAATGTATATTTATCTTAGATAATATTATTGTGATTTGGGAAGTATGAAATGGGAATATAAGTCAAACCAACAATCTTTCGTTTGGGTCTAAACTGATTTCAAAAAGGAATATGGAAAGATTGAATGGATATTCATCCTTGTTATGCTTTGAGTTCTTCCTAGTTTTACATTGCTCATATATGTTTTTTCTTGCTTGAAAATCAAAACAATTTAAAATATTTAGGTCCATTAAGCAAGGTTATCCCTTAGCACCAATTATTTATGTTCTAGTTGTTGAAAGGTTTGGCTACCCCTTTTCCAATGCCGTCTCTCACAGTTTCTATGTGGTGTATCCCTTCCTTGTGATGATGAACAATAACTTTCAATCTTCATTTTATCTATGATTCAAACACATTTTGGTTAAAGATTAAGAGAATATCAAGTAGGATTTGAAGTTCCTTAACACAAGTATTACCTAGCTTTAGATTTTAGTATTCAATTGGGCAAATCATTGAGTTATAAGAAGTTTTTTCACTTCTTCTAGCTTGGATTCATGCCTACTTATGTAATGGATCATTCATGGGAGAAAGTTTATATGTATTTCTATTATTTTTGTTTTAAAGATATCTTCTTGATGGCAATACAACATAGACAAGGTCTAAAAGAAAATTGCATACTAGGTGTCAAAGCTACTCTCTCTTGTTGAAAATTTCTACATTTTATTTGAAGTGTTTTAGTTACTCATTCCTACTACTCCTCTTGCTTGGTTGCTTCCAAGGATTATTGTCACGAGTAAAAGAAATTGCTCCAAGATTTTCTCCAAGCTAGCTTTGGACAAGGTAAGGGTTTTCATAGTATAGCTTAGGATTTTTGTGTTAGGATCAAGGTGTTATCAACCTTGCAAATCCTATGCATATGTCTCGTGTCTCCAACATCTTGAGAATAGGTACTTGTACTCTCATGTAGGTGGTTGAGAGATATATTTTATTATTATTCTTGTAATTTAAAATATTGTTGTAGTGGCACTAATAAGAGGTTACATAGTTGGGAGTTGCAATCATCATTGTCATAAGAGTTATTGAGAATCTCTCCTTTATGTAGTGCTTAGGGTCCATATTAGTTGTCCACTCCATAATAGAGTGCTAAATGTGGGGATGTGTATCTATTGGAGTAATGAGGTAAGAGATAATAGAATTCCATCTTGAGAGTTGCCATTATTTTGCATGGGGTTGTCCGCTTTTTTCCATATGTCATGGTTATGGGTGCCTATGTTTTAGGAAACTAATTATGGTTTTCTCTTCTCACTTCCATGGTTATGGGTTCTTATATTTTAGGACACTAATTGTGGTTTTATCTTCCCACTTATTTATAAATTGGATGTATTGCATAGAGGTATTGTGGTCTTTTATAGGTTGAGTACTACTATGTTGTTAGAATATTGTCAAACTAAAGAGTTGGAGTTGATGTATTGATGTAACACTATTATTTTGATTTAAAAAAATTCTATATTTGGTAGTGGAGTTTTTCCTAAAAGAGTTTCTCCACATACATCTTGTGTTATGTGTTTGATATTATGTATTTTCTTTAATATTATTGATTACATGCTTCTCTATGTTTTATTTTATATTTAAACAATTAATCACATTTTCCATCATTTAAATTTGCACACTTAATTCTTATCATGTCACTATTTTTTTAGTAGTTTTTCAATATTTGGTTTCAAAGATTATGGTTTTGACTAGAGAAGGATGTATTTTAGTAATGGTTGTGGAGATTTTTTAGTTTCAATGGGAATAATTAACTCGGGTTCTGCAAATCTATTTTTGGTTGAAGCTATGGCTAGAACATCTTGATTAAGATTTGAGAAATTCATTAACCTTATTCTACATCCTAATAATGGCATAGATGGGTTTCACCTTCTAGGCATGACAAGTTCCTCTATTTGGCTCTTGCTCTCTTCAAAGGAACATTCATAATAGTCGACCATAGGATCATGAGGAATAGAATGAAGATAATAATGCTCTTATAGGTTGCAATTCTATTGGTGACAATCGAGACTTATTGTATATGATTGGATGGGGGTTGGGGTTCCAACTAAGATGATCAAGATCCATTATTTTTTGTTATATCTATTTTTTTTTTTAGTGATTGCTTCATTTTTTAAGGTTGCTTATTACTTTAATACTTTGGTTTTCAAAAGATTGCTTCTAGAATCAATTTTTTTGATTAAAAAAAACATATAGTTGATTCTAGAAGTAATCTTTTGAATACTACATGGAATGTGGAAAACTAATGCCAAATTTGATTTTCTCAACTTTATCCAAACTCTCCATAATGCCCTCCTATCTATCTTTTATATAATATGCACATTATTTATTAGATAATATATAAATCTAATTCATCATAAAATCCCTTTTACTTGTGAAAAATAATAATTAAAACTAAGAAGATTTCAACTTCACTAAAGGAGCTCAAAGAACCAAAAACAATATAAGGTGTTGATTCATTCCCAACAACTTAGAGTGCATGTACACTATCATATAAAAGAGTTACTTGAGCCATTTTAGGTAGAGGATTTAGTGGACACACATGTGAGCTACAACTAACTTGTCTTATGAGTAACGAGTTTGCAATGAGTACTCTATTATAGATTTAATTAAGAATGAGACTATTATTTTAGAATTGCTTAATGTTGCATACATTTCTAGTTAAAAATATTATACAAGATGTTATAACGAATGTATTTATTTTCATGCAATTGACAGCTTATAACCGAATAACCATCATACTAATTACAACAATCAATAATAATGAATAAATGCGAAGATGTGATGTTTGCACAAAGCAACACACCTACCTATATATATGTTCATTTGTATCATCACTTTTATTAATATTAAAGAATGCATTAACCTTCAACTTTTCTTCATACACAATATTTATTCTAATAAAAACAATTCCATTTTATAAATATCATAAATCTAATACATACCAAAATATGAAAAAAGAAACCAATCCATCAAAATCAAAATCCAACATAAAAGTTTTGAATGATGAGATAACAGAAAAGCCGTGAGTCTGAAATGGAAGCTGTTTATTTGCTAATCGTGTGAAGCATGGATTCATCTGTATTCTGATCAGTAAACACTCCATCATAAAAGGACAGCGAAAACTATCACACCTAAATCGAAATTGAAAGAAAAGCGAGGAATCCAGAGACATATTCAGCAGGTTTTCCGGGAAAGTAAGCTACCTACCCACCGACCTTCCTGTTTCTTGTTATTCCCACTTTATTAAAGAAATCCATTCCAATTTTTAATCATTTTAAATTGGGCCCTATCATGGCGTCGGCAGGCAGCTATAGATTTGATGGTCACCCATACTGTCTTATGGTCTTTTGTAACGCACAGATGTTTCACCATTGGGTAAGGTTTGTAGCATGCGAGGATCGAACCCGTGCCAAGGTGGGGCAGATCCACTGCACTTATATTCATTGCAGGCTGCAGTACGCTGCAGTACACTTCAATTTATAATTTTCTATATCTTTATCAAAATAATGCATGTTTTGTTAGAGGATTTTACATCATTCACAAAGACGTTTTACTAATTTGGTATGGGCACACGAGTCTTTAGGCTGAAACCTCTTTGGCTGAGAGCCAAAGACTGCAATGGATCCATATTGTCGAATTTGTCCAGGGTATGATCTCAGCCTCATCTCTTATGATGTTAGGGCCGTGCACTCAGCAGGACTTCATCCTTGGTGGGCTCATTTGGAACCATTCAACTTCACCAATAGATCAACGACCCATTGACTTAAGGGCAACTTTGAATAAATAACCATTACCAAAAAATGCTCAATAAACAAAGTCACTTACCAAATTCAAGCCCTAAGTTGGGACAGTTACCTCTCAAGAGAGTTTTATAGTTCCTCTTGAGAGAGATTGCTAGCATCTTTCACTATTTGGTAGTACCTAGATATGTAATTTTTTAAATCATTTTTTCTTTTATCATTTGTACTTTGGGTGTTGTAGGCTCAAAAAGTGTGTGCTTAAGCAACTTTCCTTTTTGTTTGTACTTGTTTGAGTGCCCTCTTTTGACAAGCAGCATTTTAACTACTTCTAATTTCTTTTTATCATAAATTATCTTCAAAACCCCACAACCTTGTTAGACCTAAACACTTGCCTTCATTCATTTTTCAACCTTTTAGTCATGTCCATGATGCTAACACATCAAATGCCTATCTTTTGGAAAATAGCACGTACAATCACATCCATTGAATTCAAACTTCACTTGTTTCCTTTCCAAATGCTTTCCTTTTCACATCCTAAACCCTTATAATTTAGCCTCCAAAGGGTTAGGTTTGGTTTATAAAAGGGATTAAAGGAATGAACCCACAAGCACTACACATACACTTCACAAGGACCTAAGATATCACAAGAGAGTACACACAACACTTAGGTTACAACCCTCCATTGTTGCACCATCCTACACCTAAGGATTTTGACCACACATCCAAGATTATCTCATATAACTATTGAATTGGCCTAGGATTCAATTAAGGTGGACCCCCAAATGTACCTCTGACACCCATTTTCCCCTATTAGACATTGTAAGGGTAGGAAGGGTTGCATGAGATTATATCTACCATAATAAGTTTTTGTTAGAAAATCACAAAGAGCATCCTCACACGTGCTAGGATTAACATTGGCATGGTCAATCATAGAGGATCACATCCACATGGGTAGGAGCACATGAAAAAGACATAACTACACACGTTTCATCCATGACAAAACAATAACAAAACTTATCTAAATCAAAACTTGGTTCTAGCTTGATGTCTTCTTCTACCATTTTTATAGTTGTTTGACACCTTCATTTGACTATAGAAAATAGATAGGATCTCCACCTCTTTCTTATTTCCTCAATTGTTACACCCCACCCTAGATTCCTAAATTACTTTTCACTTTATGACAATTATTATGATGAATCACGAGATTATGAAATCTTGAAAGTTACATATGATGGATTTCTATAATGTTATATTACTGCATTCAAATGGAATGTTGATGGCTATTTAATGATATGAATATGATGAGATGATTCTATTTTCTTTAAAACAGTTGTTAATGAAAATGCAATGATATGATCATGATGTAGTGGTTTTCGTCTAACTACCATTTGTTTGGACTGAGTGAAAATGCAAGAATGATTTGAGTGCCTCCAGAGAGACAGGGGGATTATCACTTGGGAGAAGGGTAAAGTAATGAATCCTCTAACAATGACATCTAAGCTTAGTGTCAATCAAGTATAGATTATGTAGCCTAGAAGGAAGAGTCCAGGGGTGTCATTAGCATACTTGGAGGTAAGTCAACCTATTACAATTGAGTCATGTTCATCTGTTGTGTTTGGTGTGGCTATTTTGGGGTTTAATAACTCTCTCTCTCTCTCTATATATATATATATATATATAAGGGAATATATATATGAATATATATGTGTGAGAATTGGTAACTAAATGCATGCATAGGTTGATTGCAATAGAAAATAGAACATGCACATGTATATTCATATATGTATTAAGTGTTGTACTATAAACACTATAAACACTATTACTTGATGATTATCAACATTACTTTGCATGGGGATGTTGATTATTTTGATAATCATTGAGTTCATTATGGTTTGGTGAATACACCAGTACGATGACGTAACGATCAACATCGTCAACCTTGCTTATAATATTAATAATTCTTGAATGATTATTATTTTTTATATATTTTGTGAAAATTAAAATAGTTGCATAAGCTGTGAGTTTAATGTTTTGGATCGACTCTCTTAAAAGAGCAGCACGATATATGGGTAGTTGCTCGACTCTATATTGAGGAACATAGTGAAATTGTTGTGGCAGCATATATATATATATATATACCAACATGAATTTATCTATCCGCGTCATAACATTATGAAGGTGGCCAAAGTTATTTTTAGTATATTTCATATTCTTTTGAAGCAGTTAAAGGCCACGGGTATTCCACCAAATGTGGTGCAAGCTTAAGCATTGAGTAATCACGATATGCTAAGTAATAACCGATTTCTGAAAATGTTTCTTACCTTATTTCTTATCGTGATAATCTTGAGAGAATAGGAATGTATATGGGGTGAAACCATTTGGATAACTGATTGTTAAAAATGGTTTTCTCCTTTTAACCTATCAGGGGAAAATATTTTGGGAGGATAACTAAAACCACATGGGTTGAATTGCTCTCATAGGGGGACTCTGCAAGGGAGTGCTTCTCTCAGGAAGTTATTCCCAAACAACATGAATATTAAGAATTGTTGATGCCACCTTTGGGGTTGGGTGCCATGAAGCTGCACCAAAATGGAAGTGTCGAAGATGTTTGAATGAGTAATGGGAGATTAGTAAACCCAACATAGCTTTTATTTTCCAATGCCGCTACTTTGGAAGTCTTTCTCCATACCATCATTGATGAATGAAGGAATAAAAGCTTCTATGTCACATTTATTCTAATTGCCAGAAATGATCATAGAAATGTTGAAATTCTAAGGGAATACTGGTAAGGAACCTAGAATAAATTTTTAAGATATTATGCTACGCCACCATCATTCATGGCTTACAATATAATAGTGAAAGTAGAATTTATTTATTTAAAAACCAATTGACCAAAAATCTAAGGATAAAAAAGGCATACTTTTAAAGGTTTGGGAGTCGTTCAAAAGTGGCAGGCAATACCTGTGAGAGCAAGAATTATCATTATTTAGGCTAAGGTTCAACATAGACTTGATCAAATTTTGTTAGGGAATTTAAACCTCTACAATGAAATGAATGAGGCCAATGTTATGATTGTTGAGCTAGGGAGGCTTAGCTCAAATTCTTGCTACATCCATATTAACTTCAATCTCAAAGTCTGATGAGTGGAGAGATGACCTGGGTTATCATGTTCACTGCAAGGAAATTAATCTTTCTTTTCTTTAAAATGGATATAGTCTTTTCCTTGTATGTATACAAGTATGCATTCTGATGGTAATGGTTTATTAAAACCAGTAGTGGGGCAGTTTTTCCTATAATCCATCTCATGCAAGAATATTTAGTTTCTTAGATTGCTCTGGAATGATTTAGTTTCTTTAAAGGTAGTTCAGGGTATTTTACCCTCAAACCCTCCTTGGCATAGTTATGCTTGGGGATGAATCATGAAAACAACAATGGATTAATATGAGACTCTCTTCATTCTTAAAAGAAATATCAAACCATAATTTCTTTATGGATATTGAACCAAGCTTGAATAATTGGGAAGTCGGGAAGTGGAAGAAATGATTAAACCTCAACTAAATGCTAGATTCATTATCAAGGATGCTTACTCAAGTAATGCATAACTATTCTTGCTTTTCTTTTATTAACTACTTGTTGAGTGATTTTGTAATATAAATTGGGTCCTTGGAAAGGACTTAGATCTCTTTTTCTTTCTTGATATGTTCCTTATTGAAAACACCCAAATGAGGTATTTGTAAAGGATGTCTTAATACTATCATATAACCTTGTGTACATCTTGATGATAACCTAGTGTCATCCATATTGCTCAAGAAGCCTAAGGGTTGGTGAGAAGGTAAAACCTTTTGATTCATATTAGGGCTTGAATTAGAGACAGTAGCCTAGACCCTAGCTATTGTAGATATGTAACAAGGGGATTCATTGCATGAGGGTATTTTACCAAACTAGTCATATCCCAAACTTAGTGAGTAAGCACTCATGTTATGCAAATTTATTGTAAGATGGGACTAGTGGGTCTACAATTGTGTTTATCCTTAGTTAACAAGATTTCATTGAAATGCATGAAGGACTAAAACCAAAAGGAAGTTATATTCTTGGTGGAAATCTAACCTTTACCGAGTAGACTTTGTCTAAGTAATATTCATACTACATTATGACCAAGAAGGTCAAGAAGATATCATTTCGTGACAAGATTTTCTTAAATATTATATCAAGAGTAGTTTCTCTCAAGGGTTAGAATTAAGACTAGAGCAAGGGGTTGCATCCAAGACCTAGGTAGTTATGTGAAAGTAACTCAGGTGTTTGAGTCAGAAATAACCAACGACCTAGATGAATTATTTGCTTAGTGAATCTTCACTTTTTGAGGAAGGACTTTATAATAAAGATAAAACATTGATCAACCAAGACTATAATAAGAAGAAGGGATCTTTAGCTTAAGGTTAATATTCATTTATTTTATACGATTGAACATTGGGTCTATACTAGCAGTTTGTGACGAAGTGAAACTAGTTAAGGATAATAATTCATCAATAATCACTATGTGAGCATAGAGTGGGAGATCAGATACTCCCATGGTTTATATTAAAAACCTAGATAGGTGGAAGTTTCTAAGTCCCAAGAAGTTATGAGAATGTAACATGGGTATTCAAGGTTAGTAAATATCCTAGTTGTTTACCAGCTTAGTAAATAAGGACTTGAACAAGTGGTAGTTTCCAAGGCCCAAGTCACTACATGAACATAACATGGCTGTTGTAAGTAAGGAAACTATAACTGATCTAAACAAATTATCACTTTCATGAAGTTATCTTATTTTAAATGAAAATTTGTATGTTAAGGTAACTATCGATTAAATAGTAGAATGTTAGATATGGTACTCAAAGCTAAGTAGGGTGGGTGAAAAAATGACTTCGCTCTTAGTAGCAATTGTATTATAATACAAATACTTTGGCCAAAGTGAGTGCAGTTGTCTTTGCATGCACTTATCAGTTCATTGTAACCCAGATACTTAGCTCATTAGAGATGTCATACATAGTTGAAAGGTATCCATAGTTGTATGACATGTATGATAGTATTAGCTAAGTAGGGTACAACACCAAAGATCGGATGGTAGAATTAAGAGGGTTCTTGACTAAACCCTTAGTTGAAAGGTCACTTCCAGTTAGGAACTTGGTGTGTGGGGGACTGTTGGTCTGTGGTTGAAGGTAAAGCAATTGGGTGATGTTCTCCCTCTTGTAGATGACATGTCGAGTCTTGGAAGAAAGACTATATCCAGTATGGGATCTTTGACCTTGTACCCTTATTTTATTGTTATATCTTTTTTTAAATCATTCATGATAAAATGCAAAAAGTTAAAAGATGATTACTCTTTATAGTTTGAAAGAAATGATTAGATAACATGATATATTTTGTATAATCAGTTATGTAGTTGCATCTTCTATTTTGAAAAGAAAATTTGTGTACCTCTTTTAACTATGATGTTAGTTATTAACCATTTGGTAAATAATTTATGACAATTTTCTTGTAAGAAGGAAGTGGTTGTTGCATCAACACATTTTTGTTTCTAGTTCTATTTTAATCTGAATTATGTGTTTCTTTATTGATAAAATATTAATATTTACTCATTGCATTATCTTTTTCTTTATATCATATCTAAAGTAAAAGAACATCGAGCTTAATAATTAAAATATGCACAATACTATTTCTTATCTTTAGTTATATTTTGGTGAACTTGACATTCCAACACATAAAACCTTCTCTCTAAAAATTATTTTCCAAAACACACACACACACAAACATTAACAACATTAAACCATCATAATGATTGACCATGGAGTATGATATGGAATGTTGATGAAACTCTACATAGTCACAACCAAAAACATCCATTATATAACATCATTTACTATGAAATATAATGGATTTAATAATAAAACAACACAACATCATTACAACATTAAAATATTTTCCTTTCTCACACCTTCCACTTCCCGCTTTCTACTTTTAAGCACCTAATCTACATGGCGTCCTTCTCTTTAGTAATTTCTTACCTTCTTCACCTCAATCATCAACAATGTCTTTCAATTTATGTAACCAACTAAATACCAAACCCCTTCTCCCACCATCCCTTGTTTTTTCCATCTCCACTAGCTATGGTGTATGCCACCTACTTTATCTTTCATCCTTTTAAGGTGAATCCCTCAACATAATCTATCTTCCACCATGACAAAATGAAATTCCTTTTTTGTAGGATGTGATCACTTGTGCTCCATCCATGATGATAAGGATTTTGACCATGATATTATAAAAAATCAAGAAACATAAATTCCAAACTAATACCAAGTTAAACTTTAAATCCACCATTATGAGGTCAACAAACAAGAGGATGTGTCAAAGCTCTCCTCCCTAGTCAATTCCATTGGTACTTTATGGGTCTCTACTTCATATGATATGAACATTATCAAGGGAACTAGCTAAACCATGATGGACGTTCATCCTTCCCATACTCAAGCTTGTTAGTGTAGGTTTTTATTCCCTAGTGGGATATTTAATTTTCTCTTAGTTATAGGTTTTTCCTACACATTTATTTTCTTAGGATAATAAAGTGAGTTCATTAAATAACTAGGAGATAAAGTGATGAATTGTCCACCACCTTGTAAGGGTGAATTATTTAGTTTTTCATCACTTTATTTAGTGTTGGTGGCTTTGGTGCTCAATTCTCATTGGTTGATTTGTCACCTCCATCCTCTCCTAAGTTCTATATAAACTCACTACCTAGCTTGTATTTTTCATTTTGGAAGATCGTAATGCATTTTTTCATATTGACATTGCATAATCTCTTGGAGTTCTGGTTTGCATTCTTTATGATTTTCTATTTTATGTAGCTTTGATTTTTCTCTTGAAAAGTTCCTTGTTTTATTCAATATATTTTAGATTTCTAACATGGTATTAAAGAGCTTTTGTTTTGAGAAATCTAAGTTCTTAAATTCCTAATTAAGAGATTGATATTTTCATGTAAAAATCTTGTAAATTCTCATATGCATTTCTCTTGCGTTTTGAAATATCTAGAGAATAAAAAAGGGTTTACAAATATTTAATTATCTCTTTATATTACATATGTGTTTTGTGAGATATGTGTTATTGCAATATTTCTAGTTATACTGGTAGCATTTTAACCATTCCAACGTGTCCAAGAGGTTCGAGAAAGTGAAGATTGGATTTTGTTTCATCCAAATTGGAGATCATTTGACATACTTACAAACAAGGGTTTGAAGCTTAATTCTAGTGAAAAAAAATTATTAGTGCATTTTTAGTTTGAAAGGACCTTGCCATTGCATTTAGGAGGTCGAGGAGACAAATTTTTACATATAATTTTCCTATATTTGGTGTCAGGATCCATTAAGGAAAAAAAAATTGCAAGAAGGGGCCGTAAGACCCCCCAAGTCATGTAGGTACATCGTTGAATTAAAAAATTGCAAAAATTATGTAAAATTTTATTTTCAACGGGTTTATAAGAAATCTCAAAAAAAACGGCTTATAAGCATAAACACCCCAAAAAGCGCTTATAGCATTGAAGTGCTAAGTGCTTACAACACCTAAGCACTGCATAAGTAGTCAAGGGAGTTGCTAAGGGCTTATAGACCCCATGGCCTTCCTTTAAGGCACTGCAACTTTATTATGTTGCCACTACTGTAGTTAGCAATGGGGCTAACATTGCCGCCAAGCAACCTTGTTAGTAAATTTCTAGCATAAAATTCAAGTGTGACTTTGTTAATAAACTACCATTTTTTTTAACTTAACTGCTAGCAGTCATTTAACGACGACGCCACTAGAGCACCACCAAGGGGCCACTACATCACTCCAATAGGCAGAATTAGGCCTTTTTTTGAAACTTGCATAACTTTTCACCATGGTGTCCATTTTTTGAAAATGAGATATCTTCAAAAACTAGAGATAGGCACTTTCCATCCATGAAGGTATTGAAAATATATTTTTCCATTTTATACCAGATATTTGAAAGAATGAAGTCTCACCAATCAAACTCCCATCAGGTCAACAAGGAGACTTTGAAACATCTCAAGTGCTCTGAAACAAGAAGATCTCCCCAATTTCATTCCCACTCAATCATTCGTCGCCACCTCACCATCATCATAGATTTATTGGCCTATCGAAAGGACATGTATCTCCATCCTACCAAAATGATGTGTTCCACCAATATGAGCACATCAACCATCGTGAACACCACCACCTTGTCATAGTATCGAAAGGACTTCAAATGTCGTCTCACCAATACATGAACCCCTCATTGATGAAACTTCTTCACACTTATTCACTACTGCCAATAATGCCATCAGTATGTCGATGGGACTCAATACTCCATCCTCCTGAAATCCACCTGCCAGTCTGATGAAAAAACTTGACTAGTGCAAACTCATGTTACCGCCATGTCACCTATTGCCATTGTCATGTTGAAGGGACCTTAAACTAGGTTCCTCTAAAATCTTCATGTCATGCTAAAATTCAATTTACTAAACTTAGAACTCTAGATGAATTTGTTCCTTCTTCCTTGATGCCATGTACTCTTATTTCCCAGACTCTTATAGACCACCATAATTATCTAATTGAAGCCGATTCAGTTCTTATTTGAAAAGGAAACAACACAAGTTGATGCAGGATAGCTTGTATGCCCTGGATGCTCCTACATTAGACACTTGGGGTAGGAAAGAGATTTTCATGAGTGTGACTCATAAAAATTTGTGGATTTGATGCTCATTTAGAATCCATCTTACGACCTTATTCACTTGAACTTTCTTTCTCATCTACCCCTATAACTTGATGTCTCTTCATTCTTTCATTTTTCCTCTCTTTCTCCCTCTTTTCACAAAATTTATCTCCCACCAATATACATTATGAAAATATGAAAATTCATAAACATCAATTTCTTCTTCAAAAAAAAATAATGAGTCTCATGCATTACCTCATTCTTTGTTACTCTGTAACCATTTGTTCACCCTCACTATGGGGTGGAACACTATACTCCTCCTTCTTTATGCATTGTCCAACTGCAATCACTTCCTCTTATGCATTCACATAATGTTAGCAGTATAATCAAAGGACTTATCCTTTTCTCCTTGCAACAAATTATTTGTCATACTAATCTCCTTATCACATAAGAAGTCACCAACTGATACCAAGGAAAGATCACCAATCAATTCAATATTCTTCCCTTCATTTCCTTCCTTATTTTCAGTTATATTAATTTTAGCTACAAAAAAATTACTCTTATCATACTCAAATAAATCAGCTTCAACAAAACTTTTAACGTCCTCACATCTAGCCATCCCATTCTTAACACTCACATGCAAACTAGAATCCTCTATGAATTCACAAGCTGCAAATTTTACCTTTTCTTCCATTGCTTCAACTTCAGTGTCCTCTTTTTCAATGTTCTCCATTGCACTCAACTCTTTTGTTGTTGCTATAATCTCTGTATCTTCATCCTTCATGTCTGCCAATAAACATCCTTTAGTTTTAGGTTCCTCAACTTGTTCATACTCATACTCTTCCTTGGTACCACATGCATAACACTTTGTTGCATCCTCTTTCTTTCCTTTAGTCAAAACATCATTAGAAAGATAAAACTTATCTTTAGCTCTTGGCTTCTTTTGTTTCCACTGTCCTATCTTGTCATCTAATTCATTTAATTATTGTTTCAACTCTATCAATTACCTCTCTCAAAATCTCTTTCTAATTTCCTCTAGTCTAGGAATCCTTAGAATCCATCTAATGACAATTCCCTTTCTTCTTTCCATTTTCTAGGCCTCACAAAGTTGTAACAACACAAATCTTCAACTTTAAGGTTTCATAGATGTAAACTGCCTCACATTAGATGATCTGTTTACAATTCTTCAACACCTTCAGATATTATACCAAATCCACACACTCTCAATTCTTTAACAAGAAAGCTTCAAACCCTCTATAGTTACAAGTACTCGCAACAATATCTCACTCTAACAACTATGCTTCCTTTACCCACCCTCTCTCAATGGAGGAAATCTACACCATCTACCCAGCTTTATCTTTGTTGAAGGATAGTAGTTATAGATCCTCTTTCATGTCTGCAACAAACATACTTTCCCACAACTCACCACTCTTCACCCATAGGTCCTGGTGCATACTCTACACTCTCAAGATCTTTTGGCTCTGATACCATTGATGAAGGGTACTTCCCTTACAAGTTAAAACTCGCCACAAAATAGGTTTGCACAAAAAAAATGCAAGAGAAAATCAAATCTTTATTTTTATTGTTGAAATGACATTACATCAACACATTCCATCTGAACCAACAATTTAGTGGTTCTATGTGCTTCTCTTGCACTCTTAGGATCTTTCACCTAAAAGGAGAGAGATAAAACCCCAAAATTGTGATGGCTCACTCAAATAGAGGACTGTATGATGTAATTAAGACTAGATGTAATGTTGTAAATGCAACTAAATGATGAAATTGATTGACTATTAATGCAAAACTAATGTAATATGCAACGTTTGAAAACACAGTGAGGTATGCAAGAATGAACTAAAACATGAACAAATGCAAAACAAAATTGAAAGAGGCTAAACAAAGTGCATCTAGAAATAGATTGCAGATTTGAGAAGATTCTAGAATTCTAGAAAAATCATTGTTGATGATTAGTGGGACTCATTTGCCACTAATGGTGAATCAATCCTCCTACTGGTAAAATCTCCTGAAATAGATTTCTGACTATCGGGAACTGGAATCTGAAAAAATCACCTTTTTTAGCCTTAAGGTGGGACTCATTCACCATTGATGGAAACTCAGTCCTCCTCCAAAAATCTATGAAATCAAAGGTCAATTCTGTAGCTCTAGATCTACACTTGTCTTCTTGTCAGGTTAACAGAGTCAAATCTACAGAAAACAAACTATAGGTTGTTCCAGGAAATAGGGTTTAGTTGACTTTTTGACTTGTTGACCACCTTTCAACACCTAATTTTGACAATAATACAAAATTCTACAAACACACATGCGAAAGGGGAAAAATGGTTAAGGGTTAGAGTATAGGGATTTTCCTTGGTCAAATCCCACTTTGGTAATCAAACCCTTAATGAAGAAATGAAATGAAATGAACAAGGAATGATGAAAAAACAACATGCAAATGTCCTAAACTCACCAAGACCTTGTTGAAGAAATCAAGATATGTCAATGGTTGCTCCAAGATGCTTGATAAGTGCTTGAATGTTAATTGATGTTGAATGAATGAAAGTGAACTTAATGAATGGGGAGATGTAAAATGAGGAGAAAAACACTTATTTATACACACTTATGCCCTAATAACCCAATAATACCTCATCATAGGCCGACATAAGGTATTTTTAAATAAAAACCCAAAAGAAAATTTGAATTATTTTGAATTTGGAGCCAAGAGGGACTTTGATGTAGGAGAATCCTTGGTTCTGGGAAATCTTGCATCAACCGAAAATATTTCATTTTAGTTTTGTTCTTGTTCAGTTCTTTGTTTAGTTCAAGTTGGAAGATTTAGTGCTTCATCATATTTTCTCACCGGACCCTGCAGATCAATATTTGCATCATGGACATGTTCATTTTCCTTATTCCAAGATTTGAGCATGATTAGATCTTTTTCTGGAAATTTATCACTTATGGATTTAATGGTAGTTTCTTGAATCAGCACTAGAATAATTTTCTAAACTAATGGCTAGTTTGATTGCTTGTGGATCTTTCTCGTAACTTCCAGATCTTGACAGTGTGATTTGAATTGTTCTATGGAGTGTCCCTAACCTTAATTATAGGTCCACACTTCATCCTATGCATTCACCGAGGATTAATTCAAATTTGAGGCCTACCTATTCATGCACACGTTACATTTTCTTTCATTGGAGATTGTGATGATCTTTGGCCAACGTGGAAGATTCTAGATCTATATATATGATATAAATCTTGTAATAGATCATTATAATAGCGGAAGTTGATTAAGTAGATAAAGATAGATCTAATATGTAAGATTTTTGCTTGTGTTAAGGAGCATATAGGAATGTTGTAATTGAGCATGTTGTATTAGGCCTGTGAGCCAAATTTGTAAGTCCGAATGTTTGTGGCCGATTGTAATTGAATTTTTTGTTAGTGAGAATGTTTGAATCTTCATTTTCCTCCATATTTTGTGTTTCTTATGTTGTGTGACTCTTGTTGCATGGTCTGGATAGTTCTCATTGAGGACCCTCCTACCGTGGTTGCACCGGATTGGTATCAGACTGAGATTTGATCTGTGAGAGATTTCCAGAATTTGCGGAGTCCTATTGAAGATTTGTTATGGACTAGTATACTGAGGATCCGACCTAAGCTGCTGAGGACTTGTGTAAAGATGGCAGGAAGAAGAAATGGTAGAGGAAATGGAGTGCGTGGAAATTCAGACCCAACTTTAATGGAGATGTTGATTGGAATTGTTGCTAGATTAGATGCAATTGAAATGGCCTAGACGAGAGGTCACCTAGTTGATGATGTGAGTGATGAAGAGGTAGAAGTATAGGAAGAAAGGGAAAGATAAGATCAACTTGGCTTGGATTAGGGAGAAGAGAGGTTCATAAGAGCCCTAACTTGAGCAAACACAAAACCACATTTTAATCCACCAGATTATAGTGGTAAGTTGGATTCAGATGAATTGCTATATTGGATCACAGAGATGGAAAATTAATTTTATTTTTAAGGTACCACTGAAGAAAAGAAGGTGAAATTTTCTTGTACAAAGTTGAAAGGACATGCATCCCTTTGGTGGGAACATTTGTAGAAAAATAGTCGAAGAAGAGGAAAGGAAAAGATAAGATCATGGGATCAAATGGTGAATAAGTTAAAGACAAATTTTATGCCTATAGACTATCAAATCAGTTTGTTTTGGAAGTTGCAAAATTTGAAGCAGAAGGAGTCAAGTGTGATAGAGTATACTAAGGAGTTCTAAAAGTTGAATATCAGATTTGGAAATTTGGAGGATAAAATCAAGCAAGTAGCCAGATCTATGAATGGCTTGAGGTCGTTTATATAGGATGAGATTAGTTTGATCAATTTTTAGAGTGTGGTGGAAGCATATCAATTTTCCCTAAAAGCAGAAGAGAAGTTGAACAAAAGACATGAGCAGAGATAGAGAGGAAGAGGTGGAAGATTTTGGAGAGGAATAATTTTTACTGTAGGAGGAAGAGGATCTTTTACAGATCAAAATAAAGATAAGGAAGTCAGTAAGAATGATAATTTGCACCATAGAGATGATGGAAACTCTTACCGGAGAGGAGGATATGGTGGTTACCAGAATGAAGGTTATAGAAGAGATGATAGAGGACAAGAGAAAAGAGTATTTAGGGGAACTTGTTTTAACTATGGTGGAGAAGGACATAGAGCATTTAAATGTAATCAGGGAGAGACAAGCAAAAAGACAGAGAATAGTAGAAGAACAACCTTTGTTGAGGAAGATCATGTTGGATCATCTAATAAACTAGAAGATGGAGAAGTGTTGGTAAACAAAAGAGTATTGTGTCAAAGTGAGATGGAGTAGGAGCCGTTGCAGAGAAAGAATTTGTTTCAAACAAGATGCAAGGTATCTGGTAAATGTTGCAAAGTGATTGTTGACAGTGGAAGCTCTAAGAACCTAGTTTCTAAAGAAATGGTGACCAAATTGAAGTTGGAAAGATTGACACACCCAAAGCCCTATGAGATAGCATGCATTCAAGATGAGCATAAGATAATGGTAAGTGAAGAATGTTTGGTGAAATTGAAGATAGGAAATTATCATGATGAAATTTTGTGTGATATCATGCCTATGGATGTATGCCATGTTTTTTTGGGAAGGCTTTGGCAGTATGATAGACAAACTATTCATGATGGAAAGAAGAATACACATACCATTGTTGCTAATGGGATGAAGCAAACTTTGTTACCAATGGAGGATGTTCCTAAAGTTGAGATTTGTATGAATGCTAGAATTTTTTTGGTTGATGGAAGGAGATTTTTGTCTAGACTAAGACATGAGAACATGTGCTATGCCTTGGTTCCTAAGAAGGCTGAAGACTTGAAGCATGTAGAAGAACAATTTGAGGAGATAAAGGAGTTACTAATAGAATATGAAAATATCATTTCAGATAATGTACTTGATGGATTTCCACCCATGAGGAGTATTAGTCATTACATGGATTTGATTCTTGGAGCTAGTTTTCCTAATAAAGTAGCACACCAGATGACACCTGCAGAGAATGAAGAGTTAAATAGACAAGTGCAAGAATTGATGATGAAGGGTTTGATAAGAGAAATCTTAATTCCTTGTGCAATACCTGTTGTGTTAGCACCTAAGAAGGATGGAGAATGGATTATGTGTATAGATTCTAGAGCCATAAACAAAATCATAGTGAAGTATATATTTCCTTTGCCCCAGATGGATGACATTATGGATTGTTTGAGTGGAGCTAGAAATACAAGTTACAAAGATAGATTTGAAGAGTGGATATCATCAGATCATAATTAGATAAGGGGATTAATGGAAGACAACATTCAAGACTTGATGAAGGATTGTATGAGTGGTTGGTGATTCCTTTTGGACTAACAAATGCACTGAGTACTTTTGCAAGGCTGATGAATGAGGTATTGAATAAATTCTTGGGTAAGTTTGTGATTGTCTATTTGGATGACATCTTGATTTTCAATAATACTAGAGAGGAACAATTGTTGCATATTAGACAAGTTTTGCAAAGGTTGAGAGAAGAGTTGTTGTTGATAAACATTAAGAAGTGTAGTTTCATGAAGGAAGAATTGGTAAATCTGGGATTTGTGATATCAGTGGATGGATTGAAGATGAACCCTGAGAAAGTAAGAGCAATTGTTGAATGGCCTACACTAGAAAGCATTGGAGAGGTAAGATCATTTCATGGATTGGCTAGTTTCTACCAAAAGTTCATTACGAATTTCAATTCTATTTGGAGTCCTATGACAGAAATAATGAGATGGGATAAGAAAGATTTTAGGTGGACATCTGGAGTAGATCATAGTTTTGAGTTGTTGAAACAAAAGGTGACTTAGCAACTTTTGTTGGCTTTACCAGACTTTAGTAAGGTATTTCAAGTATACTATGATGCAAGTGGAAATGCAATTGAAGCAGTATTGAGTCAATAAGGAAGATCAATAGCTTATTTTAGTGAGAAATTGAATGATGCTAGGAGAAGATATTCAGTGTATGACTAGGATTTTTATGCCATAGTTCAGGCCTTAAAGAAGTGGAGACATTACTTGTTTCCTAAGGAGTTTGTGTTGTATACAAATCATCAGGCATTGCAATATTTGAATAGTCAAGGTAAGTTGAATCAGAGACACGTGAGATGGGTGAAATTCTTGCAGAGTTATACTTTTTTTTTTAACCATAGGAGTGGAAAGTCAAATAGAATTGTTGATGCTTTGAGTAGGAGAAGGAATTTATTGGAAAAAATGAGAGTGGAAGTATTAGGCTTTGATGAATTGAAGAACTTGTATGAGGAAGACCTGAATTTTACATAAACTTGGAGAGCTTACATAAAGAACCAATTTTGAAGGATAGGAGTCAGTGGTTGGATTATTTCATTTAAGAAGATATGTTGTTTAGAGGTAATTGGTTGTGTACCTCAGAGTTCAATGAGGGATAACTTGGTGAAAGAAAAACATAGTGGAGGATTGGTAGGACACTTTGGAATTGATAAGATAGTAGCATTGGTAAGCGAGAATTACTTTTGGCCACAAATTCATAAGGATGTTAGGAAATTTGTGCAAAGTTGTAGAGTTTGTAAAGCTGCAAAAGGGAGTAGTCATAATGTTTGATTGTATAAGCCTTTGACAGTTCCAGAGAGACCTTGGGAGGATATTAGAATGGATTTCATACTTGGTTTTCTGAAGACACAAAGAGTTAATGATTCTATATTTGTAGTGGTGGATAGATTTTCTAAAATGGCACATTTCATACCTTGTAAGAAGACAACAAATGCAGTACATGTAGTAGACTTTTTTTTCAAGGAAGTGGTTAGATGCATGGATTACCTAGGAGTATTGTTTCAGATAGAGATACAAAGTTTGTTGGTTACTTTTGGAGGACACTTAGGAAGAAGTTAAAGATAGATTTGAAGTTTTGTTCTAATTTTCACCCACAGACTGATGGACAGACAGAGGTAGTAAATAAGAGTTTGGGGAATTTGCTGAGATGCTTGGTTGGAGAGAAGACCGGATGTTGGGATTTAGTACTCGCACAAGCTGAGTTTGCTTACAATAATTCAATGAATAGGAGTACCAAAAAGACACCTTTTGAGATTGTTACTAGAGTTCATCCTAGAGGTATATCAGAGTTGCAAAACATCAGTATGGAAGATAAAAGGAGTGCAGAAGCAGAGGAATTTGCAGAACATATGGAGAAAGTGCATACTCAAGTAAAGCAACAATTGGAAGAT
Organism: Sequoia sempervirens; assembly: GCA_007258455.2. NCBI lineage: Eukaryota > Viridiplantae > Streptophyta > Pinopsida > Cupressales > Cupressaceae > Sequoia > Sequoia sempervirens. Next base: position 432,714,803 of record VDFB02270651.1, read on the forward strand.
ATGAACCAGAAGTATAAGGGGCAAGCAGATGAAAAGAGGAGACATAAGGAGTTCAAAGTTGGAGATGAAGTGATGGTGTATTTGAGGAAGGAAATATTTCCAGTTGGCACATACAATAATCTCAAGATGAGGAAGTTTGGACCCTATAAGATTTTGAAGAAATTTGACTCAGGAAATGCATATGAAGTAGATTTACTGGATGGCATGGGTATATCACCTATATTCAACATTGTAGATCTACATTACTACCATGGAGCAGAATTTAGTGAAGACAATAGAGAAAAATTGGAGAAACAGTTTCCTAAACAACAATTAGATGAGATAGAAGAGATTTTGGATATTAGAGATGGGAGGAAAATGTGTGGAAGATAGTACAAAAAATATCTTGTGAAGTGGAAAGGCAAACCAGTGGAAGATTCTTCTTGGATTTCTCAGGCTAAGGTAGACCGTATTGGTTTTCCTTTAGCCCCAGCAAAGTGAGGGACTCACTTTCAAATAACCCCGAATGTCTAATGCAGGAGCATCCTTGGTTCTGGGAAATCTTGCATCAACCAAAAATATTTCATTTCATTTTTGTTCTTGTTCAGTTCAAGTTGGCAGATTCAGTGCTTCATCATATTTTCTCACCAGACCCTATGGATCTATATTTGCATTATGGACATGTTCAGTTTCCTTATATAATTTTCTAAACTAATGGCTAGCTTGATCGCTTATGGATCTTTCTTGTAACTTGCAAATCTTGACGGTGTGATTCGAATTGTTCTGTGGAGTGCCCCTGACCTTAATTATAGGTCCACACACTTCATCCTATGCATTCACCAAGGAGTAATTCAAATTTGAGGCCGACTTATTCATGTACATGTTACATTTTCTTTCATTGGAGATTGTGATGATATTTGGCTAATGTGGAAGATTCTAGAACTACGAATATGATATAAAGCTTATAATAGATCATTAGAATAGCATAAGTTGATTAGGTATATCAAGATAGATTTGATATGTAAAATTTTTGCTTGTGTTAAGGAGCATATAAGAATGTTGTAATTGATCATGTTGTATCAGGCCTGTGAGCTAAATTTGTAAGCCTAGATGTTGTCCACCGATTGTAATTTAATTTTCTATTAATGAGAATGTTTGAACCTTCATTTTCCTCCATATTTTGTGTTGCTTCTATTGTGTGACTCTTGTTGCACGGTCCAGATTGTTCTCATTGAGGACCCTCATACCATGGCTACACTAGACTCATTCGCCACCCATGGTGAATGGGTCCCACTTTAGGCTTGTAAGTGGGTGTCGGGAATTATGTCACATTTAATGTTATTTTTTGGGTTTACATTAAAAAATACACTTAATTAAGTCTTATGATTGCATAAAGGGGTCAAATAAAGCATAAGAAAGGTGTAAATAGTGAAAACAAGCCTAGAAAAGTGTGAAATCTTGTTACAAGACTTTACAACACTTTAAAATAGGAATTGATGATGAATAAAAAGGTGATTTTTAGGTGAATTATAATTAGAAGAGTCTAGAAAAGTGTAGAAATGTGTTACAAAACTTCACAACACCTTCACAAGACATCATAATTTGAAAATTTAGGACCTAATGTGAATGCATAAGTTACATTGCAACATTAAATCAAAGAAAGACAAGTCAAACATCACAAGAGAAATACCTAAAAGACCATGAAAATGCCAATGATCCATTTTTATATTGGTACATTTATCCCCCACTTTAGTGAGAGGAAGAACTTGCTTCAAACTCACACTAAAGTAGCCATGCATATTGAGAAGGATCCAAATGCACTTATGTTAGCAAGATGGAATGACAATGATCAAGAGGGATGATCAAGCCCCCAAGATGAAGATCCAATGGAAAACTAAACATAAGAACAAAGGAACACAAGTGAGAAGAAAAGGGAGAATCGGATCAAGCTTTGATCATTTGTCCAACTAGTTGTGGATTAGATCTAGGCTGCTTGTGAGAAAAAGAAAATGCATACTCATTCTTGGGTGACATAACTCATGGAAGTCCACTAGGTGAGAAGACCCAAAAAGGTGAGGTACATACATTAGTTGGTATGAACTCACGAACATATAGGTGGCTATGGGGAAATTTGTGCCACTGAATGGGCTTCCTGCTCAACCAGATTAAAGTTACACCTCTTGATAACTTTAACAAAGTGCCACAAGGGAAAATGTTGGTTTGTGCTTCATGAGACAAGCAAAGCTTCATATACTTAGAACTCATTAACAAAGAGAAAGGTACCACAGGAATGCAAGTTGTGTTATGTAAGGTGGCAAAGGTGTAAAATGTAAAAGATGTTCAAAGGAATCTTGTTAAGTTCATGCAAGGTTTATCACTTAGGGAACATTGTGTCTAATGTCTCCAAGAGAGGACCAATCAAAGAATAGAATATTCATAACTTATGGGATGCAATGTGTCGCATCAAGCCACTAAGAGGAATGTAATATGCTAAGATAGATCACATTTATGAAGGAAATCGTACCCAATGTCATCTACAAAGTGACAAACACATTGTATGAAGTGACAAGGATACACTAGAAACCAAGAATGTAAATGAAATGATGCCAATGTATGCCCCCCACTTTAAAGGAATTTATACACACCATTCTATGAGCAATTACTTTAAAGTAGCAAAGGAAAAATTTAGAAAAGAAAAAAAAAGACATGAGAGCCAAGTCATTTGTTTCTAAGTTAGGGTACTTCATGTAAATGAAAAGGAAAAAAAATGAAAATGAGGGTTTCCCCCCAAAAAAGGAACACACCAAACACATAAGGGATCTATGGATTTGGGGTTAGTATGTTCGTTGCTAAAATGTTTTGATTAAAGAGCTCAAAACTATCATCATTCCCCAAAGCACATAGAATTGGAAGAATGACACAAAGAGAGCGAAAACACAAGAAAACACAAGAAAAAAGGAAAACACAAGCAAAAGGAAAACAAAAAGGAAAAAGAAAGGGAAAAGCTTTTGGGTCAACATGAAGGAGACATTTTGGTTGCAATGCCTTGTGTCATCCCCAAAAGGAAAAACACAAGAAAAAGATAAAAAAGGAAAAGGAAAAGGAAAAGAGACCTTTTTGGTCAACATGGAAGAGACATAGGGCGTCTCCACGCTTTGCGTCATCCCCAATAGGAGAACACAAGAAAAAGATAAAAAAGGAAAAGGAAAAGGGACCTTTTGGGTCAACATGGAAGAGACATAGGGCATCTCAATGATTTGTGTCATCCCCAAAAGGAGAACACAAAAAAAAAGTGAAAAAGGAAATGCAAAATATACGACATATAGAAGAATAGAGGTACAAATAGAAGAATTTCATAAAGAGAGAGAACATCAAACACACATTGCAGGGGAACATGATACACACATACAATCCAACCAAAGAAAAAGGAAAAAGTAAAAGGAACTAGTAATGCAAATGTAAGTCAACCATTAACCGAGTTATTGACTTCACAATCTTAAGTAATATAAGTGGAAAATGAATAAAATAGTTAAGGGACAAAGACAAATGCATTATGAGGACAAGGCTAACATCATCTTGCCCCTACTAAGTGTAGGGAAAGAATGAGCTGAGGTGGGTGATGGGAAAGGATCATGCAATAGTGAGAACAAAAAATTCTATGACTATGGCATGATGAGAGGATGGGGTTTAGGGGATAATAGGATAGCAGTCAGTATTAGTGAAGTGATACTTGTTCAGTATGTCCTTCAATGTCCGGCATTCATCAGTTTGGTGGCCAAGAAGATGATGATATTTTCAATATGGTATGTTAGAATCTTTAGGATAGATGCCCAACCTATTCATAGGTGGTAAGAGTATATGACCTTTGTTTAAAAGGAATTGAAGTCTCCTTTCACATTTAGGTGGTGGATGTAGAGGAAACTTTAGTTTATTTAATTTGTAGGGTTATTTTTTTTTACTAGTTTCTCCTTTCTCATGAATGGAAGGAAGAGAACCCATAGGGATCCTAGCATTATTTTCATTGGAATTAGGTAATGGTTGTTCACATGGAAGGCGAATGTTCAAGTCAAGAGGAGAATCAAAGATCATTGTACCATCATCTCGAAGTATCCAATATTCAAAAGGAGGCTTGTTGTCATGAGGAGGATTTTTTATATCCTAATCCTGTTGTGTTTTCTTCTGTTGGTTTTTGTTCAAGAAGTTGGTGAATGTTATGCTCATTTGTTATGTCACAACCTTGTTTACTTAGGATAGTAAAGCCTTTTTCATATGTTTCTTCAAGGTTGATTGGTGTGTTTGTGAAATTTTTATCATAAAATGGTTGAGGATGTGGTTGTTTAGAGGAACTAGGTCCACTTGATGGAGAGAACTTAGGTCCTTCATTTGTTTCAGGATGTAGGTATCCAAAGTGATCAGGGGATGTGATAGTAGGAAGATCTTGTGACTTCATGGATGGGTAAAAGGTTGCATTGGCTTCAAGCTTGTTAAGGCATTCATTTAAGAACTTGTTTAGGCTATCATCATTTTCTCCAATGATGTCTACATCATGAGGATGAAAATCATGAGGAGTTGAAGGAGCATGAGGAAGCTCAAGGTCATTAGGGTCACAACCAAAGGAACAATTTTACATGTCTACTAGGGATTTAAATAAATTCCAAAACTTGGTAAAAGAAAAAGCCATGATGAAAATGAATAAAAGTAAACTAATATGCAAGAAAGAAGAGAAAAAAGACAATCTAGAAAGTATAACAGAAAGTAACTACAAAAAATTGTAATGCAGAAAATACCCATAAAATGCCTAAAAATGCTATTTAAAATGTGCAAGTGGATTGATTCGCCCAAGGTGGGGAATGAGTCTAGGTATGAGATTTTTTTATTTTTTCAGAAAATTTAAAATGATTTCAATGCCTTTCAGATGCAGAATGAGGATGCAAATGCAAATTTTCAGTTTTTGAATGATATGATATGCAAAAATGAAGTCTATATGAGTCTTTCACTAATGCAATTTGAGAAACCCTAGGATGCAAAAGAAAAACAAAACCTAATTGAATGTTGATACAAAGGACACCTAGGATGAAAGATGCAATTGAAATTAAAAAAATAAAGTGTTTAATAAGAAGGTTCACCAAAATGAACCAACAATTTTGTTGTTTTATGTGCTTTTCTTACACTTTTAGGATCTTTCACCTAAAAGGAGAGAGATAAAACCCCCAAAATTGTGATGGCTCACTCAAATAAAGGACTATATGATGTAATTAAGACTAGATGTAATACTGTAAATGCAACTAAATGATGAAATTGATTGACTATTAGTGCAAAACTAATGTAATATGCAATGTTTGGAAACACAGTGAGGTATGCAAGAATGAACTAAAACATAAACAAATGCAAAACAAAATTGAAAGAGGCTGAATAGAGTGCACCTGGAAATAGATTGAAGATTTGAGAAGATTCTAGAATGCTGGAAAAATCATTGTTGATGATCAGTGGGACTTCTTTGCCACTGATGGTGAATCAATCCTCCTATTCGTAAAATCTCCTAAAACAAGTTTTTGACTGTTAGGAACTGGAATCTGACAAAATCACCTCTTTCAAACTTAAGGTGGGACTCATTCACCACTGATGGCGAATTAGTCCTCCTCCAAAAATATATGAAATCAAAGGTCAATTTTGTAGCTCCAAACCTACACTTTTCTTCTTGTCGAGTTAATAGAGTCAAATCTGTAGAAAACAAATTGTAGGTTGTCTCCAAGCTTGAAATAGGGTTTAGTTGACTTGAAATACTTTTTTAACTTGTTGACCACCTTTCAACACCTAATTTCTTAACAAATCTGCATACAAAAGTCTACAAATACACATGCAAAAGGGGGAAAATGGTTAAGGATTAGAGTATAGGGAATTGCCTTGGTCAAATCCCACTTTGGTAATCAAACCCTTAATGAAGAAATGAAATGAAATGAACAAGGAATGATGAATAAACGTCATGCAAATGTCCTAAACTCACCACCACCTTGTTGAAGAAATTTGAAGATATGTCAATGGCTTCTCCAAGATGCTTGATAAGTGCTTGAATGTTAATTGATTTTGAATGAATGCAAGTGAACTTGATGAATGGGGAGATGTAAAATGAGGAGAAAAACACTTATTTATACACACTTATGCCCTAATAACTCAATAATACCTCATCACAGGCCGGTATAAGGTATTTTTAAATAAAAACTCGAAAGAAAATTTGAATTATTTTGAATTTGGAGCCAAGAGGGACTCATTCACCACTGATGGCGAATGGGTCCCACTCTAGGCTTGTAAGTGGGTGTCGGGAATTAAGTCACATGTAATTTTATTTGTTAGGTTTATATTAAAAAATATACTTAATTAAGTCTTATGAGTGCATAAAGGGGTCAAATAAAGCATAAGAAAGGTGTAAATAGTGAAAACAAGCCTAGAAAAGCATGAAATCTTGTTACAAGACTTTACAACACTTTAAAATAGGACTTGATGATGAATAAAATGGTGATTTTTAGGTGAATTATAATGAGAAGGGTCTAGAAAATTGTAGAAATGTGTTACAAAAATTCACAACACCTTCACAAGACATAATAATTTGAATATTTAGGACCTATTGTGAATGCATAAGTTACATTGCAACATTAAATCAAAACAAGACAAGTCAAACATCACAAGAGAAAGACCTAAAAGACCATGAAATTTTCAATGATCCATTTTTCTATTGTACACCATCATATGGGCTTGGATTACAATCTACAAATCTAAAACACATTCTCTCTAGGCTCTCATGACCTTAGATTCAAGTCTCAACTCACATCCTTGTCATCTCTCTCTTCTTGCCAACCAGTCATCCCCCCTCTTCTCTCTTCATGTTGTGTTTATATTCTTTTCTTAGTCAAAAATCTTCTTTCATTGTAACCATGTAAGCCATCTAAGGTTTCCTATAATTTGATCATCATTTAATTTGGTTACTCACCTTACCTTAGTACCACCTCATCATCCAATGAATCATCAATATTTCATAGGAAGTTACCTTGTTGTCTGCTATGTCTTCCCAAATACGTCACTGATCACCTTCTTCATGCCTTGCTATCGAAAAAACACTATGTTATCAGGATGATAAAATTACCTATCACCTCAATATTCTCCCTCTCATCAATTGCCATACTCGTTATCATTCACAATTCACAACAATAATGTGAATTTATGTCATCCAATCACAATTCTCTAGCTACCATCCTCATCATCGAACTCCATCATCGCTACCATTCTTTCAATCTCACCCAGGTCTTTGTCAATTCTTTGCTATGTCATGGGGACACCAAAATGACTCTCCCTAAAACCCAGAAGTCTCACCAATCAAACTCTCATTGGGTCATCGAGGAGACTTCAAAATGTCTCACTCCAAAATAGGAAGATCTCCCTGATGTCATTCTCACTCAATCATTCGTCGCCACCTCACCATCGTCATCACTTTATTGACCTATTGAAGGGACTTGTATCTCTATCCTGCCAAAAATGATGTGTTCCACTGATATGAGAACATCAACTATTGCAAAAACAACCACCTTGTCATAGTATTGAAGGGACTTTGAATGTCATCTTGTCGATATGTGAACCCCTCATCGATGAAACTTCTTTGTGCCCATTCAATGCTACTGCTAATGCCATCGGTATGTCAATGGGACTCAATACTTCATCCTACCAAAATCCACCTACCAGTCCAACGAAAAACCTTGACTAGTGCAAACTCACATTACTGCAATGTCACCTATTTCCATCATCATGTTGAAGGGACCTTAAACTAGGTTCCTTTGAAATCTTCATGTCATTTTGAAATTCAATTTACTGAACTTAGAACACTAGATGAAGTCATTCCTTCTTCCTTCAAGTCACATACTCCTATTGTCCAAACTCTTACAGACCACCATACTTAGCTAACTGAAGTTGATTTAGTCCTTATTCAAAAAGGAAACACCACAAGTTGATGCAAGATAGCTTGTATTCCCTTGATGCTCATACATCAATTAATATATCCAATAAACTATTATAGAATCTATATTTGATTAAGAGATCGAGATATAATAATATAAAGGTAATTAAATTTACCAAAGGAAATATTATTCCATTTATCTCTTAAGGTATCATTCATATGAAGGTGAATTATATTGAATTATCATTTCTAAAAAATATATATGTGCAAAGCTATCATGACTGTGTCTGCATGTTTATTCCTACAATATTATAAAATAGGTTCATAGATAAGGTATACTCATTTAACTCAACTATATATATTATTTATATCCTTGATTGAACAATGTACATTGAAGATTCAAATAGATATATTTAAAGTAGACATTTAAAGTAGACATGATGATTTAGCATAGATATCATGCCATAGGTGACACATTTCAAACTAGAGAATATTGGAAAAAAGTGTGAAAATTTTACCAAGTGATTAAATTTACTAGAGGAGTGGTGAGGATCTAATTATACAAATAATTTATTTAATTTTTTATGATGGTGTTGGTATAGTATTGTTTCCAAATTTAGTCAATTAGTATGGTGAGGCTAGTGAAAAATTAGAAATAGTGATAAAACATGTCATTACGAATGATGGTAGATTTTAGGTTTCTACATTATGCTTCTTTGAAAGGGAAATTTTTTGTTTAGTCATGAAATTTTTCATTTAGTCATTTTTTTTTTGCCATGTAGAGAGCTCTATTGCAAGTATGAATGAGTATGGTGGTGTTGTCATTAATGTTGTCATTGATGTCAACACAATATAGGTTGTTACAGAGAAAGGAATCAAATGATTGCAGGTTGTGCATGTATAGTTGAGATATTGTTGAGATTTTGTGAGTACATGGAGTTATCTTTATGGTGTTACAGGTGAACTGATATGATGAGTTATCAAGTACTTTTGAGGAATAGTGAAGAAAAAGTTGTGTGTGTGTTTAGAATGTGCTTTGTTTTGTGCTTTGCATTTATTCTATGTTGATCCTATGCTTGTGTGGATTTGAAGTATTGTTTATGGGCATCTGTTGGTGATATATCCTAGTTTTTAGTTTCTAGTTTGATGAAGAGTGAAAGTTGTGTTCACCAATGTGTGAATTGGTTTGGCAGAGTTGGTTGTCTATGGACTGGGAGAAATTTTTCTACTCCACAATCCTCCATTGGTTTGTTTCAGGTCTTTTGGATCTGGTTGAATGCCTATAATGATGGTATCTATGCTTTATCAAAGGTGTTCATGGTTTGGTGCTTCGAAAGACAAGTTTAAGAGTTGTGTGTGTATGTATAGTATGGATGGACTAATGGAAAGTATTCTGTGTATAAAGGTTGTTTCATTTGCTACAGATGAATCTGAAGGTATCTGAGTTATATTCCAGTGTATGGTGAAGCATGTTATGTGGTCTACATGTTATCTTCTTGTTTCAAAAATGTGTACTTCAAAGTTCATTTGTGTTTATCATTAGTTTTGGCCGACTTGGTGTCTACACATCATGCAAAGGATAAGTATCAATTAAGGAAGCATGTGATTGATTTGAGATGTTGTTTTGGGTCTTGGTTAAGTGTTGGTTTGGTCTTCTCTCATTCTCTTCCACTATGGGAATGTTGAGTTTCTGAACTAATTTGAATTTGTAAAATGAAGAATGTGTGGCCGACCTTGGAGAAAGTTTCTAAGGTTGAAGATGGTATAAATACAATTCAAGATTATGGATTGATGTATCAAGAATGCCACAAGTGTGAGAAGTAAGAGTGTGTGAAAGTGAATTGAGGAAGAAGAAATTTAATGTGTTAGACTCCTGAAAGTAGTGAGCTAATGGTGTCTGCAATCTTCTGATCAAGGCAACAAATGTGTGTAAGCTACTGTGGTGTATTTTTCTGTTATCTTTTGTATTTGTAGGAAGTGAGCCTCCTTGTTAGACAGTGAGTCCTATCTATAGGAAGTGAGCTTTGTATCCGGATAGTGAGTCCTTCTTGGGAAGTGAGCCCTTTGGTAGTGAGCCTCTTTGTAATCAGTTTTGCTATTACTTTATATTGTGAGTTAATCCTCACCCCATTTTTTCCCTTATTGGGTTTTCCACATAAATTTGGTGTTTCTTGTGTTGATAATGCTTTATGTTCTTTGCATTTCATGTGCATACTTAATAACAAAATAAAGTGGATGTGAAGTTGATAATTGTTTGGGATTTGTGATTGAGATCGGTGACAACTGATTCACTTTCCCTCTTAGTTTTCTTGCACATTTCAACAATTGGTATCATAGCTTTTGTTCCTTGGAGAAGAGCTTAACCACTTGAGGTAGATCCAATGGTGCACAAATTTTCAATCCCTGTGTTTGATGGATCTAACTATAGTGATTGGAAAGTGCAGATGAGAGGTTACTTGATCTCTCTTCGTTATAGGACTTGGAAAGCTATTGAGACAAAGTATGTTGCACCAACAAGTGGTCCTTCTTCTACAGATGAGATGTCTACCTATGAGGAAAATGAAAAGGAAAGGTATGCAATCTATAGTGCTTTATCTAAGACTAAGAAAAAAGTTATTTCTTTGGGCACTGCTTATGAAGTTTGGAAAAGTTGGAAGATATCTATGAAGGAAATGATAGAGTCAAATTTTCAAAGAAGCTAACAACTAAGCATAGATATGAGAACTTGAAAAAGGAAGAAGGTGAAGATATTGCAAGCTATTTTCAGAGGGTTTATATTGTAGTAAATGAAGTCAAAAATCAAGGTGGTACTCTAACAGATGAAGATGTAATGGAGAATATTTTGATGACCCTACCCGAGAGTTACAGTGATAAATTTTCAGCTATTGAGGAGGTGTACGCTCCTAAGAAGTTCACTAACGAACAAATATTTGGCACCTTGACCGCATTTGAAATGAGGAAATTTGGAATGAAAAAGGAGAAAATAGAAAAAACCTTCAAATCCACTAAGACAGAAGATAATCTAGATAGTGAAGGTTCAAAGGAGTTGGAAGTAAACTTTAAAAGGAAATTGAAGAAAGGTACCAGTAAGTACAAAGGTATGTTACCCTTTAAATGTTTCAGTTGTGGAAATATTGCTCACTATGCTTCAAGATGCCCAAATAGAGTTGTACACAAGAAGAATAGAGACAATAAAGATAAAAAAAGATAAGAAGTTCAAAAGATTGTACTATGTTAGAGAAGATGTTGGTATTTCTAATGATGAATCTGATTTTGAGGGTGATAATGATGAATTATTGTTTCTAGCCTTAGAGAATAAATCAGTGTCTACTAACTCTGGAAGATGCGCAAAGGAAAGTGATTCAGAGAACAAGAAGGAAGAGATGGAAGGTACTCTGGTTACTTCCTTTCATGCTAGAAAAGATGAATACTATTGGGTAATTGATAGTGGCTGCTCAAATCACATGATTGGAGAAAAAGTAAGTTTACTAAACTTGATAAGTATGATGGTGGATTAGTCCTGTTTGAAGATGATTCTTGTGCAAAGATTGTTGGAAAAGGAACAATTAGTTTTGATGGAAAACATAGTACTGATGATGTCTATTATGTTAAGGGCTTAAGGCATAATATTTTGAGAGTTGGAAAAATGTGTATCGAAGGATTTAAGCTTGTGTAGGATAATACTTGTGAAATCAGAAAAGGGTCCGGAGTTGTGGTTGTTGTAGGAAGGAGAACATATGGGAACATTTATTAGCTTAAGGGTGTTGAAGGTCAGTGCCTTACATTCCAAGTTAATGAAAGTTGGCTATGGCACTAGAGGATGGGACATGTAAACTTTGACAATCTAATCAGGATTAGTTCAAGAGAATTTGTCAGGGATCTGGCTAAAATCACAAAGCCTACCAATACTATTTGCAAAAGTTTTCATTTGGGAAAACAAACAAGATGCAACTTTGAAGGAAAAGAGCAATCATCTACCGAAATATTGGAATTGATTCATATAGACCTCTGTGGACCCACAAGAATAATAAGTCTTAATGGTGATAGGTATTTCATGCTCCTTATTGATGATTATTCTAGAATGACATGGGTTACTTTTCTTAGGGAGAAAGCTTAAGCACTGGACAAATTTAAAGTGTTCAAGGCTAGGGTAGAGAATGAAGTGAACTTGAGAATCAAATGTTTAAGGTTTGATAGAGGTGGAGAATTCACTTCCAGTGAGTTTAATACATTTTGTGAAGAGCACGACATAAAGAGACATTTTTTTTCTCCTATAACTCCTCAACAAAATGGAGTTGTTAAGAGGAAGAATCAAACTATTCAAGAGGCTGCAAGAACTATGATGAAAGAGGAAAATGTAGCTTATGTATACTGGAGAGAATAAATCCACATCATTGTTTATATCCTTAACAAAGTTTAGATCAAAGGTAACAAAACAAAGACTCCTTATGAGTTGTGGACTAGCAAGATTCCTACTATTAAGTACTTTAAGGTGTTTGGAAGTAGATGCTATATGAAAAGAGATGATGAGAACCTTGGAATGTTTGATTCTAGATGTGATGAATGTATTTTACTTGGATATTCAACTAATAACAAAGCTTATAGATGCTTCAATAAAATATTGAGGAAGATTGTTGAGAGTGCAAATGTAAACATTAATGAAGATATGCATAGATCAGTTGAAATAAGTGAAGTTGAACCAGATGAAACTATTTGTGGAAAAGTACAAGAAGAGAATAAGGAATAAGAAGAAGCTCCAGAACCTGCTCCTAAGACCCCAAAGTATGTACTAAAGAATCGTCCTAAAGAACATATAATTGGAGATAAAAGTGAAGGTGTAAAGACAAGAAGAAAAGTGGTGGAAGCTAAGGTAAATTTGTGTTTACTTTCCAAGATAGAACATAAATCAGTGTATGAAGCATGCAAAGATGAGAATTGGGTTAGAATAGTGAAATAGGAGTTGTAGCAGATAGAGAAGAATCAAACATGGGAACTGGTTCCTAGATCTGTAAATAAAAACATAATTGGTACAAAGTGGGTGTTCAGGAATAAGTTGAATGGGAACAATGGAGTAGTAAGAAAAAAAGAAAGACTTGTATGCAAAGGTTATTCACAAGTTGAAGGAATAGACTTTGAAGAGAAATTTTCCCCGGTGGCAAGAATGGAGACTATTTAGATGTTTCTGGAATTCTTTGCACATAAAGAATTCAAGGTATACTAGATGGATGTTAAGTTTGCATTCTTGAATGAAGAATTGGAAGAAGAGTTGTACATGGAACAACCAAAGGGATTTCAGTTATCGGATAAATCGGACATGGTTTGTAAGTTGAAAAAGGCACCAAATAGACTTAAACAGGCTCCCAGAGCATGGTATGCAAGGTTGGACAAGTATTTGACACAACAAAGGTTCAATAAAGGCTCCATAGACAATAATATTTACTTCAAATTTGAAGGAAACAAAATGTTGATAGTGGTTGTGTATTTTGATGATATTATCTTCAGAGGAAATGAGGGTATGTGCAAGAGGTTTGCAGAGGAGATGTAAAAAGAGTTTGAATTGTCCATGATTGGTGAGTTGAATTTCTTTCTAGTACTTAAAGTGAATCAAATTGATAAGGGCGTATTCATTCCACAATCAAAATATGTCAAAGAGTTGTTGAAGAAGTTTAGAATGTATGACTCCAAACCGGTTTGTACCCCTATGGTGAATGGATGAAAATTGAGTAAAGATGATGAATCTCTTAATGTTAATCAAAGCTTGTATAGATCTATGATTGGTGGACTATTATATCTTATTACAACTATACTGTATATCATGCATGTAGTATGTTTGGTTTACAGATTTCAAGTAGAACCTAAAGAAGCACATGTTACAGCTATGAAAAGGATATCAGATATCTAAAAGGCACTCTGAATTATGGCATATGGTATCCCAAGGATACTGATTTTACTTTGAATGCTTACACCAATGCATATTGGGTTGGTTGTGTAGATGATCAGAAGAGTACAAGTGGAGGTGAATTCTTTCTTGGAGGAAGATTGGTTTCATGGCTAAGCAAGAAACAAGATTCAGTTACTTTATCCACTACAGAAGTTGAGTACATTGTTGCAGAATCTTGTTGCACACAAGTATTATGGATGAAGTGCAAACATTGAAGGATATATGAGTGATATGTGATGATCTTATCCCTATCTTCTGTGATAATATAAGTGCAATAAATATTTCAAAGAATCTAGTAATGCATTCAAGAAAAAAGCATATATCTATCTAATATCATTTCTTGAGAGAGAAGGTATTGGAGAATGAAGTCAGGCTAGAATATGTGCCTACAAAGGATCAAATTGTTGATATATTTAGTAAGACTCTTCCAAAGGATACTTTTGAGTATCTTTGGGAGAAGTTGGATGTTACTACCCCTCCTTTGAACTAGGTGCACATGGAGGTGCATCAATCTAGTGGATCTATAAATTATTCATTTGTTTGGATTGATGACTGGGTCTACTCCTTAGGGGGAGTAGGAAGTATCATTATTGCAGTATGAGATGTGTGGGTGCAATCCTAAGGGGGAGTGATCAGATTATTTTCCATTGATGTCAAAGGGTGAGAGAGAGAGTCATGTAAAAAACAATGAACGAAAAAGGGGGAGAGAAATTCATGTGAAAGAGAGAATATTGCAAGGAAAAGAGAGTGTAGGAAATGTTGTGTAGGCTGTCTAATCTAAGAAAAATAAAGGAGAGTGCAGGAATGGAGTAGATGTTGTCTTTGATGGTTTTTCACATCATGTGTTCCCATCAATGACAAAGGGGAGATTTTTGCAAGTATGAATGATTATCGTGGTGTTGTCATTAATGTTGTCATTGATGTCAACACAGTATAGGTTGTTGCAGAGAAAGGAATCAAGTGATTGCAGGTTGTGCGTGTATAATTGAGATACTATTGAGATGTTGTGAGTACATGGAGCTATCTTTATGGTGTTACAGGTGTGTTGATATTATGAGTTATCAAGTACTTTTCAAGAATAGTGAAGAAAGAGTTGTGTGTGTGTTCAGAATGTGCTATGATTTGTGCTCCGCATTTCTTCTATGTTGATCCTATGCTTGTGCAGATCTGAAGTATTGTTTATGGGAATCTCTTGGTGATATATCTTGGTTTTTAGTTTCTGGTTTGATGAACAGTTAAAGTTGTGTTCATTGGTGTGTGAACTAGTTTGGTAGAGTTGTTTGTCTATGGATAGGGAGAAATTTTTCTACTCCACAATCCTCCATTGGTTCGTTTTAGGTCTTGCAGATCTAGTTAAAGGCTTGTAATGATGTTATCTATGCTTTATGGTGCAAGAGCACCTCAACACTTATTATCAAATTTGATCATTTGAATGTTTGATAGGTTGGTCATTAGGTAAGTTTAGGGTAGTATGGGGTGTTTTGAGTCTATTTACACTAAATAAGGTCTAATAAGACCATTTGATATGTAATTGGGTGTTTTAGAATCATTTGTGTTAAAAGAGAAAAAGTTTCAAAAGTCATAAGTGTTGTCAAGCAAAAATTGTCAAAATGCAACTTTTTGGGAATATGAAGGGTCTAGGAATTTTAAAGGTAGTTATAGGTGTTTGGTGGTTGGTTTTTTAATGGAATATGTATAAAATCCTTTAGAAGGCTTGAGCATCAGTTGTTGAAGTTTGTTTTGAATCATCCACAAGCAATATAACGTTATTTTCTACAAATTTTTCTATTTTTTGAACTTTTCTCATACTGTACAGACCTATACAAGATTTAAATGATCTAAATCTCATTGAGTTATGTAGGGGAATGAAATAGCTTTTAAATGTTTCAATTTTGAGAGTCTAATATTCTAATTTGTGGGAGATTTCTTTAATTTTTTGAAGTAGCCCTGTTAACACAAAATTGAGGGTTTGATTGTTGTTTAAATGATGTATTAGTTATTCCACCTACTATCATGACCTGTTTCTCAATGGAATGACTTGTCTCAAGGTAGGGTAGGTTTTCATGTGATTTAGGATGAAAGGGAAGCAAGTTGTGAGAATTGGGGTGATGCCCTAAGGCTGGACATTATCTTTTTCATGTGAAAATGAGGTGTTGAGATGGGGTTTTGATGAAGTTTTGATAGATTGGGTCTTTTTATGGTTTTGTGAGTTTTTCCAAACCATTTGGAGTCTTTTGGATGCATTGATTGAGTTTGGTAAGCCCAAGAATTATGATTTTCAATAAACCCTAGGTTAATTGCATGAAAAGAGAGGGTTTGCTGGATCAGTGTCCTAGAAGTCTTAAATCTAAGAATAAATGTTGGAATTTAGTGTTTTTTCACATAATTAGTGTCTTTCTATAAATATTTGGTGAAATCTAGGCATTTGGGAGGGACCTCCTTTGTAAAAGAGGGCTAATTGAATAGCCTAAAATAGGGGCAATCTAAGGGTTTTCAAATTTGTTTCAAAGAGACCTTATTGGATCTCTTTGTATGTTGTGTCAAGAGTTGAGGTGTCTCTCAAATGATGTTTCGTAGGCCTCTGAACAACCTTCTCCAAAATATATCTCCTAAAGTTGGGTTTTGAGGGCTACAAGCCTCTAGGAGTGTGTTTGTGAAAAGGGGAGTGATTTTTGTTGTAAGAGTTGATTCCTTAGTTAAGACTAATAAATTTTAGTTGGTTGGGGGTTTCCACCATCTAGGTTTCTATCAGGTGGTATCAGAGCTTATTTATTATATCTCTTGTTGGTGATTGGTTGAATTTTTCAAGTTGGAAGGTGAAAAGACAAGTTTGTAAAGATGCCTCTGAAGGGTGTTGGTGCTACTAGAGAGTTACAAGAGTTAAAGGAGAAGCATGGTAAGCTTTTGGAGTCACAAAATGTTGTATTGGCAAGGCTTTCTACCTTGGAGACAAAGAAAAGAAGAGGTGAGAATGATGAAAGTGAAACAAAGGAGGAAGATGAAGAATATGAAGATGTGGATGAGATGTTAGACCCTGAAGATCAGAGGATGGAAAAGCTGCTCAAGGCAGTTAAAGGTGATTCAATGAAGGTAAAAGTTGATATTCCTATGTATGGTGGAAATTTAAATGGAGAGTTTCTTGACTGGATTGCAGCTATGGAAAATCACTTTGAAAGTTAAGACATTTTAGATGAGTAGAAGGTGAAGGTTGCAAAGACTAAACTCAAAGGTCATGCTCTTCTATGGTGGAACTACGAGCAAGCAAAAGGAGAAAACAAGGAAAGTCAAGAATAGTTTCTTGGGACAAGATAGTACAAAAATTCAAAGGTAAATTTCTTCCAAAATACCATGAAGTTAAATTGTATAAGAAGTTACAAATTTCAATTGTATAAGAAGTTACAAGGTTTGAAGCAAAAGGATCTAGATGTTAAGGCCTATACTAATGAATTTTATAAACTAAGTATAAGGTTAAGAAGGGATGGAGATGAAGTTGAAATAGTGGCTAGATATCTAGGTTGTTGGATATTGTTGATATGTGGTTGTCATTGATGTCAACACTATTGGTATTAATGTCTTTAAGGCTGTATATGTCAAGGATATTGAGAAAATTGTAATAAAATAAGTTGCAGGTTGTCAGTGATGCAGTGAAGTTCATGCTATTGGCTAGACCATTATATTGATGGTAAGGGGTTGTGGATTAAAGTGTTTCTTTTATAGTATATCTAGTTTATCCACGTAAATTTTTAGAGATTCACATGAAGATTTGATCAAGTTATGAGTATTTGTGTTCTGATAGTCGTTTTGTTGCTTCAATTGGTGTTCCTAAAAGAAGATAATGTGATTCTAGTAATTTGAGTTATTGAAAATGCTTCTATAGTGATTCATGATGCTCATGGATGTTTCTAGATCATGCTCTATCTATTTTGTTGATCCGCATTGATCATTGTGCTCGTGATTGGTGATTCTATTCTATGTGTTCATGCTTTTCATGATCATGGCCGACAGGGTGATTTTAGTGTGTTATGGATCTTTGGGGCATAATTTTTGAAGGTGGTTCATATTCGAGGATGTTGTTTTGGGTCTTCACTATGTTGTGGCTGACATTGGTTGGTGCGCATTGAAAATTGTTTATGAATTGGGTCAAAAAATTTTACTCATTTTATATTTTGTTGAATTCGACATGTAGATATGTTATCCCTAGTTGCGGATATATATGAGTGATTGTTTATACCATTTGGAGGTGTGCGTGTGTGAATGATGTGCAAGTGTTGTGTGCAAATAATTTTCTAATATTTTGAAGATAGAAGTAAAGTGTGAAGAAGAGTGAGTAGATGTTTATGTGCTTAACCAGAACTGTAATTAGGCATTAGCAAATGCTATTTTCTTAGTTCAAAATCTTGTGGATACAATTTGAATGTATCTGTAAGACAATGTGTCTTCTTTGGGGCAATAAGCCTTTTGTATTTGAGTAGTGAGCTCTAGGCAGTGTGCCTGAATGAATGTGCATTCCCATTTACAATTCTTTTATACTTTTAATAGAGTATAATCTTGTGGACTAACCTCCACCATGGTTTTTCCCCTAACAGGGTTTCCACGTAAAAAATATTGGTGTTATGTGTGTTTCTGATATGGTGATGGTTTATGATTTCATGTTTATTTATCATATCTAAGAATAAGTTTAAGAAGTTTAATTTCTATGACAACTGATTCACCCCCCCTCTTAGTTGTATGCCCTTGTGTTGCCAACAATTGGTATCATAGCAGGTTCCTCGGAAGAAGTTTAATAACTTGAGGTGACATATAAGAAGGATAGTCAACTTATCAACTTGAGGTGATATGAGATGGTGACATATAAGAAGGATAGTCCAAAATTTGATGGAAAAAATTATTCTTTGTGGAAGACTCGAATGGAGTGTCATCTAAGATGCATTGGTGAAACTTACTAGAAAATTACAAAGAATAGATATATCATTCCATATAATGGTCCTTCTATTGCAGATGAGATTAAGGAGCCAAGTACAATATCAAGGCTAAGGAAGCATTGTTGATTGCTTTGACTGATTTTGAAATGACAAATGTTGTGGATCTAAAGACTGCTTATGAGATATGGAAAGAGTTGAAAACTTTGTATGAAGGTGATTCCCATGTGAAGATTGCTAAGTTGTAAAGCCTGAAAGGGAAATGTGAAATGTTGAGAATGGGTGAAGATGAGAACATCACTTAATTTATGTAGAGAGTGAATTAACTTGTGTGTAGTATCAAATGTGTTGGTGGAACATTGGAAGAATCAGTGATCATTTCTAAAGTGCTCAGATCCTTTCCTGCTACATTCAAAGCCAAAGCTACTGCTATTGAGTGTCAATGATTTTTTCTGCACAGCAACAACTCAGACATAATATAATATCCTATCTCTCTTGAAAGTTAAATCTCAATTAGCAAGCCTCAAGAGATAACCCCAAGGTCTCTAATGTCAGGTCTTGACAATGAATAAACAACTCAGTGATAAATGTGAAAATGTTGGTAATCACAATGGGACCTTACTACAAGCAAAATACTGAATCTCTAATTATCAGATCTAGCAATATGATGATACTTCAATCCTAAATTTAATTTGAATGGTAAATAAATAACAAAAGATATAAGGCTTCAAAGATATTTCTAGATCTAACACTAAACCTAAGATTAACAATGCGAATGATGAAATACTTGGAATGGACCAATCCCTCAAAACTGATTTCTACTTGACCCAGATGGATCTGCAATCTTATAGAAATAGTGCAATCTTCTAAGGTGTTAAGATTTTCAAATCATGAACATTCATTCAAACAACCCTATTGCAATTGAAATGAACAAACCCTCACAATTGAACTAAGCACAATGAATATAAAGTCTAGGCTAACTTTGCAAAGCAACTAACAATCAGTTGGTTGCGAAAAGTATGGACTAGGGATTGCTACAACACTTCAAATATTAAACCATAAACATCATTGAATCAAATCTAATTCTAAATATTAACTTTCCTTGAAGAAATTCTAAAGATAGAATAACAAGAACCATGCAAGATAAGAAAAACACAAGTATGGCACCAAATCACAATGCCATTACTTGCATCAAATTATCCACTGTAGCAACAATTCAAACTTTTTGTTACAATATTTGCTTGAGAACAACTACTTGCTAACTCTTGCTCTACTTAATTCACTTCTACACTAGCTATCTCTCTATTTGTCTATGTCTAAAACTTCTTAACCCTTACAATTGAGGAAAAATGCCATATTTATAGAACCCCCAAAACATGTCAGCCTAGATAGGATTTTACAATAATAATTAGGCACAAGTCGGCCAAGAGAAATTCAAAATGGAATAAAATATGCATTAAATGCATGAACATCGTCCAGGTCGGCCTGGGATCTCCAATGAAGCTCGGACCAATGCATGCCAAAATAATAGGGAAGCACAAATCTCAATGTATCCCATCATTAACTACCTTCCCCTTTGTCTTTATTCCAATCCAACATTCCATGTACCTTCAAAAGCACCTTATCCAAGTCGGCCATAGGTGGTAAAGGAAAAACCTTAAGTCGGCTCTCAATTGATGTAATTTCTTCCCTGGATTGTTTCACCCACTTATCCCACTCAACCTTATATGTTAGGTATTTATCAATGACAACAATGTAGGTGGCCGCATCATCTGACTGGTGTTCAGTAACAGAATCATCACTGACTGGAGCATAAACATCATGCCATCACTTTCTCAACTATTCCAAACTCAAATATTTAGGGGAAATCTTCCTTCTCCCTATCATAATCTAAAAGAAAGCAATGCAACCATTATAAACATCAGCTAGGGTATCATCAATTTGCCTCCTCTACTTGTAGATCTTTTATAGAACCTTTTGCCTAATTTGCAATGCCTCAAACCACTCCCAAGGTTCAGCAACTCTAGAGGAAGGGAGAATTTCATCACTTATAATCCTATCCTTGGTGTACTCCATGATGGTTTTAGTTTTCTGCAGCAGGAGATCTATATCTTCCTTATCCTGAGCTAACACCTCCTTCAACCAATCAATTGCTCTCATAGCATCCTTTCCAGATGAAAGAATGTCCCTGATAGCATCATTTCCTTTTGTTATCACCCCTTCCAACCAATTTGTAGTAGCAAGATTGGAAGCATTCATCCTCTCAAGTTCAATGATAGTTTCCTAGGGTAAGGGATTTGCAGCAGAAGCCGAGGGGTTAATAGATTGCAAGGGTTTCATCAGATCCTCCAAGCATTTCCTGAGTTTTTCATTTTCCTTCTTCAACTCTTGCTTAGTTTGAATTTCTTTCCTCAATCTGCCCAGGATAATTGTGCTAGAACCCTTATAATCCTCAATGTCCTACTCAATGGAAGTGGGCCCTAAATTGAACATCTACACATTATAGTCCTCTACAGATACCTCATCTCTATTCTTATCAGGAGCAGGAGTTGCAATGTGGATAACTCTATTACTCGCCTCATCTCTTTCAATCCTTGAGATGACCCTTGCTTTCTTCTTACCCTTATCTTTTCCAATCTTGGCCAGCAACTCATCCCAGTTAGGTGGAGTATCCTCCACAACAACTTGCTTTCTCTTTATTTCCTTGTCCAACCACCCCGAAACAGTGGACTCCAACTGCACTTCACTCTCTTCCACTTCCTCTTGCTAACCCTCAGGTGCCTCTTTATCCAAACCCTGCTTCTCAGGTCTTTCATCTGTCTTACTCACCTTTTCATCGACATGTTCCTCCTTGTGCTCAGGTGATGAAATCTTTTCTAATTCTTCCTCTCTTTGAGGCGATTTGACCTCCTCAGTTCTAACAGGTGAAACCTCATACGCAACCAAGGGAGACTGCATTACCTTTTCAACTTCGGCCTCTGCACTATAAAGGTCACCCTCATGAAATTCCTCTCCCTCAGTGTTTGGATGATCTTCAACTTTCTCAGATTCACTTGGTTCGTTTTGAGCTTCATGGGAAGAAGGAACATCATCATCCTGCACATCATGAGAAGCAGTTGGAGGAAGATCTATTTTAGGCACACTATCCTTGGGAGGAGTCCTTAACCTCCTTGTGTACACCCGTGCCTTCTCCTCTGAACTCTCTACATTTACCACAGGTGGAGCAACTCATTCCTCTCCCACCTTGGAGCTTTCCTTTTGTGACAATCTCACAATTATCCTTCTCTTAGGCATAGGAACATTAACTTCAGGACTCTACTTTTCAGTTTCCTTCTTTTCAGAATTTTTACTCCTTGAAGTATGCCCCCTCTTTTTGGTGATGGGCTTTCTCTTCTTTTTTGTTTCTTGGGCTTCCTCCACCTGAACACCTTTTATCTTGATTTTAAAAGGATAATCCATCTGACCTTTTCCCTTAGGATCCTGCTCAGTTGACTCCTCGAAAGTGGAATGAGGGTCCAAATCTCCCATCAAATCATAAGTGCACTGTACACCTTCATTTTCCAACTCCCACAATTTATGCTTTAGCCACATTCTGGTGAACTTGGTGACTGGATCCATTAACTGCTTTAGTTCTGTATTTTCTTCTTCTAACCAATCCACATCACCAGTTGGCCTATCCTTAAATGCCTCATAAGCATGGCCTTGAATTAGATCCCCATCATCTTCAAGCTGATCAGGAACTGCCTTCCCTTTATATAAATGGACTAATTCAACTGGAAGGTGGGAAAATTCTTCTTCCTTACCTCATATTCATCACTGCAATTGGCCCAATAGTCTTCTAGATCAACCTTATGGCTATACTCTCTACTGGCCTTCTTTTGGGCTTCACTTGTTATATCAAATCTAGACTGCTTGGAATGAAAGGACAAGCCAAGGGTACTCATCTCCTCTTCTGAAGCCAGGGAAAAAATAATGGAAGGACATGCCTCTCCAATACCTATCCTCAAAGGAAAGTCCCCACCAAAACCAGTCTTATGCTTGTCCCTTTTGACAATAGCATCAAAATCACATATCTGTCTAGTGACTTCTAGAAGTATGATATGATCAGTGGGATACCTTGGAAGTCTGTATGGATCCCTTTGATAGCCATCAACCTGGATGTATGAGAAGGTAGGGAATTGAATGAACCAAGCACCATATTTCTTGATTAACTCCTTGGCTTGGTTAGAAATCCTCATGTGTTATGCTCCCTGAAGCAACCTAGTGATATGCATGGTGAATGCATCATTCACCCTCCTGTAACTCAAAATTCCCAAGTGCAATTGAGGGTACACCTCATAAATAATATCCTGTCCAAAGACACCCTTGGTAATTAATCCCTTGTATGGATGAAACCTTGCAAGTGCATAGACTAAGTACGAGGTCATTGTGAAGGTCTTGGTCTGCAACACATTGTACAATTGCTCATGAATCACTCTACTAATGACACCTGCCCAATGGTAGTCAGTCTTCTCCTGTTCCATCCTCACAATAACATGGCACATCCAATTCCCAAACATGACAACATTTTTCAATCCAACCACCCTGCTAAGAAGAGTGATGGCATCATA
Source organism: Sequoia sempervirens (assembly GCA_007258455.2). Classification (NCBI taxonomy): domain Eukaryota; kingdom Viridiplantae; phylum Streptophyta; class Pinopsida; order Cupressales; family Cupressaceae; genus Sequoia; species Sequoia sempervirens. Next base: position 432,738,194 of record VDFB02270651.1, read on the forward strand.
ATATTCCTTCTTGAACTTTTCCCTGAATAACTACTTAGGAAGTTTGGAATAATGAGACTTGGGCTTCTCCAGCCAAGAATTGATAAGCTGCTGAGATTTGATAGTCTGTTCTTCATAGTACTCCTTGGATGCTTCCATGTTGAATTCCACCACATGAGACCTATCTAGCATATCAAAAGTCTAAGCTATAGAGACAAGACTCACGTTCGCCACAATCCTCCCTTAAGGACCAATAATTCTCTGTGTATCACTGTCATAGTGCCTGGCACACTCAAGGACTGACCCATAACACTGCACCGTGGAGGGGAAACCAGCTACATGTGCCAATCCCGATTCTAACATCCTCTTAGCCACCAGTGGAAGATCATGTGCTTCCATTCTACCTTTGAACTCCTCATAGTCCCATAGTCCAATGTTCGTGTCTCTTACCTCTGACCAGATAGAGGTGATCTTACTCTCATGGATCTTGCTCTTGATGTCCATCTTAATTCTTTCTACCTCAGACACTGAGGATTCCTCCATGTCACTCTTAGCCTTTCCAGTTGTTACCTTGCTAGATTCAGCCTGCAGTTGACAAACAAACCATAATAAAGATCACACCAACAAAGGTTAACCAATAAAAATCATCGTTAAACCTTATTAAACCTCATATGGAATGATCATGTTAAACTTTGGGTTTTAGGACCATCCACAAAATCCAAGCCAGGGAGGAATTTCAGAGAATTCCAGGCCAGACGGATTCTAGCGGAATGAACAAGAAAACACCAATTGGTAATTCAATCTGATCATTATCAATCAATAAACAACATGTGAGATCTAAAGGTAGAATGAATTAATCATAAAATGTACCATCACCTATTAGCACATCATGCTATTCTATATTCCTTCAGACTTCATCAAATTCTGGGAAAATCCACCAGGGATAGATTTCTATGAAGGAGGAGATAATTAGCAAATTTCGGAAAAAATAGGCAATCAAGGATTTCGGGAAAATTCAAAGCTAACAGAAATCCATGGATAAGGTAAAACTCCAAGAGTATGCGAATTCTAGGAAAATGAAGGGGATCGGGAAAATCCACCAGAGCCGAAAAATCTGCCAGAGATGGAAAATCCCGAACTAAGGACGAAACCCGAACTCTGACACAAAATGATGATTTCACTCAAACTAATGGTTCGATCATAAATTTTGAGAATCTAGGCTTGAGACAAGTTTGATATGGGCCTTCTATAGGTTTTCTTAGAATTCTAGGCCAATTGGGAAGCAAACTAAAGTTAAATGGCAATGCCCTAAGTCAAACCCTACAAATCTGCCATTAACGCACAAGCAAGCTCAGGATTCGGGCATTTCAACTGCTAAGTCATTACTAGGGGAAATCACGACTCTCAAGCAGTACTCCTCATAATGTAAAGAAACAAACAAGCTCAAAACCACTTGGAGGACTATAAATTAAACAATGTTATGCAACCCCAGCCATGAAATGATCAAACATTCAAGAATTCGAACTCCAATAAACTCTAAAACATCACAACGTTATCCACAATCATCAATAAAAAATAGGGCAATCGAATACATACCATTTGACACAGCAGAAATCGAATGAGGCAGAAAATACCAGTTTAATGGCGCCCAGCAAAGACAACAACAACAATGCACAGGAAATCACCACTCAAATTGAACAATTCACTAACTCAGGGCCCTAAATCAAATTGAATACCAAAAGAAAGCACTACGTAGCTCAATCAATGACAAACAGTAAAGCATAATGGCATAAAAGTCATCAGAGATCAGTTAAATACACCCTCGCCAATGGTACAAATGACATTTAATGCAGTCGACAAGACAACCAAAAAAATCTGGGAACCCGATGACAAGACAAAATCTAGAAAAATCCAGCCCATGTGGAATTCCACGAAGAACGAAAATCTTTGAACCACAACATTCAATTGGAATCTGAGTAGGATCCAGGAAAATCCGGCCAGAGCGAAAAGTCTCGAACTAGGGTAAAAACCTGAAATTCACCCACAACTTAAGACTTCAATGAATAACTTGGGGGAAACACTTAGGCAATCAAAATAAACATTTAAGCACATGCCATAGCAAGATAAATCCTCAAAATGAAAGGGCCAAGACACCAAAAAAGAAGCGAAAGAGGGTCCCTGCTTTCAACGGGGCATGTGTGCGAAAACTACACAACATTGAGGAGATCCAGACCGTGAAAAATGTAACTAGAGATATGTTGATTGGTAAGCTTACTACTTTTGTGTTAAGTGAATTTGGTAATTCTCTTCCTAAGACAAAATCTACATTCAAGTCTACTATCTCTGGAAAAGATAAGTAGAGATATGATCTGGGTGAAATTTCTTCTAGAAAGGTATTCAAGTATGAGGAGGAAATGAGAGAGATTGAATAAGAAGAGAGAAAACAAGTCGAGCTTGAAGCACTTATTGTCAAGAGAGAAGCCAGGGGAGAAGGTAAGTATAAAGGGAAATTTCCTATTAAATTTTTTTCTTGCAATAATATAGGTCACTTTGCCTCAAGGTGTTCAGAAAGAGTTCCCAAGCCAAGATCTAACAAGCCTAGATTCCAAAGAAAGTGTTATTTTGTTGTTGATGAAGGTGTGACCAATGATGAATCTGATAAAGGGAATGTAAGTGAGGAAGAATGGGTATTTATTGCTATCAAGGAAAATTATCCTATACCTATTGAATCTATTAGTTGCACAAATGTGGAGAAATCCCTAGTTGCCCAAGTTGAAGAAAGAGATGAATGGGTGATTGATAGTGGATGCTCTCATCACATGATAGGTGATAAAAGTAAATTTGTGAGCTTGGAAAAGTATGATGGTGGTGTTGTAAGATTTGGTGATGACAAAGATGGTGTAATATGTGGTAGAGGATCCATTTCTCTTGATGGTAAGCATAATAGTGATGATGTTCTATATGTGGAAGGTTTGAAGCATAATCTCTTAAGTGTTGGAAAAATGGTTGACAAGGGATACAATATTCAATTCAAGAATGGAAAGTGTAGAATATTGGGGAGTTTCAGAAATGTGATTGCATCTGGTACAAAAACAAAAGGTAATATCTTTCACCTGAATGCTACTGGTAGAAGTTGTCTGATTGCTCAAGTTGATGAAATATGGTTAAGGCATAGGAGAATGTGTCATGTAAACTTTGATAATATTATCAAGATAAGTTCTACTCAGGCTGTGAGAGATCTTCCTAAGTTGATAGAACCTACTAATACTATATGCAAGGAATGTTAGTTAGGGAAGAAAACTAGAGCTTCATTCTTGGGAAAACAACATTGTTCAAATGAAGTGTGTGAGCTTGTGCATATTGACTTGTGTGGTCCTTCTAGAATCAGAATTTTACAAGGATACAAGTATTTCATGTTACTTATTGATGATTATTTTAGAATGATGTGGGTTACTTTCTTAAGGGAAAACTCTGAAGCTCTAGATAAATTCAATATTTTTAAGGCTATGGTTGAGACAGAGACATGTCTAAATATTAAATGTCTGAAATCAAATAGAGGTGGTGAATTCACTTCCGGCGAGTTTAATTCTTTTTGTGAAGTGCATGGGATAAAGAGACAATTATTTGCACCACGGACCCTCAGCAAAATGGAGTTGTGGAAAGGAAGAACATGAAAATTTAAGAAGCTGCTAGGACTATGATGTTGGAAAGAAATGTTCCTCATATCTATTGGAGAGAAGCTAAGTACTGCCATTTACACTCTCAACTAGGTACAAATCAAAGGTGATACTCGTAAGACTCCTTATGAGCTATGGTATGGTCATAAGTCTACTGTTAGATACTTCAATATCATTGGGAGTAAATGCTATATCAAAAGAGATGAAGATATAGGAAATTTTGATGCTAGAAGTGATGAAGGAATTTTTCTCGGTTATTCTACTAAAATTAAAGCCTACTAGTGCTACAATAAGAGATTGAGGAAAGTAATTGAAAGTTCTAATGTCGAGGTTGATAAAGACACAGTTAGACCATCTAGAACTTGTGGATATGATTCAGATGATCAAAATGACAGTTGAAAAAAAGGAAAAAAAGTTCAGACTTCAAATCAAGTTCAAATCATTCTGGTGAATTAGGAAAATAAAGAGGAAGGAACTAGTGAAAGTGCAAAAGTGAGATCACAAGAGCTTGAAGTTCAAGAACATCCTAAAACTCCAAGGTATGTAAGACTAAATCATTCAGAAGACCAGATTATAGGTGATAAGAACAAAGGTGTTCAAACTAGGAGAAGAATTATAGAAGAATATTGTTTGATATAAAAAATTGAGCCTAATAGTGTCAATGAAGCATGCAAAGATGAAAATTGGGTGGAAGCATGAAAGAATAACTACTACAAATTGAGAAGAATGATACATGGATTATTATTCCTAGACCTAAGGACAAAAATGTAATTGGAACTAAATGGGTCTTTCAGAACAAACTAAATGAGCAAGGTGAAATTGTTAAAAACAAAGCAAGACTGGTATGTAAAGGATATTCTTAGATGGAAGGAATTGACTTTGAAAAACTTTTGCTCCTATTGCTAGGATTGAAGCTATGAGACTATTTCTTGCTTATGCTACTTACAAAAACTTCAAGGTTTATCAGATGGATGTCAAGTCAACATTTCTAAATGGTGAACTGGAAGAAGAAGTGTATGTTGAGCAACCTAATGGATTTCAATTGATTGATCAGGGAGATATGGTTTGTCAGTTGAAGAAAGAATTGTATTGACTTAAGCAAGCCCCAAGAGCATGGTATGCTAGATTGGAAAAGTATTTGTTGAAGCTTCGATTTAATAAAGGTATTGCTGACAGTAATTTGTATTTCAAGATTGATCATGATAAAAATTTGATTGTTGAAGTCTTTGTTGATGATATCATTTTTGGAGGAGATGATAGTTTGTGCATGAAGTTTGCTGATGAGATGCAAAATAAGTTTGAGATGTCTCTAATTGGAGAAATGAAATTATTTTTTGGATTGTAAATTACTCAGCTAGATAAAGGGATCTTTATATCTTAGTCCAATTATGTGAAAGAATTGCTAAAGAAGTTTGGTATGGAAGATTCAAAGCCATTTGGTACACCCATGGTGACCGGATGTAAGTTGACACAAGATGATGATTCACCTAAGACAAATCAGACTAGATACAAATCCATGATTGGTAGATTTCTCTATTTGACTCAAACTAGACCTGATATCATGAATGTCATATGCATTGTTGCAAGATTTCAAGCTGATCCTAAGGAATCTCATGTGACAGTTGTGAAGAGAATTTTTAGGTACTTGAAGGGGACAGTTGATTTTGGCCTACGGTATCCTAAAGAAGATGACCTTAATTTGAGTGCTTTTACTAATGTTGATTGGGTAGGAGATGTGGATGACAAAAAGAGTACTAGTGGTGGTGCATTTTTCTTGGGAAAGAAGCTGATTTCATGGTTAAGTAAGAAGCAAAATGCCATTTCTATATCTACTATAGAGGCAAAATACATTGTTGCTGCTAAAAATTGTACTCAAGTTTTGTGGATGAAATAGATGTTGAAAGATATCATAGTTTTGTATGATGAGCCTATTGCTATATTCTATGACTATTCAAGTGCAATTAACATTTCTAATAATCTGGTGTTGCATTCAAAAAGCAAGCATATATCTATCAAGTTTCACTTTTTGAGAGAGAAGGTGAGTGAAAAGGAAGTCAGATTGGAGTATGTGCCCACTAAGGAATAGATTGCAGATATCTTTACCAAGTCCTTTCCTAAGGATAATTTTGAGTATCTCAGAGGGAAACTAGGCGTGATTACCCCTCCTAATAAAAATTAAGATGCATTGACTTGCATCATTCCATGCATTGCATAGTCATATCTTATGATCTAGATTGATGTTGTGGTGGTTGCTACTTAGGGGGAGTAGTCAGATGTTCAGAAATGTGGTTCAGAGCTTGTGTGGAGAAAGATAATGCGTATATTTTTCATTGATATCAAAGGGGGAGAAGAGTCATGTGAAAAATTATGAAAGAGTTAAGGAGAAAAGAGTCAAAATCTAAGGGGGAGAAAGTGATAAGAGGGTATGTATAGGATCATGATGGGCCAAAAAGTGGCAATATGATGGGTATATATAGGGTTTGTGGTTGACAACTTTTTTTTTACCCAAAATTGATGAAACGAAAAGGGTTTTTAAAGGAGATTCTTAGCTTTCCACCAATATAAATTATGCTTTATTTTTAATTTAATAAATAATTATTATATATTTTCTATTTGAATTACGACTAAAGTCCTATTGATAGGTTGATTGAAAAACATCTATAGCTTTCAAACGATAGTACATTTTTGAATCTGAAACATGCATCACATTCTATGATTTGCATACTATAGGATTAAAAAAACTTGAATTTCATGAAGTTTTGGCCAAGTTAAGGTGGTTAGACATCACAGTTTTTATATTTTTTAAAAGTTGTAATAAAAAATCATAATTAATTATTTACATGGAAAGAAATTACAAAAAATATGCATCACATCGGACATGAGTCCTCTACCTATATCTAAAATATTATAAAAAAATATTATCATTTTATTGTGGTTAGGTTGTCAGGCAGCCTACTTCTTATTTTTCCCTGAAATTTATGTACTCGCATTGAAATTTCAAATTTTCACCAAATAGATTTTATTATAAAAAAAATAAACCTAGTAGTTTAGAAATTAGATTCAATTTGCTACAAATTATATTCTTACACATTTTTGAAATAATATAGATAACTTATTCAAACTTTTATGTCAAGTTGCCTAACTCTGATTTTTTTTATTTTTTTGCCACTTAAGGGCCTATTTTTTCCATGATGATCCTGCACATGCCCAAGAGAAAGTTGTTTTGATGGTATTTTTCACATCATGTGTTTCCATCAATGCCAAAGGGGGAGATTGTTGGATATTGCTGATATGTGGTTGGTCATTGATGTAAACACTATTGGCATTAATGTCTTTAAGGCTATATATGTTGAGGATATTGAGAAAATTGTAATAAAATAAGTTGCAGGTTGTTAGTGATGCAATGAAGTTCATATTGTTGGCTAGCCCAGTATATTGATGGTAAGAGGTTGTGGATTAAATGGTTTCTTGTCAAGTATATCTAGTTTATCCATGTAAAGTTTCAGAGATCCGCATGAATATTTGATCGAGTTATGAGTATCTATGTTCTGATAGTCATTTTGTTGCTTTAGTTGGTGTTCTTGAAAGAAGATAATGTGATTCTAGTAATTTGAGTTGTTTTGGATTCTTTTGTAGTGATTCATGATGCTTGTGGATGTTTCTAGATCATGCTCTATTTGTGTTGTTGATCTGCATTGATCGTTGTGCTCATGATTGGTGATTTTCTTCTGTGTGTTCATGTTTTTCATGATCATGGCTGACAGGGTGATTGTAGCATGTTGTGGATCTTTGAGGCATAATTTTTGAAGGTGGTTCATATTCGAGGATGTTGTTTTTGGTCTTCACTATGTTGTGGCTGACATTGGTTGGTGCGCATTGAAAACTTTTTATGATTTGGGCTAACAATTTGTACTCATTTTATATTTTGTTGAAGTCGACATGTAGATGATGTTATCCCTAGTTGCATATATATATGAGCAATTGTTTATACCATTTGGAGGTGTGTGTGCAAATGATGTGTGAGTGTTGTGTGTGAATAATGTTATAATCTTTTGAAGGCAGAAGTAAAGTGTGAAGAATAGTAATAAGATGTTTATGTGCTTAACTAGAATTGTAATTAGGCATTAGCATATGCTATTTTCTTAATTCAAATTTTTGTGGATGTAATCTAAATGTATCTATAAGACAGTTTGTCTTCCTTTGGGTAGTAAGCATTTTGTATTTGAGTAGTGAGCTCTAGGTAGTGTGCATGAATGCATGTGCATTCCCATTTACAATTATTTTATATACTTTTAACATAGTATAATCTTGTGGACTAACCTCCACCATGGTTTTTCCCCTAACAGGGTTTCCACATAAAAAATCTTGGTGTTATGTGCGTTTCTAATATGGTGATGGTTTATGCTTTCATGTTTTTTTATCAGATCTGAGAATAAGTTTAATAAGTTTAATTTTTGTGGCAATTGATTCACCCCCCCTCTCAGTTGCCTACCCTTGTGTTTCCAACATAGGTGGCCTTAGATTTAATATACAAGATGAATTGGTTGTTGCTAACACAAAGACTATTGAAGAGTGTTTTCAATTGGCAATCAAGGTGGAGGAAAAGATCAAAAGAAGGCAATAGAAATCTATTAGAGGAAGAGGTACTAGCACAAGAAGGAGAGGATCAATCCCTAAATCAAGGCATCCATTTGAGGAACAAGAAGAGGAAATAAAGGTAAGGAGCAAGGTTTTGATGCAAGAGGAGGATTTAGGGGTAGAGGTAGAAATTCAAATGTTTTTCCAGGGAGATGCTATAATTGTAATGAATTTGGTCATCCTTGTTGGAAATTCCCCAAAAAGTTTGGTAGTTCATCTAGTGGGAGTGAAAAGAGGATTGAAAGGAGGGCTCAAATAGTTCAAGAGGAGGAGTGTGAGAATACAAATTTTGCAAGTTTACATGTTGCTCCTAAGACATGTGAAATGCTGATGATGAGGAAAACCATTCTTAAGGAAGCAAAGGAGATGTAGCCATTGCAAAGAAAGAATCTCTTCAAGACCACATGTAAGTGTAAGAATAAGGTATGCAAAATTTTCATTGATTCAGGCTCTACTAAGAACATGGTGTCAAGTGAGATGGCGAGTAAGTTGAATATGCAGAAGTTTCCCCATGAGTTACCTTATAAGGCGTCTTGGTTGAGTGATGGGAAATATCTTTTAGTCAATGAACAAGTTGTTGAATTTCAAATTGGAGGTTACAAAGATAAGGTATTATGTGATATCTTTCCTATGGATTGTTGCCACTTACTCCTAGATAGGCCCTAGCAGTTTGACAAACATGCATTTTATGATGGAAGAGAAAACACATACACTATAGAGAAAGATGGATGTAAACTTTTTTTGACTCCACTTGTGGAAGATGACAAGGGTAAGGATAAGGTAATCATGTGTGGGAAGAAGGAAATTATAAAGGATGGGAAGGAAGACACAAAGTTGAGTACTATAGTTAGTTTGAAGTCTGAAAATGCTTTGATAGTAGGTGTACAGGTAAATGCAGGGTTGAAGGATGGAATGACAATGAATTCGAATGGGAATTTCATGGTGGGTACCATTGTGTGCCCTTTGGTTGAGAGTAAGGAAAGAGGACTAGTGATATTTGTAGGTATAGTGGGTGTAGTGGGTTATAAGGACAAAATGATGGTACAAAAGGATGACAAGGGAGTAGGATTGATGATAGAGATGAAAGGACAGAATGGACAAGAGAGTAAGGGAAAATGCAAGCATGAATGTGAGGCAAAAGGGAAGTAAAATCAAGGGATTACTAACAAGGTTTATTTTGTAGGCATAAAGATAAATACATCATCAGGTTTTGATCAAGGAGTAGGAAGAAGGCAGACATCAGGTCTAATTATAGAGATGAAGACAAATTCAAATGAAAACAAGAACGAGGAAGCATGGTAGATTATAAGCTCTAATTATTTGAACCAATGGAAGGTGTTTGTAGGTCAAAGAGTGTATGGAAATCAACGAGGAATTGTGACAATGCAAAACTCATGTGACATGAGTTCTTTTTCTGTGGGGTTGCATGGTACAGGAGCACCCAAGCCCTTATTGTCAAATTTGATCATTTGAAGGTTTGATAGGTTGGTCAGTAGGTAAGTTTAGGGTAGTATGGGGTGTTTTTATTCTATTTACACTAAATAAGGTCTAATAAGACCATTTGATATGTAATTGGGGGTTTTAGAATCATTTGTGTTAAAAGAGAAAAAGTTGCAAAAAGTGTAAATGTTATCAAGCAAAATTTGTCAAAATGCAACTTATTAGGAATATGAAGGGTCTAGGAATTTGAAAGGTAGTTATAGGAATTTGGTGGTTGTTTTTTGACTGGAATATGTATAAAATCCTTTAGAAGGCTTGAGCATCAATTGTTGAAGTTTTTTTTGAATCATCCACAAGCAATACAGTGTTATTTTCTATAATTTTTTGTATTTTCTAAACTTTTCTCATACTATACAGACCCGTACAGGCTTTAAATGATCTAAATCTCATTTTTTTATGTAGGAACATGAAATAGCTTATAAATTTTTCAAGTTTAAAAGCCTAATATTCCAATTTGTGGGAGATTTCTTTAATTTTCTGAAGTAGCCTTGTTAACACAGAATTGAGGGTTTGATTATTTTTTAAACGATGTATTAGTCATTCCACCTACTGTCATGACTTGTTGCTCAGTGGAATGACTTGTATCAAGGTAGGGTAGGTGTTCATGTGATTTAGGAAGAAAGGGAAGCAAGTTGTGAGAATTGGGGTGATGCCCTAGGGTTGGACAATGTCTTTTTCATGTGAAAATGAGGTGTTGAGATGGGGTTTTGATGAGGTGTTGATAGATTGGTTCTTGTGATAGTTTTATGATTTTTTCTAGACCATTTGGAGTCTATTGGATGCATTGATTGAGTTTGGTAAGCTCGGGAGTTATGATTTTCAATAAACCCTAAGTTAATTGCAAGAAAAGACAAGGTTTGTTGGATCAGTGTCCTATAAGTCTTGGATATGAGAATAAATGTTGGAATTTGGTGTTTCTACACACAATTAGTGATTTTCTATAGATATTTTGTGAAAACTAGGTGTTTAGGAGGGACCTCATTTGTAAAAGAGGGCTAATTGAGTAGCCTAAAATAGGGGTAGTCTAAAGGTTTTCAAATTTGTTTCAAAGAAACCTTATTGGATCTCTTGGTATGTTGTGACAAGAGTTGAGGTGTCTCTCAAATGATGTTTCATAGGCCTCTGAATAACCTTCTCCAAAAGATATCTCCTAAAGTTGGGTTTTGAGGGCTACAAGCCTCTAGGAGTGTGTTTGTGAAATGGGGAGTGATTTTTTTGTAAGAGTTGATTCCTTGGTTAAGAATGATCAATTTGAGTTGGTTGTGTGTGTCCACCACCTAGGTTGCTATCAATTTATCAAAGGTGTTCATGGTTTGGTGCTCTAGAAGAAAAGTTTCAGAGTTGTTGTGTGTGTCTGTACGGTACAAATGGATTGATGGAAAGTATTTTTTGTATGAAGGTTGTTGCATTTGCTGTAGATGAACCTAAGGGTATCTAACATGTATTCCAATGTATGGTGAAGTGTGTTATGTGTTCCACATGTTATCTTCTTGTTTTAGAAACATGTACTTCAAAATTTATTTGTGTTTTCATTAGGTTAGGACGACCTGGTGTCTACACATCATGTGAAGGATAAGTATCAATTGAGGAATGTCTGATTGATCCGAGATGTTGTTTTGGGTCTTGGTTAAGTGTTCTCTTCCACCGCAGGAATGTTGAGTTTCCAACAGTCGAGATGTTATGGATTGATGTATCAAGAATGTCAAAAGTGTGAGAAGTAAAAGTGTGCAAAAGTGAAGTGAGGTAGCAGAACTTTAATGTGTTAGACTCCTAAAAAAAGTGAGTTGATGGTGTCATAAATCTTTTGATCAAGGCTACGAATGTGCGTAATTTTTTGTGGTGGATTTTTCTATTATCTTTTATATATGTAGGTAGTGAGCCTCCTCATTAGATAGTGAGTCCTATCTGTAGGCAATGAGCCTTGTATCTAGATAGTGAGTCCGTCTTGGGTAGTGAGCTTCTTTGTAATCAGTTTTTCTATTACTTTATATTGTGAGTTAATTCTCACCGTGTTTTTTCCCTTATTGGGTTTTCCACATAAATCTGGTGTTTCTTGTGTTGATATTTCTTTTTGTTATTTGCATTTCATGTTCATACTTAATAATAGAATAAAGTGGATGTGAAGTTGATAATTGTTTGGGATTTTTGATTGAGATTGGTGACAACTGATTCACCCCCCCTCTCAGCTGTCCTGCAGCTTTCAAAAAACTCTAGTACCCTATTTTCCATTATTTTAATATGATGTTTTTTTTTGGATATTTATTCATGACTATATTGGAAGGAGGAATGAAGGTTACCTAGAGAAAATAATAATGTATTGTATGGTTATTAGACTTGGAAATAGGATTTTTATTTGTGTTGGTGCAACATACTTGAAGTATTTTATCAATATCTTAAAGGATTTTGGTACATTATTTTATCTTTATATTTAATTAATTTGAATGATTCCTTCAAGTTATAGTTATGTGATGTAGAGATTGTCAATCTCTTTTTTCATTTTCATAAGTGTATTTTTAAAGAATTCTTCGAGTTTTATTAAAAAGATTAAAAAAAAATTATCTAAAAATTATATTTCCTATAAATTAATGACTTTGGAGGGAAAATAAGAGTTGGTTTTCTATCATAAGTTTTGTTTGTTATTATGAACTTCTCCATAAGAATTTTTATTTTTATTTGTGACTTATGTTTGTTGTTTTACAAAGTAATAAGTTCTCCATGATATGGGTGTCAATATGACTACCACATCATATAACCATGATTTAATCACATCTAACTTATTCATATACTACCTAATATGAACATATCATCATCTTAACACTTAGGATACACATTATCACCTAATGCTTAATAATTAAATAACTTAGAGTTATTTAATTAAACTATACTATCATTATTCATCCATTTAATAAATTAATTATTCATAATTATCCTTATTTATCCATTTAATTAATCATTTATCCAAACATTATCCTTTAATAATTATTTTAATATTAATTTCCACCTCATATGCAAAAATAATCCAATTAATTAATTATTAAATTAATTAATTCCACCTTATCTAGTTGACTCCTTAGTCTAATCAGTTCACCTAGAGTCACTCCCGGTACCACTCATCAATCAAATCCACTTCACTCATCCATACCATTAATTAACTCATTTATGTACAACAATCAAATATCCCTAATTCTCTCATGCACTAACTTACCTCCTCCATACAAGGAGTTGACTATCAATAAAATTTGTTAACTTAGCCACATTGAGTTGAGACATTTTAATTGTTTTAATTAAAAAATAAATAATGTACCTCTCACCAATGCATGTTACAATTAGTCCCATGAATCATGGAATAGATATTAGGTTTCAAATTCAATCCAATTCATTCATTAAATTGTCTTACAACATTATAAATCAAATCATCTCACATCATCAATCATCCATTATTAGGCATTCATTTCGTACTCAAGTCTTATCATTATCATATCTAAGGAATTCTAATATTATTCTAGAAAATTGAGCACCCACATCACAAAAGAGAACATCTTTATACACGCTCAATCAAAGGTTTACATGTGAAGTTGAGTATTGAATTGCTTTAATTTGATGTGGTTTAATTTGTTTATTTTGCATGCATACATGTATATTCTTATTCTAAAGTAAAATATGGTAAGACAATTGATTATTGTAAGATATAACTATCATATTGTATATATTTGTGTAGATCAATTGCATGTTGTAATATAGTACTTAGAATGAAGTTATTTTAAATTGATTCATTGTGTATACAATGAGATTATAAGTTGATTCATTTTTATTTACAATGAACATATTTAAGTTAATTAATTATTTACTAAAAAAAAATTGATTTTTTTTACAAAAGTATTGTTTTTACTCATACATTCAACAATAATTTTTAGTTCAATTCTATTATTATTCTAGTTACTCTCCATGTAGTGATGAGAATATGAACAATGTTTCATTTAAAATTTTAAAATTTTTGTTTATTGTTTAACTACTCAATCATATTTGGTATAGTTAAGAAATTAAATCATTATTTATACATTGGTTTATTATAACTTAAAATTATTATTATTTTTACACAAATTAATAGAAAAATGAAAATTTACATTTTAAATATACCTAGAAACTTTTAATCACTAAGTTCAATTTTCTATAAATTTATTAATCAAGCATTTATAAATAAAAATCTAAACTAATAGAACATATTAATCATCATAATTAAATTCAAGGGCATTTTGTATTAGGATAAAGGTATAATCATAAGATATTAAACATTTAAGATGTCATATATAAGATTCAATTGATATACGTACAAATTAAAATGAAATATATAACTAAAAAATGAATTTAATCTCATTTAAATCACCTAACATTTAAACATATATTTAATTTAAATTGTAAATGATATAAACGTAAATAAATAAATATTTAATATTTAATAAGTTGAAATTATTCTTTATTGAATAATAATAATAAAAAAAATCAATCCTAACTTTAGATTCCTTATATTTCTTATAAATACATAATTGTGCAAGCAATTAAAATTCACAAAGAGAAGTGTTAAAAATATTTTTAACACATAAGATTTATGACATAGAGGAATGAACAACCACCCATCATCAATATCAAGTACCCACAACTCAAGCCAAGTTATGTTCTACCCTTTTATAAATAAAAATAAATTGGAAGAGATATGTTGAAAGGACTTTTTTATATTTTTGTCTCTTTGGGGTCCTCTATTATAATTCCCACAAAATGGAAGAGATCATTAGTTTGGCATGGTAACATTCGTCAACCAAAAAGAAATGTTATGATTTCCCCCATTTGCATTATTGCTTATAGATAACGTCAAAGGCCATCTAGTCACATGAAGGTCCCAATATTTTATTGGATATCATATTGAGGCTTCTATTTTTTATGTTTCATAATTTTTATTTTTATTTCCCTTAAATGGGAAACATGATGTATAAAAAGTGAGAATAAACATATACAAACAAGATTTTTTTTAGGTGAATTTTTATAACCTAAAAACCATGTGATGTTTGTTTAATTTCCTTGTATACTTTACTGCATCATTTCATATATAACTTTATTTAAGAAGAAAAATGATACATATATAGATTAGATTTTTTTCTATGTCAAATTTTATGAACTTCTATTATGTTATGTTTGAATCATATCTATTGATATTATATTCTATCAAAGATAGTATAGGAATTAGAATTAAGTAGTCCTTTTTGTAGTGCACTTGATAAACTTTTTTCACATGACCGATGACGTTGGCATGACACATCCTTCGGTACAATGGGAATAGTGGGGAGACTAGACCTCATGACCTCTTGCCTACAACAAGATGCTTTAGCCAATCGAGCTAGTCCCATCGCCCCTTCTAATTAATTTTATTATTAATATATGTTGGTGTATACTTTATTTTTATTTTTGTTAATATTGATATATGTAATATAATAAATTTGTTTAGTGAGATATCTACATAGATAAGTTGTATCTTGATATTTTAGTAAAAGTGGTTCTATTTTTATGTTTGAAGAACTGTACTATATATTTATACAAAATATCTTTTATCCTATATGAACTATGAGTACATCTTTAAGGAAGCTAAGGTGTATAAATGCCTCCTATTCTAATCTACAAGAAGAGAAAAACATAAAAGAGTAAAAATCTATCAATATTTAATATTAAATTCACACATACAAAAAAATGCATTGAAATGCAATTCACAAAACCATTACACAATGGTATATGTGGTAAAAATTAATTTCGGAGAACCACAGTCCAAATCATGACCAAAACATATTACAATAAGAAAATAACTACATACAACTTCAGGCACATGCCCTTACAAGAATATCACCAACATAGAATATTAGAGTAATTTTAATAGCATAACAAGATCCCTACAACACATTTTGAAAGCATGATCTAAGAACCCTAATAAATAAAAGAGATAGAAACAAGAAACCATCTAATAGTTTTGGAAAACCATGAGACATGTAAGAGTTATGGTGCCCAAAATCTAATACCCCATATCGAGTTTGAATTCCTAGGATATATTTAAAATATTTTTAATAGCTATCCTAACTTGTAATAACCTATTATAGTCAATATTCTAATATGGGAACCCCAATTTGTCATGTCTATCCACTCAAAAATGATCTACAACATACATCATAATGATAGTCAATATTTTCATGCAACTCACATAATCATTTTTCAACACTTCATAGATATTTTTATAAGTAATTCTCACATTTTACAATATCATAAAATGATTTTATACATAATAATGATATTATATGCGCTTACATCAAATTATTCACCTTGTCATGTAGAAAACACATGGAAAAGATAGTCACCTCAAAGTGGGGCACCCCACTTCTCATGTGAGGAAAAAAATAATAATAAATATAATAAATAATAAAGAGATGAAATATGTAATTTTGTTGGTTTCTATGCTTATGAGATAGAATAACAATCTTCACACTCTCTCATTCAAGGAAAACTCTATAGATCTCAACCAAAGTATGCAAGGGAGAAAGAAATCTTGCAATAGGGTTTTCCTAGGGTATGATTGTAAACTAATGAGGAGTTCACCACCAAGCTAGAGTTTAGAAAGACAAATGAAATGATGGATCTAATGCTTAACCCTAATATGATGCAATCTTTCACTAAATGACCTAAAAATGCATGTAAATAAGATTAGAAAGCTGCAAGATGAAATGTGTGCACCTGGAAACCCAAAGAAGACTAGATGAGGGCCTAAAATGTTGAAAACACTAATTTTAAAGCCTATTGGGACTCATACACCAATTTGGGTGATTTAGTCCTAGATTAGGGTTTATGGGCATAAACTAAAATCTGACAAAAGGGTATCTAAAGCTACAAAAATCTAGAAAATGAACTATATTATGACTCATATGCCAAAACTAGCGTATCAGTCCAGTTAGGGTTTTCTAGAACTTCAAGGTCCGAATCTACTCTTTCCTTTCCAATTAATTTCTAGATCTAAAACCCTGATTTGCAACCTATAGAAGTCTTCTAATGATCTTCAATGCAAGGTGACAACTTTGAACACTTTGACAACTTTCTCCAAACTTTCTCTTCAATGTGTCTTCAACCTAAACCTAAAAATCTCACACTAAAGAGAGGGGAAAATGTTGTTTTGTTAGTAGAAATGGGTTTACCTTGGTCAAACCTTGTTTTGGTAATCAAACCTTGAAATGAAATTAAATAGAAATGGAGAATGATGATTTGATGCATGAGCATCCATGGTGAAGGGAAATCCTCATCAAGAAAAAAGAGGGCATTTTATTTTTATTTTCCTAAGGTTTGGTATTTTATGTTTTTGGATAAATAACTTGCAATATTTGGCCAAAATAATATTTTAAATAAATTGGTCTTTATTTATGTTGCAATTTTTGGTGTTGGAGATAGTTGTGGAGGCAATTTTGAATATTAAAAAATCTAAAAGAAAAATTGGGTATGGATTTTTTGGGAGATGGGTAAGTGCATAAAGATGGTTCCCAAAAAGGGGACTTAAGTGGACAACTTTTTTTTGAAATCAAGAAATATTGACCTTGGACATTAAATTGAGGATACTTACACTCAAAATTTTGAGATGGAACAAAAAGAAGGATTCAAGTGCTATGAGTCTACTTTCTAAAATACTAATTTATTTTGAAAATGGTTGAGATTAAGGGGTTCAAATGATGTACATACATAAATTGGTGTTGTTTTTGTCAAAAAAAACATAACATAGCAACTCTTGTATGACCCTCATATGGTGAACATTTTTTTAGTATTTTTAAAATTGATATGGTCAGAAGTTAAGTAACAATATGTAGTTAATGCATGATTTTTTTGATAATTTTTTAATGAATATTATATTTTTTACTAATTTTTGAAGTGGACATTTCCTGAAAAACAAAATTTTGGCCGTGCTACCCCTACAAATTTTGGAAACTAATTGATTTTTTTTTAATTTATAAAATGGAGTCTAGTTTCTAAAAATGTAATTTATTTGAAATTTTGATGAACGGTTAATTTATAACAAAAAAAACACCAAACACTACTTTTTTCCAAAAACGAGACATACAAACAAAAGAAATTATAGATGAATGGATTAACATTGTCAAAAAGTGAAAAAAATTACATCATTGGATAACTAAGAGAGAACCTAACATTACCCATATGTTTGAATTGTTTGATATTGAACCATGTGCAATCGTGATGGTGAGCACGAACCTGATTATGTGAAATATTGTAGAAATTGCAAAAACATGTATCTAGTTGTCGGGAATGCCCTCCAACCCTTTGGGTTGGTATTCCAAGGTAAATACCAATCCTAAGGCTTGGGAATTCCCAAAGCAAGATATAATGTCAGCGCATTATAATGCAAGTGTGGGAGAGTTGGAAAGAGTGGGAGAGAGGGTGGGAGAGGGTGGGAGAGAGTAGGAGAGAGGGTGTGAGAGGGTGGGAGACTGGGAGAGAGGGTGGGAGAGGGAAGGAGAGAGTGGGAGAGAAGGTGGGAGAGGGTGGGAGAGCGTAAGAGAGAGTTGGAAAGTGGGAGAGAGGTTGGGAGAGGGAGAAAGAGGGTGGGAGAGGGTGCGAGAGAGTGGGAGAGAGTTGGAGAGTGGGATAGAGGGTGGAAGAGGGTGGGAGAGATTTGGAGAGTGGGAGAGATGCTAGGAGAGGGTGGGAGAGTGGGAGAGAGGGTGGGAGAAATTGGGAGAGAGTGGGAGAGAGGGTTGGAGAGGGTTGGAGAGGGTGGGAGAGAGTGGGAGAGAGTGGGAGAGTGGGAGAGAGGGTGGCAGAGGGTAGCAAAGAGTGTGAGAGAGGGTGGGAGAGAGTAGGAGAGAGTGGGAGAGAGTGGGAGAGAGTTGGAGGGTGGGAGAGACATGGAGAGTGGGAGAGAGGGTGGTAGAGGGTGGGGGAGAGTGGGAGAGAGGGTGGTAGAGGGTGGGGGAGAGTGGGAGAGAGGGTGGTAGAGGGTGGGAGAGAGTGGGAGAGAGGGTGGGAGACGGTGGGAAAG
>VDFB02270651.1:432757154-432914636 GCA_007258455.2 Sequoia sempervirens
GACATGTTTATATGATGATGGAAATGAAATGAATATGTTCCCTATATGATATGTTGATACAATATGCTAATGATTTTTGGATGCAGGATCGATGATGATGGCGACGATGATGGTGATGATCAACTATCATAGTACCTTGTTAGTGCGGTCAGAAAGAAGAGAAGAAGTCATTTCAACAAGACACAAGATGATGCAAATGCAAATGATGATGATGATGATTTCTTGCCGAGGAATTGGGATTTTCAAAGGGCTGATTTCCTTATGTTTGATAACACATGTGGTGCGATGCATCAAGGTATTAGAAAACTAGGATGGCGTGGTACCTAGTGTGATGGACTGTGATTTGACAAGCAGATAGGAGTATCCTTGTTCACACCTGACATACAGAAACCTTGCTAGGATGCCCTTTAGAAGTTTCAAACACCTCAGACCAAAACATGGAAAGGTAAACCTATCAATGCAATAGTCAACAAGTTGTCCAAGACCTCCTCTATACATACCTAACAAAGCAAGTATTTGCCATGTTATATTACAAGAATGTCCAACAAGCATAACAGACAAAAAGATAATGATTATTGCCCCATTCCTATTTCTCTAAATACTCTTGTTCATATATCATAGAGAAGTCCTTGGAATGAGTGGAATAAGATAAGTCAAAAAGAATAAAGATAAAGTAAACAAACAAGTTGATGCTCTTCAATACCACTAACCAAAGAGGATGTGTTTTTAAGAATAAGAACTGAAACTATTGCCAAAAGATGATGCCCATTGTAGGAAGGATTCATCCTAGGACATGTTAGTGGATGGCGGCACATCATTTCATTTATCCAAAGTGTTCTAAATGATGATTGATATGGGACCAATTAGGATGATGAGTTATTGATACAAAGAGATGACCAACTTGCCTATGCACTGACTTAGACCTAAGACTTGACATTTTGAGTTTTCACTTTCGCCTTGCTAGACTTGTTTTTGATTGTCTTACCAAAGATTGAGGATGACAATCATTTATTATGAATAATGGTATTGCGACTGCAAGCAAGATGAGATGGATGGATTTTTTCAAATATTTGGATGTTTTTGATCTTTTGAGATGTTTTGAGGCTGTTTTTGGTATTTTTGGGATTTTGCAAATGTTTTGATTTTTTGATTTTTCAATGTTTTGAGGTTTTCTGAGATTTTGACCAAGAGACTAACCTAAAGACTTATCCTAGGGGCCTCGGGGGCTGATCAACATATTAGCCTTGCCTATGTTATACACGCAGAGACCACGTAGTTCGACTAACGACTTGACCGATTTACAGATGATGATATACATGATGAGATGTCAGTTTATTATGATGGACTCCTATAGGACTAACCTAAATGTCTCGGGGGATGATAAAAGATCAACCTTTCTTACGTTCAAGCTTAGAGATGACGTAGTTTGACAAGACGACCTTGTTTTTGGATTTTGATGATTTTTGAATGTTTTTGGATTTTCTGATGTTTTGATGTTTTTAGATTTTCTAATGTTTTGATGTTTTTGGATTTTCTAATTTGAGGATTTTAAGGATATACATGAATCTGATCCAATAAGAACATGCCCCCAACATGATGCCCTAGACTACTCTGATAAACGCAGGACAAACTGACCTTAAGGATGAGTTTAGTAGTACTAGGAGGAATCATGATGTGAACACAGGACCAAGCTATGATGCAGATGCAAGTGGATGAGTGATGTATGGAGACCCGAATGCGATGGATGATGGAAGCGTAATGGATGGATGATGCAGAACAAGCCGTAAAGATCTTGGTGGATGGAAATTTCTTATTTACACAAGGCGCCTACTTGCTAGGTTTTCACCAAGGTACTTGCCCAAAGTGCCACCAAAGTGATTTTCACTAAAGGACAATTTTTCTCTTTACTGTTTTCAATCCTTTTTCTAATTTTTTTTTTGGATTTTTTGGTTCTATACCTTGAAAGATTTAGGCATAAAACTTTTTGAGATGAGAGCTATTCATGGGCTCTTGCAGAGGTTCCTCAGGTGTTGATAACTGATATGCCCCTGACTTATAACTTGCTATGATAACGAAAGGTCCCAACCAATTAGGTTCAAACTTTCCTTTGCTGCTTGGGTTTGGGACATTCTTCTAGTTCTCCTTTAATACCAGTTCTCCGACTTGGAATGTCCTACTTCTGATTTTCTTATTGTAGCTTCTTTTAAGTCTATTCTAATAGACTTGCAAATGATTCAAAGTATCTATTCGTCGCTCATCCAGTAGCTCTAGCTCATTCAATCTTAACACTCGATACTCTTCATTTGTGATGAGGTTTTGTAGTGATATCCTGAGTGATGGGATCTCGATCTCAATGGGGAGTACTACTTATGATCTGTAGACTAGGGAGAAAGGGGTGGCACTGGTGGGTGTGCGGATACTGGTTCGATAGGCCCAAAGGGTGGGATTAAGCTGCAAATGCTAGTCATGACTTGCGTCATTGACTATTTTCTTGAGGATTTTCAGAATGGTTTTGTTTGTATCTTCTGCTTGGCCATTACCTTGGGGATAGTATGGGGTGGAGAAGCGATGTTGGATTTTGAATTTTTTTGCATAAATCACGAACCTCTTGATTCTTGAATTGTGTCCCATTATCTGATATAATGGCTTTTGGGACACCATATCGGAAAATGAGATAGTTTGGGATGAACTTAGAAATTTGCTTCCTAGTTACGTACATCATGGGTATGGCCTCCACCCACTTAGTAAAGTACTCTGTTGCAGTTATGATGAATTTGTGGTCGTTAGATGAAGTGGGTGTGATTTTTCCAATGAGGTTAAGTCCCCATTGTGAAAAGGGACATGGTGTGACAATAGGGTGAAGCTCTTGAGCTGGAGCATGGATGAGGTCCCCATGCTGCTGACATTGTAGACACTTTCTGGCATGATCATGTGCTTCTCTTTCCATTGTGGGCCAATAATACCCCATCCTCAGTAGTTTCTTGGCTATGGTCATTCCACTCGAGTGTGAACCACAGATACCATTATGTACTTTAGTTAGAGTGGTTAATGCCTCCTCAACATTTAAGCAGCGTAGTAGGGTTCCTTCTATGCTTCTACGATATACGGTATCACCTAGGATGACAAATCTAGATGACTTTTTAACAAAGGTTCATTTTAGGTTTGAGGGTAGGTTAGCGGGTATGACTCCTATACGAAGGTATGTGTAAATGTCGTGATACCAAGGATTTCCAGAATGAACGATTTTGCACACATATTCTAATTTTGGTACCTCGAATGCAGGCACGAGAAGCTGCTCAATCAGGAATTCATATTTTGGAACGTTGTGGGGGATGTCGAGCAAGGATTCAATTGTTTCCATGGTGTCTGTTGCTCTATTGTTGTTTCTAGGAATCTACTCAAATGTTATTTCAATGAAGGATTCTTTGAGAGTCTCCACCAATTTCTTGTATGGAGTGAGCTTGTCATCCTTGGTCTGGTATTCATCATTCACTTGATTTATGATCAATTGAGAGTCTCTGTATACTTTGAGAGCTATGATGTTCCACTGCACTGCTATTCTAAGACCTATGGTCAAAGCCTCATATTCTACAATGTTATTGGTGCAAGGAAATGCCAGTTTGTATGACCTTGGTATGCAATCCCCTTGTGGTGTGATAAAGAAAACACCAACTCCTGATCCATGTTGCATGTATGAGCCATCAAAGTACAGTTTCCAGTGGTTAGCTATCTTGAGATTGAAAATGGATTCATCTAGAAACTCTAAGATGAGAGGGTTCTCTAAATAGATTGGTGCTTCTGCCAATTGATCTGTAATGACTTGGCCCTTGATTGCTTTCTGCTCCACATATTCAATGTCGTATTCTGACAGTATCATCACCCATTTTTCCATTCTTCCTATGAGCATTGCCTTTGATTGTAGATACTTGAGAGGGTCAATTTTGGTAATGAGTTTTATTCTATGTGCCAACATGTAATGTCTAAATTTTTGTGATGCAAACACTACTGTGAGGCATGCTTTTTCAATGAATGAATAGTTTAGCTCATGCCCAACCATTTTCCTGCTGATGTAATAGATAGCCCTTTCTGTTCCATTTTCATCATGTTGAGCCAAGAGAGCTCCAAGGGCTGTTGTTGTTGCTGACACGTATAAAATCAATGAATTTCTTGGGATTGGTGGCATTAATACTGGTGGTGTCAGTAGGTATTCCTTAATTTTGTTGAATGCCTCTTCACATTTGGTATCCCATTTGTACGCTACTCCCTTGTGGAGTAGGTGAGAGTATGGGTTTTGTTTGTCTGCCAATTGTGCTATGAATCTTCGAATGGATTGGAGTCTTCCTTGTAGACCTCTCAGTTGCTTTAATGTTTTTGGTGCCTCCATCTCGAGGATTTATTTTACCTTTGTTGGATCCACCTCGATGCCCCTCATTGATACTATATATCCTAAGATCTTTCCTAATTGTGCGTCGAAGATGCACTTCTTTGGGTTTAATCTGACCTTGTACTCCTCCAGTCTATCAAAGATGGCACTTAGGGTTGCTATGTGATCTTTTCTTTTTATGGACTTAGCTAGAATGTCATCAACATAGTCTTCAACTATCTTATGGATCATGTCGTGGAATATCAATGTCATGGCCCTTTGATATGTTGGGAAGCGGGAAGTCATCCTTTGGACATGCCTTGTTCAAATCTCTAAAGTCTGTGCAGATTCTGATGTTTCCATCGGGTTTTGAAATAGGTACCAAATTTGACACCCATTCTGGATAATCTATTGGTCGGATGAATCCTGCATCTAGTAGCTTCTTTAGCTCCATTTTGACTAATAGGGTGATCTGAGGATGAATTTTTCGAAGCTTTTTTTTTATAGGCTTTGCTTTGGGATACACTACTAAGTGGTGAACCACGGTCTTTAGATCAAGTCCCGACATGTCAGCATAACTCCATGCGAAGTTTATTTGTCTTTCTCTTAGGAATGCCGCTAGGAGCTCTTGCTCTTTTGATAGTAGTGATTCCACATAGAATGTGATATGTGGGGTCTCCTCTATTCCTAGGTTGATCGGATTACATTTTTTTGTCAAGACTGTTGACTTTTCCTAATGAATAGCTCTTAAAGGAAGATTGAATCCCCCATCCTCGGGCGTGTTGTGCAGTTTTCACACACACGCCCTGTTGAAAGCAGGGACCCTCTTTCACTTCTTTTTTGGTGTCTTGGCCCTTTCATTTTGAGAATTTATCTTGCTATGGCATGTGCTTAAATGTTTATTTTGATTGCCTAAGCGTTTCTCCCAAGTTATTCATTGAAAATCTTAAGTTGTGGGTGAATTTCGGGTTTTTACCCTAGTTCGGGACTTTCCACTATGGACGGATTTTCCCGGATCCTGCTCAGATTCTGACTGAATGTTGTGGTTCAAAGATTTTCGTTCTTCACGAAATTCTGCATGGGCCAGACTTTTCTAGATTCCGTCCTGTCGTCGGGTTCTCGGATTTTCCTGGCTGTCTTGTCGACTGCATTAAATGTCATTTGTACCATTGGCGAGGGTGTATTTAACCGATCTTTGATGAATTTTATGCCATTATGCTTTATTGTTAATCGTCATTTAGCAAAGGAGTGTTTTCTTTTGGTATTCAATTTGATTTAGGGTGCTGAGTTGGTGAATTGTTCAATTTATGTGGTGATTTCCTATGCATTGTTGTTGTTGTCTTTGTTGGGTGCCATTAAACTAGTATTTGCTGCCTCATTTTATTTTTGTTTTGTCAAATGGTATGTATTTGATTGCCCTATTTTTGATTGATGACTGTGGATAACACTGTGATGTTTTAGAGTTTATTGGGGTTTGAATTCTTGAATGTTTGATCATGCCATGGCTAGGGTTGCATAACATTGTTTGATTTATAGTCCTCCAAGTGGTTTCTGAGCTTGTTTGTCTCTTTGCATTTTGAGGAGTCTTGCTTGAGAGTCATGATTTCTCCTAGTAATGACTTAGCAGTTGAAATGCCTAAATCCTGAGCTTGCTTGTGCATTAATGGCAGATTTGTAGGGTTTGACTTAGGGCATCGCCATTTAACTTTAGTTTGCTTCCCAATTGGCCTAGAATTCTAAGAAAACCTATAGAATTCCCATATCCAACTCGGTGAAGGCCTAGATTCTTGAAATTTATGATTGATCCACTATTCTGAGCAAAATCATCATTTCGTGTAGGATTTCGGGTTTCGTCCTCAGTTCGGGATTTTCTGTCTCTAGCAAATTTTCTAGCTTTGGCGGATTTTCCAGCTCTTGCGGATTTTCCCGATCCCCTTCATTTTCCTTAAATTCGCATACTCTCAGAGTTTTACCTTATCCGCGGATTTCTGTCGGCTCTGGATTTTCCCGAAATCCTTGATTCGCTATTTTTTTTAAAAAAAATTCAAGTATCTCCTCCTTCGCGAAAATCCATCCCAGGTAGATTTTCCCAAAATTTGATGAAGTATGAAGGAATATAGAATAGCATGATGTGTTAATAGGTGATGGTACATTTTATGATTAATTGATGCTACCTTTAGATCTCACATGTTGTTTATTGATTGATAATGATCTGATTGAATTGCCAATTGGTGTTTTCTTGTTCATTCTGTTGGAATCCATCTGGCCCGAAATTCTCTGAAATTCCTCCCTGGCTTGGATTCTGCGGATGGACCTGAAACACGAAGTTTAACATGATCATTCCATATGAGGTTTAATAAGGTTTAATGATGATTTTGATTGGTTAACCTTTGTTTTTGTGATCTTTATTATGGTTTGTTTTTCAAGTGCAGGCTGAATCTAGCAAGGGAATAGTTGGAAAGGCTAAGAGTGACATGGAGGGATCCTCAGTGTCTGAGGCAGAAAGGATTAAAATGGACATCAAGAGCAAGATCCCGGAGAGTAAGATCACCTCCATCTGGTCAGAGGTAACAGACATGAACTTTGGACTATGGGACTATGAGGAGTTCAAGGCCGAAATGGTAGCACAAGATCTTCCTCTAGTGGCTAAGAGGATGTTAGAATCAGGATTGGAACATGTAGCTAGTTTCCCCTCCATGGTGCAGTGTTATGAGTTATTCCTTGAGTGTACCAGGAACTATGATAGTGATACACAGAGAATTATTGGTCCTTAAGGGAGGATTGTGGCAAACTTGAATCCTGTCTCTATAGCTCAAATTTTTGATATGCCAGATAGGTCTCATGTGGTGGCATTCAACATGGAAGTAGCCAAGGAGTACTATGAAGAACAAACTATCAAATCTCAGCAGCTCATCAATTCCTGGCTAGAGAAGCCCAAGTCTCATTATTCCAAACTGCCTAAGCAGTTATTCAGGGAAAAATTCAAGAAGGAATATTATGATGCCATCACTCTTCTTAGCAAGGTGGTTGGATTGAAAAATGCTGGCATGTTTGAGAATTGGATGTGCCATGTTATTGTGAGGATGGAACAGGAGAAGACTGAATACCATTGGGAAGGTGTCATTAGCAGAGTGATTCATGAGAAATTGTCCAATGTGATGCAGACCAAGACATTCACAATGACCTCGTACTTAGTCTATGCACTTGCAAGGTTTCATCCATACAAGGGATTAAGTACCAAGGGTGTCTTTAGATAGGATATTATTTATGAGGTGTACCCTCAATTTCACTTGGGAAGTTTGAGTTACAGGAGGGTGAATGATGCATTCACCATGCATATCACCAGGTTGTTGTAGGGTGCAAAACACATGAGGATTTATGACCAATCCAAGGAGTTAATCAAGAAATATGGTGCTTGGTTCATTCAATTCCCAACCTTGTCATACATCTAGGTCGATGGCTGTCGAAGGGATCCATACAGACTTCCAACATATCCCACTGATCATATCATACTTCTGGAAGTCACTAGATAGATATGTGATTTTGATGCTATTGTCAAAAGGGACAAGCATAAGACTGGTTTTGGTGGGGACTTTCCTTTGAAGATAGGTAATGGAGAGGCATGTCATTCCATTATTTTTTCCTTGGCTTCAGAAGAGGAGATGAGTAGCCTTGGTTTATCTTTCCATTCCAAGCAGTCTAGATTTGATATAATAGGTGAAGCCCAAAAGAAGGCCACTCGAGAGTTTAGCCATAAGGTTGATTTGGAAGACTACTGGGCCAATTACAGTGACGAATATGAGGTAAGGAAGAATTTTTCCTACCTTCCAGTTGAGTCAATCTGATTGTATAATGTAAAGGCAGATCCTGATCAATTGGATCTAATTCAAGGCCATGCTTATGAGGCAGTTAAGGATAGGCCAATTGGTGATGTGGATTGGTTAGAATAAGAAAAGATAGAACTAAAGCAGTTAATGGATCCAGTAACCAAGTTCACCAGAATGTGGCTAAAGCATAAATTGTGGGAGTTGGAAAATGAAGGTGTACAGTGCACTTATGATTTGATGGGAGATTTGGACCCTCATTCCACTTCCGAGTCAATTGAGTAGGATCCTAAGGGAAAAGGTAAGATGGATTCTCCTTTTAAAATCAAGATAAAAGGTGTTTAGGTGGAGGAAGCCCAAGAAACAAAAAAGCAAAGAAAGCCCATTGCCAAAAAGAGGGGGCATACTTCAAGGAGTAAGAAGTCTGAAAAGAAGGAAACTAAAAAGCAGAGTCCCAAAGTTAATGTTCTTGTGCCTAAGAGAATGATAATTGTGAGATTATCACAAAAGGAAAGCTTCAAGGTGGGAGAGGAAGGAGTTGCTCTACCTATGGTAAATGTAGAGAGTTCAGAGGAGAAGGCACAGGTGTACACAAGGAGGTCAAGGACCCCTCCCAAGGATAGTGTGACTAAAACAAATCTTCCTCTAGTTACTTCTCATGATGTGCAACATGATGATGTTCCTTCTTCCCATGAAGCTCAAAATGAACCAAGTGAATCTGAAAAAGTTGAAGATCATCTAGACACTGAGGGAGAGGAATTTCATGAGGGTGACCTTTATAGTGTAGAGGCTGAAGTTGAAAAGGTAATGCAATCTCCCTTGGTTGCGTATGAGGTTTCACCTATTAGAATTGAGGAGGTCAAATTGCCTCAAAGATAGGAAGAAGCAAGGTTTGGATAAAGAGGCACCTAAGGGTCAACAAGAGGAATTGGGACAGAGCGAAGTGTAGTTGGAGTCCACTATTCCAGGGTGGTTGGACAAGGAAATAAAGAGAAAGTAGGTTGTTGTGGAGGATACTCCACCTAAATAGGATGAGTTGCTGGCCAAGATTGGAAAAGATAAAGGTAAGAAGAAGGCCAAGGTCATTTCTAGGATTGAAAGGGATGAGGCGAGTAATAGGAATGGTCCATATTGCAACTCCTGCTCCAGATAAGAATAGAGCTGAGGTATCTGCAAAGGACTATAATGTGCAGACTTTCAATTTAGGGCCCACTTCTGTTGAGCAGGACATTGAGGATTATCAAGGTTCTAACACAGTTATCCTGGGGAGATTGAGGAAGGAAATTCAAACTAAGCAGGAGTTGAAGAAGGAAAATGAAAAACTCAGGAAATGCTTGGAGGATTTGATGAAACCCTTGCAATCTATTAACCCCTCGGCTTGTGCTGCAAATCGCTTACCCCAGGAAACTATCACTGAACTTGAGAGGATGAAGGCTTCCAATCTTGCTACTACAAATTGGCTGCAAGGGGTGTGAGAAAAAGGAAATGATGTTATTAGGGACATTCTTTCATCTGGAAAGGATGCTATGAGAGCAATTGATTGGTTGAAGAAGGTGTTAGCTCAAGATAAGGAAGATACAGATCTCCTACTACGGAAAACTAAAACCATCATGGAGTACACCAAGGACATGATTATAAGTGATGAAATTCTACCTTCCTCTAGAGCTATTGAACCTTGGGAGTGGTTTGAGGCATTGCAAATTAGGCAAAAGGTTCTAAAAAAGATCTACAAGCAGAGGAGGCAAATTGATGATACCCTAGCTAATGTTTATAATGGCTGCATTGCTTTCTTTGAGATTATGATAGGGAGAAGGAAGATTTCCCCTAAATATTTGAGTTTGGAACAGTTGAGAAAGTGGTGGCATGATGTTTATGCTCCAGTCAGTGATGATTCTATTACTGAACACCAGTTAGATGATGTGGCCACCTACATTGTTGTCATTGATAAATACCTAACATATAAGGTTGAGTGGGATAAGTCGGTGAAATAATCTAGGGAAGAAATTACATCAATTGAGAGCCGACTTAAGGTTTTTCCTTTACCACCTATGGCTGACTTGGATAAGGTGCTTTTGAAGGTACACAAAATGTTGGATTGGAATAAAGACAAAGGGGAAGGTAGTTAATGATGGGCTACATCAAGATTTGTGCTTCCCTATTATTTTGGCATGGATTGGTCCTAGCTGCATTGGAGATGCCAGGCTGACCTAGACGAAGTTCATGCATTTAATGCATATTTTATTCCATTTTGAATTTCTCTTGGGCAACTTGTTGTGCCTAATTATTAGTGTAAAATCCTATCTAAGCCAACATGTTTTGGGGGTTCTATAAATATGGCATTTTGCCCCAATTGTAAGGGTTAAGAAGTTTTAGACATAGACAAATAGAGAGATAGCTAGTGTAGAAGCAAATTAAGTAGAGCAAGAGTTAGCAAGTAGTTGTTCTCAAGCAAATATTGTAACAAAAATCTAGAATTGTTGCTACAGTGGATAATTTTATGCAAGTAATGACATTGTGATTTGGTGCCATACTTGTGTTTTTCTTATCTTGCATGGTTCTTGTTATTCTATCTTTATAATTGCTTTAAAGAAAGTTAATATTTAGAATTAGATTTGATTCAATGATGTTTATGGTTTAATATTTGAAGTGTTGCAGCAATCCCTAGTGCATAATTTTTGCAACCAACTGATTGTTAGTTGCTTTGCAAAGTTAGCCTAGACTTTATATTCATTGTGCTTAGTTCAATTCCGAGGGTTTATTCATTTAAATTGCAATAGGGTTGTTTCAATGAATGTTCATGATTTGAAAATCTTAACACCTTAGAAGATTGCACTGTTTCTATAAGATTGCAGATCCATCTAGGTCAAGTAGAAATCAATTTTGAGGGATTGGTCTATTCCAAATATTTCATCATTCACATTGTTAATATTAGGTTTAGTGTTAGATCTAGAAATCTCTTTGAAACCTTATATCTTTTGTTATTTCTTTACCATTCAGATTAAATTTAGGATTGAAGTATCATCATATTGCTAGATCTGATAATTAGAGATTCAGTATTTTTCTTGTAGTAAGGTCCCATTATGATTACCAGCATTTTCACATTTATCACTGAGTTGTTTATGCATTGTCTAGACCTGACATTAGAGACCTTTGGGTTATCTCTTGAGGCTTGTTGATTGAGATTTACCTTTCAAGAGAGATAGGATATTATATTCTGTCTGAGTTGTTGTTGTGCAGAAAACATCATCAACAGGGCACCTCAGAGAGGTTTTCACCATTGGATGCATCCTTTCTTTTTACTTTTTTCTGGCCAGAGAGTGCCACAGTGTGGTTTTCACTCAAGGACTTGGATATTATTCATAATTTCTCACTTTTGCGACTGAAGGATTCAATTGTTTCCCCATAATAGGCATGTGTGTCTAACTTGATTATGAACCTTGCTTTTTGATCCCCATCTAGAATGTTATCCCGTAGTCCCATGAATCCTGAGAGTGCCTCATCATTCTAAAATGTATCAAGAACTGGTGGTCCTCGTTGGTCGTAGTCGATGAGTTGGGGATATACTAAGCAAATCTCATGATTTTGGTGGTCAGATTCAAAAGATAGGGTGCTAATCATGCAAAGAGTGGTATCCTCAAATATCCTAGGTAAGTTAGTCAGGTGATCCTCGTCATCACTACTACTACAGATGTTGGTTATATCAAATGTAAAGTTATCTATGACTCTACCTGTAGACATTGGTAAGCGTAGTTCTGTTGGGGTTGGTTGAGGAGGATTATTAACTGTTCTAACTAGAGGACTTCGGCCACGTATGGTTATACTCGAAGGGGTACATCCAAGGCCAAGATTTGTTATTAGTGGCGTCTCTGGCATGATAGGTATTATAAGCCCATTATCGTTTTGTCTGAGTCTTTGATTTCTGTCATAGCCCATTGCGAGCATCATTTGCAGACCCTTACTTTTGTCATCGATTGGTAAGTCTGCTACTGGTCTTTCATCTTGATATAGCATGTGAGATGGATCCACCTCAATAACTTCTCATCCTAGATCTCCCCAACTTGTGAAGGTGGGATAGTTTTTAGGAGATGTTTGGGATGTGGAGGCTTCATTTATTTGTGGTTGTCCCCGTGATCTAGGAGATTGTGGTAACTCTCCTACCACAAAAGCATTATTATGGAGCTTGTAGTTTCCATAGTCGTTATCTTGGATGATGACCTTGATGTCAGAGATGGTGGGGATGGTGGGAGTGGTGGGTGTCTCTGTCATAGAAGTGGACACGAGAGTGGTGGGATTGATGTATGGTGTGGATGGGCCCTCATCATTTTTTGGTACTTGGGGGATTTTGTAATACTTTGCTTCAAGATTTTTGCAATAGGAGAAGGGTTCAAGATCTCCATGGATGGTAACTTCTTGTCCCTTATGTGTGAATTTCACACATTGGTGGAAAGTTGATGCTACTGCTTTCATCACATGAATCCATGGGCGTCCTAGGATGATGTTATATGACAAGTCGATGTCCAAAACCTGACAAGTGGTTTCCATGATGGCAGGCCCTACTTGAATAGGGAGTTTGATTGTGCCCTGAGACACTCTTTCTTGATCATCATATGCTCTTATTGTGATACCCTTCCCTTTGTCGATAGAATCCTTTGGTATTTTCAATTGCTTGATGATACTGAGGGAACATATGTTCAAACCCGCACCTCCATCCACCAAGACCCTTTTGATTTTTCTCTTATGTACTATGGCTTCCAAGTGAAGTGCACGGTTGTGAGATGGTTGAGTGGGAAAATCCTGGTCAAAGAATGTAAGAAGATTAGGCATAATGATATTTCTGACCATAGCTTGGAATTGCTCTGCATCAAGGTTTGCGGGGATAGTGGATGAGGCCAATGCTTCTTCAAGGATTTTCCTATGGCCAGATGAGATTTTTAGCAACTCCATGATGGAGATTTGTGTTGGCATTCTCTTGAGTTGATCTAGGACATTAGAGCCATTAGGAATAGATCTAGATGCAGGGACCTTGTTTGGCTGGGATGATCCTGTGATGGTAACTTTGCTGCCTCTTGTGGTGACTCCACAGTCTTCAGCATAGGCACCCTTGATGGTGATGACCATGCAATTTTCATCTAGGGAGGCGATGACTATTTCATACACATGATTTACATTTGAGTGGATTCCTTTCCCTTTATCTTTGTTATTGTTATTCCCTTTGTTGCCATGATTCGGCATCAGATTCGTATATATCTTAAGATCTTGGTTTCTTGTAGGTTGTTCCACGTTTATGATTCTTTTATCGATGAGATCTTGAATTATGTTTTTTAATATCATGCAACTATTCATGGTATGACCTTTGATTTTATGGAACTCATAGAGTTGATTCTCATTATACCAAGGAGGTTTCACATTCGGTTCTTGGTAATTCTCAAATGTAGGAGGCTTGATGAGTTTTTTGTCTATTAGCATTTTCATTATGTCCTCAAGTGGTTCCCCCAAAGTGGTGTATTTTCACTTGGGATAGCTCTTGTTGCATTGGGGTGGTCCCCTTTACTCATTGAGATTATTGATTGTCAGATTGTTGTGTGGTTGTCGTGTTGTGTGATGATTTTTTTGGTGTTGGATTTGGATTTTTGGTGAGGGTGTGTTTTTGCGAGGGGCACTAATGACCACCTTGGCATCGATGACATCATCATTAGTAACATTTTTGTTCCTTGCCCACGTGTGAGGTTTATCGTTATAATTGGAGGGTGGGCAGTTGTTTTGTTGTTCGAGGTATGAAGTTGATCCCGCGGGTTGAGTCATGAGGGCTTGTTCGATGTTGAGCGCCTTGGAGATCAACTGATCATATGTGGTGATGCCTTGAACCTTGAGATGAAATTCCAAGAGGTCGTCAAGGTTGGCTATGATGGTGCAAAAACTTGTTGTTCTTCGGGCATGGTCCACTTGCTCCGATTGGCCTTGGATTTCCATCATTGTAAGAATGAAGTGAATGATTCACCCTTTCCTTGTTTCAGAGCTGAGAGTTCTTCTAGACTAACATCCATTGCAATGTTGCATGCGTATTTTTTTATGAATGCGTTTATAATTTCTTGGAATGTCCTAATGCCTAAAGGTAAGTGAGAGAACCATTCCATAGCGTGGCCTGCCAAACTCCTAGGGAATAGTCACATCAGATAAGTATCGTCATATGTGACTTCCATGCAATGAACCTAGAATTCCTTGATGTGATCTTCAGGGCTTCCTATCCCATGATATTTGTCAAATTTGGGGATCTCAAATACCTTGGGGAATGGTTTCATTACAAGGCTCCTATCAAATAGATAGGGGAACAAGTTGCTTGGTGTCTTTGTTGTTTGCCCTGATTAAAGATTGAGCACTTGTTGCGAGAGCAACTTGATTTGTGTTGTTACATCATTTTGCGGATCAAGGGGTGGGATGAAGGTGTTTTGGGGTGTTTTGATTGTGGGTTGGATGGATGGGTTGTTTGATGTGTTATTTGATGGTATTTGTATGTTCTACCAAGCTAGGTAGGCTTCCACCTGCTGTTGTATGAACAATGCTTATTGTTGATCTTGTTGTTGATGCGCTAAGATTTGTGCTTGCTATTGCGCTTGTTGTTATGCTTGTCATTGTTCCAACAACACTTGTTGTTGTGCTTGTTGCTGTTCCAACAACACTTGTTCTT
The DNA here is from genome assembly GCA_007258455.2 of Sequoia sempervirens. NCBI lineage: Eukaryota > Viridiplantae > Streptophyta > Pinopsida > Cupressales > Cupressaceae > Sequoia > Sequoia sempervirens. Next base: position 432,772,027 of record VDFB02270651.1, read on the forward strand.
GGGCTTCCAATTGGGTTGCTTCTTGATGCTCTTGGTATTGCTTTATTGTTTGCTAATATGCTTGCAATTGCACTGCTTGTCTTTGTGCAAGAAGTTGTGCTTGTGCTTGTGCATGTTGTTCTTGATATTGGGCATTTTCCTAAGCTTGAGCTTGTGCTTGCACTACTTGTGCTTGGGCTTGTGCTTGTGCCACTTTTTGTTGTAATAGAGTTTTTGCTTGAGCAACCTTTTGTGCTTGCAATGCGGCTTGCACTACTTGGGTGGCTTGCACAGCTTGAGCAACTTTTTGTTGTTGTTGTTGCAATAACGCTTGGGATTGTTGCTCTTGTAATATGGCTTGGGCTGCTTGGGCGGCTTGCGCAGCTTGTTTAGTAGCTAGTTGTATGGATTTTTGTCTTTGCACTTGTTGGAATCCCCTTTGAAAAGAAGCTTGCAATGCTGTGTTGTATTGGCTTGATGTGGTGGAAGTTGGTGGTGGTGGGGGTGGTGGTGGATTCAGAATGGCATTTGTGGTGAGCAATGATGTCGTGTTGATGTTTTGAGTGATGGATGGTGGTGTTGATGTGGTTGGTCCTTGGGAGACCATGTTTTATGATGTTAGGGGGGTATTTGATGATGTTGCAATTGCTTGTGCATTTGTCATTTGTTGTTGCGATATCACCGACAAATTTTGAGCATTTGGCATAATGATTTGATTGATTTTTGGGATGTTGGTTTGATTAATAGTTGGTAGGGGGGAAATCCCTAAACGAAGGAGTGGTGTGGATGTTGATGGCAATGGTGGAAGAGGTGGAAATGTGAGTGGTGCAAGTTCTTGTGAAAATATTGTGGTGTCGAAGATGCCCTTGGTCTGAACATATCTCCCTCCTCTTGTGAATTTGTGAGGAGAGAGGTTTGAGGTGTTGCGTGAAAAAATGATGATGATGGATCATGATGGAAGGTGAGAGGAACATTCTTATGTAATGGGTTTTCGAGTATTTTTTGTTTCAAGATGGTATTTGCATCCAAGTTTTGATTTTTAACAAGGGGGTGTGTTTGAATAGCATTGAGAAATGCATTTCCCTTATTAACATTGGGTTGGGTTGGAGCAAATGATGTCGTGATCTACGAAATGTTTTGCATGATGCTTTGGGATGGGGGTGTAGATGAGATGGGAATGGTGGATGAGATTGGAGAAAAAATGTCTCCACTATAGTACTCACATCGAAATCCGAAGGTAACTTGGCCCCTTGTTTTTCTAGCTCAAGCATGTATAACGAAGGGTTAAGCCTCATCATGATGTTGGTGATTTTTTGGTTTTTCAGATTTTGGAGCATTTCAGTTATTTCTTTGTGAGACATTCCAAAGGTAAGATCCTCTCCTTGGGTTTCCTCTTGTGGATTTTGTGATGATGAGATGGTCAAAGGATTGCTTGATTCGAGAGGATTCATTTCAATGTTTTTTTGGCTAAGATCACTTGAAGTAGGTGTTTCTTTGTTGCCATGCTCTTCTTGTATTGAGATCTAGTTTGAACCATAAAACAAGGATCAATTTTGAAGAATAGGAGAGATGAATCTCTTGGTTCCTTGGATTGATCTTTACTTTATGCCCAAAGTAGAAAATTTTAGGATGTCTTGAGGATTGAAAGGTGATATGATGATGATGCAAGGGATGGATGATGTGAATGTTTTTGTCTTCTAAGAAATCTTGAATGAGATACTAGGCTTTTAGGACTTTCGGATATGTTTCGGATTTTTTGATTTTTGATTTGATTTTGGATTTTGGATTTTTCCTTGATTTTGATTTTGATTTCTTTTGATTTTGGAACAAAAAGACCCTAAGATGTTGGATGATTATCTAAGGGATAGATTTGTTCAAAGGATGATAATTTGAATATGTGCGGGGAGAAGGATGCATCTACCCACACCTATTCAAACAAGATGATAGTTTCACTAAGCATATGAAGAAGGATTCATCTACATATACTAAGCTAAACAAGATGATTTTGATAACTTTAACTAAGCACATGCAAAAGGATGCATCTACACATACCTAGCCAAAGATGATTTTGATAAAGTTTTCAATGATTTAGACTCAATGATTTGATGATTTTGATTTTTCCAAAATTCCTAACATTAAGGATGATTTCAAGATTTTCCAAAAGGTGATAGTGAGATGATGTTTGTTTTGATGTTTGAAGGATGGATGAAAAAGATTTTGATTTGCTTTGATCCTAAGATGAATCTAAAAAAGACACTTTGTTTTCCTAGACCTAGGTATTGAAGAGAATACAATGCTTCTATAGACCTTTGTAACAAAGAAGTGATTTCATTTGAACATACATTTTCGGATTTTGAACCAATGATTTTGTTTTGGGATTTGGACTTTTTTTGAAAACCGTGAGTCTTACATGAACGTTCATTTTTCTTAGCTTTGCTTAATGGCTTTATTTTACCAAAAACACTTTCTTTGATTAAGTTTTCCAAACTAAGATGTCCAATGTCTAAATTTCATCAAACCCCACAAGATATGTTATGTGGAAATTCAATGAACTCAAGGCAAAGGTTTACCTATTGTTTACTTAAGTAGAAAAATCAAGATGTAATCCAATGTTTAGAAACCTCTAAGGATGTAAATCCCAAGGGCAAGCAATAACATATGGATTGAGTCAATTGTAGTTGTCTCCAAAAGGGTTTGAAATTTGGATGATGATGTTAAGTGTTTATTTTAAAGATGTCTTCGATCAAGAAATGCATTTTGTAACCCAAGAATAAGTACAACCCTATGGATGTGTAAGACAATATTTGTTGGATTCCCACTTGGACAAGTCCAGCTACACTTATCTTTAGTGAATGGTTAGATGCTTGACCCCACTGGCTCCCCTCCATGACACTCACTTATACGGGGTAGCCAAGCATCAACACCCATGAAACTCCCATGGTATGTTTTCCATTTCTACTAAAAGACCATAAAAGTGTGGGGTGGCTTCAGAACGACTGTTCTTGCACCAACAGATAGATTAAAGGATTTTGGAAAATTCTAGCACATGGGTTTTAATAAGGACTTTCTGTTCGTGGAGATTGACCCATATGGCAAGAGTCCCCTTTCGGATCCATCTTGTCGGAATCAACCGCGTGATATTGGCATTTACTCCAATACACACATTTATATCCTGATTGGAAATACTATTGGCTTTAGAGTGTTACCGGTTGAGTCGTTCCCTTGGGTGAGTACTTTTTCCCCAATGTAGGCCCTCTAGGATGAACAAAAGTGAGTAAAAACAATATTCATAACTCAATCAATCTTTGTTGGAAACAAAGAGAGAGAATATACACAATAATGCCCCCACTCACACTCGCACAAGATTTTGTTCAATTTTAAAACCCAAAGATGAAGTGTGCAGGTGATTGCTTTATCTCAACCTAAAATCATGAAAAAGGCCTTTTGATTCTCAAGATTGCTATAAAGCGCGAGAGAAGCGCATACATCCTTTTTCAATGAATTTAGTTTAAGTAAGCCTTCACGAAAACAAAGTTGCACTTGTTCTTTTTAAATCCACAAAGCAATAATGAATTTGTTTTAGAGCACCAAAAGACAAATGATAGACATTTTGTTCAATTTGTTAACCAAAGAAACAAACTCTATTATGTTTGTGATCCTAATGTTCATTTTAGCCTTTTGCAAGAAATGAAGAGATTCTTTTTAAACCCAAATGAAATTAGTGTTCTAAGAAAGAAGTGATAACAATTTCTTAAGAGTATTAAGCAAACACTAAAGTGTTTAAAAACACTTTGAGTTGATGAAATATCCTCCTCATGTTTCTCCTTTCTTCGTTTTCGATTTGACCCAGCCTACAAGCATGAAAAAAAAGGTCAGATTATGTAAAATACAAAGGTAAAAAAATAGAAAATAGAAAACAAATTAATCATTAATCAAAAAGCATGTTTCATTTCCACTTTTTACTCCCTGCCAGCAGTGCAACCCGTGACTGCATCAGAGTTTGATTTCTTAGTGATGCTCTCACAGTGCCACTTACCAATCAGCGTCGCTCTGTGTCAGGACAGTGAGCTCAACTACGTCACAGTTTTTCCCAGTGTCGTAGTTTGGTTTTTTTTTTAAATTCTCACGAGTCAAATAGTCAAGTAGCAGAGTTTAGAATTCAATTTTTTTGGGCAGGAAGAGTCCAGCATCGCACTTTAAGTTTCCCGCGGTGCTATATAGTGACGCTGAAGAGTCAGCAGTGCCAAAATAGCAACGTTGAGCTCTCAGCATTGGAATTTTATGTGTATAAGCAAAAACATGGAAATTTTAGGAAAACATGATTGAAGATGAGATGCAACCCTCCTTCTAGTGCCAAATGTGTGAACCCCAATCCTAATACCTGCAAAACAAAGAGAATAAACACCTTAAGTTATATATTGCAAGCATGAACAAGGATTCCCCATGAAATCCATTTACAAACTTCAAATTAGGAAAGAAAACAATGAACACAATAAAACAAGAAAATACAGATTCAATCCTAATTAAAATAGCAAACATATGATCCCATGGGGGAATTGGTGCCAATTTGATGTGAAAATTGGCCCTTTCCCAATTCATAAGATGCAAGCTTGATATGTTGATGATGATGGATCCACTTTTTTGATGAAGGATGAGAGCTCCAAGCCAAGAATCTACAAAAAAACCTAACTAAGAACTCAATGGTGATGGATGGAAATGACTAAGTATTTTAGCATAATAACTTTTCATAATTTGTGGATGATGAGATGAGGATATGAGCCCTTTATTTATATAATTCCAAGATGGATGAATGTTCAAATTTTAGCAATGTGGGACTAACATTCATCCAATGGCATGATGCCACTTGTCAATCTATGAATGGATGGAGGATGTGCAAGATTTGGGGATTGTGCCAATAAATGCATATTTTTTAATTTCAAATTTTTTGAAATGACTTGCAAGAGGGAAGGGAAATTGCAATAAATTCCACTTGGCTCAAGACAAAGGACATGTAAGATGAAGTTATTGCCTTGTTGAATGTACATGTTGACTTGGAATTTTTGAATTCAAATTTGGAGAATATTCCAAAAGATGCCTTGTGAGGAAAATAGGGATTTAATAAATGAATTAAATCTATTTTCATGTGCAACTTGCAAAATCTAGAGGATGTGACATGATTCAAAATTAAATTAATCAAGGGTTAATTAATTTAATAGGGGATTAGATGATGTGACCTATTTGACTCAAATTCATGGATTTATTTAAATCAAATAAGAGAGGAATATGATAAGAGATTAATTAAATAAGGATTTTTATTTATTTAATTAAAGGAGATTGATTAAATCAAATAAGGTTTTAATTTATTTAATTTAATGGATAGACTTTAGAGATTTAATCAAATAAAATTAATTATTTAATTAAATAGGGATAATTAGATCAGATAGGATTGATTTAATTAATAAAAAGAGATTGACTTAATTAGATAAAATGATTTATTTAATTAAGAGAGAAATTGATGAATTTAATCAGATAAGGAGATTTGATTAAATGGTTAGATCGAGGGATGATTCGGGAAGAAACGATGTTAGTAGTCGGGATCAGATGCACAATATCAATCAGTATATTTTACAGGTCTACAACAACACATGGAAGGTAAGATTTCAACATGCGCTTGTAGAAGATATGTTGATAAGATTTGGAAATTATTCTTTAAAAGGCTAAATGAGACCACAAGATGTCAAATATTTGTTGAAATGATGTGGGGTTTAAAGTATAGAAACATCATGAAGACTCTTAGGTTGAGAACATTGAATGCATCAAGTGAAAAAACTATTGTGAAGAATCTAATTGATGCTTATGAGAGTGTGGGTAAGACCTCATGCACAAAGGATAGTAATGTCACCCGACGTGTCATTACATTGACTTTGGTAAGCTATCAAACATAGAGAGCTCGTCTCATTAAAAAGACAAGTGAACAAATGAGAATTAGTAGAAATTTTTTATCAAAAGCCATTCAAAGGCACCAAAGAATTGAGGGAATCGATTCAAATGAATTATGGGCATTCTCGGGGAGACTGCCACAAAAAGATAAAAAAAAAATTGAAGCATTGAGAACACTAATTGAAGTGTATTGGAAGAATAATACAAGGCCATCTCCGAATCAAAGGGATATTGTAAGAAGGATAATCGGTAGTCGGAACCGTGAGCCACATCCAAAGCATTTTTTGGATACGACTCAAACCCAATTTTTTTGTAAATTTCAAAATGATTGTCCTCAAATTAGTATTTCTTAATTTTTTTTTGAAATTCTTAAACCTTTTTATGTTGTTGTAGACTACATATTGAATTATCTAACCATTATGATGTTTATCATTCTATATGTTTAGATTTGCATACTAATGATGTTTTGTAGGATTGTAGCATAGAAGCCCCACCAAAATCTTCAAGAGAGTTCTTATCAAAAAAATTATGTGAAATAAAGGATGGCCAAATATTCTACAAGACAACATGCTTGAATGGTTCATGCGAGCATTGTGGTGGCTTGAAACAAATGCCAATATGTCAACATATGGAAAGCATAGATGAGGTGCGATAGAAACTAGTAGAGTTTAGGAAGTATAAAATAGTGGCATACATTACAAAAGATGGGTCTCAAGAAAAAAGGTGTGATTTGGTTATTCAGAAGATTCCAATGTATCATTTTATGTCCATGTTTCGTGACAATATAGTGTATGAGTATGTAAGGTATACCTATAGATCCCAATGGCTGGACACACAATTGAAGCTATGCAAGGACACCTTTCCAGTTGGCAGCATAGTATTAGTGGTTGAATTTGTAGAGAACTACACTTTACAGCCACAACGTGAGGTGTAGTCACAGTATTACAACTCCACACAGGTTTCAATATATGTGCACATAGTATTCATTCATGCAGCTAATAGTACACATGACCAAAGGAAGGTATTGAGGGAGTATCAATTTTATATTAGTGATGATCATACACATTCTCTAGAGTTTGTGCAAGGTTTCTTCCAGATGTTCTATAGTGATTTGGCTCAGAGGGGCATAACATACGGTTGACATATAATATGGTTGGATAACTATGCAACATAGTTCAAGAATGTGCACATGTTCTACTAGTTGTGCAGGATGCATCTCACTATAGGTGTCCAGCATATGTGGAACTTTTGTGAGGTTGGGCATGGAAAGGGGGAGCATGATGGTGCAGGAGCATGTGTGAAAAGAGCATTAGCACGAGAAGAGTTAAAATATAAAGATAGTACAAAGTTGACAGATGCAAGATCAATCATCGAGTGGTGTAATGCCTTGATGGGTCCAAGTAATGAAGGTACATCTTTAGTTTTTTTTTTTTTTTGTTGATGGATGATACTAACATTGCACCATATGAGGATTATTGTACACTAACATGATCGAGTGAGCTACACTCTTTCCTTATCTCAAATGTAGGTTCATGGAGTATCGATACACGTAAGATGGCATGCTTTTGTTCTTCATGTACAATGCAAGCTTGGAATGATTGTGAGTCAGGGGAGTGGGTTGACAAATGGTTGAAAAGTTATCTTAGCCTACTTCACACGTATTGCTCGACATTAGAACTAACACATATGGAATCATTGGTCGACTTTGACCATGTATCATATCTAGTTCAACCAGGTAATATATCTACTTGCTTAGTTTTTGAATTTCCATATTATTATCTGACTTTGTACTGTATTCATAATGTTGACTAATTTCAAGTGATTTGTTGCACATATCAATGCAAGGCATGTTTATGTAGTTATTGCAAATAAAGACAATGAAGAGGGGACAAACTATTAATTGTGTCATTGTGTTAAGGCCAAAAAGAAATTGTAATCCCTAATTATAGATGGAGAAAAAATCTAATACTCTATAGGCTCAGTTGTTGTCACTAGAACATGGCTTAGAAGGTACCCACATAAAAGTGTTAAACAGTGGCTATTTCAGGACTTTGACACTCATCGTAAGATTCTTCATTACTCAAACCTTGTCGTGGCATCCAATGTTTGTTTGACCAAATATGGGGTAGACCTTTGAACAAGACCTTGTGGAAGGTCTGTGATTCTGACCATGAGGCAATACTTGACACAATAAAGAGTAGAGCAGACCCAAATGGTTCATTGGATTAATTTGTAAGTATATGCACAATGGTTCTTATTAATTTATACTTGTATGCACGTTAATTTGTTTGACGCCAATGCTATCATCTTATTTTACTTTGCGTATCTTTAAGTAACTTTGTATTAAACATTGATTGGCATCCCCTTGCAAAAAATGTAGATTTATGAGACATTCAAGAGAATATCAGCTAGAAAATAAATGCAGATTTATTTGCTTATCTCTAAGTAACTTGGTAAACATTGATTAGTGTCCCCTTGCAGAAAATGCAGATTTATGAGCCATCCAAGAGAATCTCAGCCAGAAAAGCAATGCAGATTTTTTTTTGTATTTTTAAGTAACCTTATCATGAGCACCTATGATGTAGAAATTATAAGAGCATCTCGAATTTCAAAATATTCTATTCATGAGAGGTGTTGCGTGCAATAGGTATCTTGGAACTCGCAGTGAAGATGTATGACTAGGAGTGACTATGTTGAGAGACTGCCATGCCTATCTGTAAGTTCCTTCCATCTATTTTCATTTCATTTCCATTTTGGATGTTGTTTCTTTTCTTCTTTTACTTTGTGTATCTGTAACTAAACTACTAAAAAATGATTTTTCTCTCCTTGCAGAAAATGTTGATATATGAGCCATCGAAGAGAATCTCAGCCAAAATAGCAATGGAACATCCTTATTTTGATGATCTTGAAAAATCTCAATTATGATTTAAAGCCATTATAAAAGAGCATGTGAAGCTTGTGAGGGAATCTCAAGTTACTCATTTGAATTCAACCTCATAATGAGAACCTATGATGTAGACATTATAAGAGAATCTTGAATGTATGAGTGACATTGTAAAATATATGTGAGAACAGAGTACCTAAGGCATTGTAATGAGATTTACTAAAATATTGAAATTTTGTGCAAGGGCACCAAGGTTATTGAGAAAATTTGGTTCATGGAAGTCTTAGTTTTGTGTTTTGAGTTTTGTCAATTGAATAAAGTCACATTAGACCAATTGATTTATAATGTAGTAAGTCGTGTTAGTTACAAAAGAAAATAGTTAGGCACAATTGGAAAGATGTAGAATCATTTGTAAAATCTATTTAAAGCCTCTTGAAGGCTTGGACACAATGTAATTTGCAGATAGAAGAAATTCAAAACTTAGAACAATGTTTTCTCAGTATTTTGTTGAGTTTTCTGAACTTTCTTTCCCTTGTACAAACCCGTACAGGTCCTTCTTGCTCTGAAACCTTTTGCATTGTGTGGTAGTGTGAAGTATCTTTATTTTGCATCATTTTGGAGGTTCTAAGACAAAATAGTGAGTGAGTTCTCTTCAATACTCTGCTGCTCCCCTGATTTAACACTGTTTGCTTATTGAGGGTCTTCAAAAATGTGGATTTGAAACATTCCACTTTATGTTTCCACTGTTTCTTGTGGAATGGGTCATGAAAAGTGTAATCTAACTGTAGAGGGGATTTGGAAGGTTGAGAGGTCATTTTGGTTAGTTTTGAGTGATGCCCTAGGGCTGGGCAAAGCAAAATGCATGTGAAAATGGAGGTTTTATGAATGGTTTTACTAAAATTTTGATGGATTTGGCTTGGTAATGGTGTAGAATGTCTATGCAAACCTAAATAGGTGTGGTGGAAACAATTTCAAAGTTTGGAAAGCCTGATTTATGGTAGATCTAGTAAAACCCTAGTTTTATGCATGAAAAGGGAGGTTTGTTGTAACAACACCCTAGAAGCCTTGTGTTGGTGTAATGTTCAATGAATTTGATGTTTTGAGTCACAATTAGTGACTGTCCAAGGGATTGTGTGATTTCAAGAAGTTTAAAAGGTACTTTGTTTGGAAAAGTGGGGTAATTCTAGTAGCCTTTTAGTAGGTCAGTTTGTTGGTTCTCCACATGATGGCACAAAGAAAATTATGGGGATCTTTTGTCAATCTTGTAGTAGGATTGTGGTAAGTCTCTAGTGATGATTTGTTGTCCTTTGTATGGCCTTAGTAGTAGGATAACTTCATTTTTTGAATATTGAAGGCTAGAAGCATTTTGAGTGTGTTTTGAGAAATTGGGTGTTTTAGTGATCAAAGATTGGGTTCATTGTTTGAGAATTGATTATTTGATGTTGAAAAGAGTTCCTCTACCTTTAATTTCATCAATAAGACCTCTAACATAACAAACCCCAAAAGCCTCTTCTTTGAAAAGTTAGGCAAGAGTTTATTGAAAACCATACTCCAAACCTTCCTATAGCTAATGAAACCCTGAAAAACCTTCAAAAAGGTCTACACAAGCTTAAAAGTTGAAGAGATATCACTGCCCCCAAATATTTCTTCAAACCCTAGCACTAAACCACCATTTTCCACTAAAAAATGCACCATTTGACATCTAGGGCATCACCTAAAAACCCTCTATTCACCTCCTTTGTGTACAAAACTTTGCACACATATTTTATAATCCTAACTAAGCCTTTCCATCAAGTTATAGAAGCATACAATGGGTGAAAGGCTTAATATGACATTTTAATGCACTCAAAACCCTTAAAACAGGGTATACAGACTGACCCTTAGTAACTGCCTTCTAAAATGCACAAAATCACTTGAAATCCAACTAAACCAAAACTAAAATGGAGTTAAGTCTACTTACCACTAAATTCCATCAAAAAGAGGGCATAATCACCCTGTACAGAACCGTATAGTTCAAGGAAACATTAGATCCCAAAGTGCAAAAGGGTTGCAATTTTTGACGGGGTATTACTCAGAAACCATGGCACTTACGAAATCTTCATTTGAACCTATGAGATCACACTGGGCCCCTCTACAATAACCTCTCATGATTTTTTTTATCTACAAGTGGTTTTCTCATGGTGTCTAGTTTTTATTTGATGGAAAAAGTGTCAAATGCAAGCAATGCAAAGTTGCAAAGTGGTACAACTTTCGTTCTGCAACTCGTGTGACCAAAAAGACTATTCCAATGCATCTGAATAGGTATGTTTATGCTAATCATGGTCCTATTTTGCACCCAAACACGCGGAATCACTCTGAGCTATGTTCAACTGAATCAATCCCTTAAGGGTCCAAAGTGCAAAATGGCTGCAAACTTCAACATGTTTTTACTTGGTTGACGTGATGCTTAGAAACTTCTCATCTAATCCTATGAGATTATGTTGGGTCCCTCTACAATAACCTCTCTCATTTTTTGTTATCTTAGAGTGGTTTTCCTGTGGTGTCCAGTTTTCATTTGATAGAAAAAGTGTCAAATGCAAGCAGTGCAAAGTTGCAAAGTGGTGCAACTTTTGTTATGCAACTTGTGTGACCAAACAGACTATTCCAATGCATATGAATAGGTATTTTACACTAGGAATGGTCCTCTTAATCACCCAAACATGCGGAATCGCTCTGAGCTACGTTCAACCAGATCGATCCCTTAAGGGTCCAAAGTGCAAAATGACTGCAAACTTCAACATGTTGTTACTCAGATACCGTGATGCTTAGAAAATTTTCATCTAATCCTATAAGATCATGTTGATTCCCTCTACAATAACCTCTCTCAGTTTTTTTTTTATCTCAGAGTGGTTTTCCTATGGTGTCCAATTTTCACTTGATGGAAAAAGTGTCAAATGCAAGCAGTGCAAAGTTGCAAAGTGGTGCAACTTTCATTCTGCAACTTGTGTGACCAAATGGACTGTTCCAATGCATCTGAATAGGTATTTTTACGCTAGGAATCATCCTCTTTCACACCCAAACATGCAGAATCGCTCTGAGCTACGTTCAATTGAATAGATCCCTTAAGGGTCCAAAGTGCAAAATGACTGCAAACTTCAGCATGTTGTTACTCGGATACTGTGATGCTTATAAACTTCTCATCTGATCCTATGGGATTTTGTTGGGCCCCTCTACAATAACCTCTCTCGGTTTTCACTATCTCAGAAGTATTTTCACTTGGGAAAAATGTTGTCAAATGCAAGTAGTTGAAAGTTGCAAAGTGGTGCAACTTTCGTCTTGCAACTTGTGTGACCAAACAAACTAATCCAATAAATCTGAATAGGTATGTTTATGCTAGGGATGGTCCTCTTTCACACCCAAACATGCGGAATCACTCTGAGCTATGTTCAACCGGATCGATCCCTTAAGGGTCCAAAGTGCAAAATAGCTACAAACTTTAGCATGCTGTTACTCAATTATCGTGATTCTTAGAAACTTCTTGTCTGATCCTATGGGATCATGTTGGGCCCCTCTACAATAACCTCTCTCATTTTTTGCTATGTCAGAGGCATTTTCCTGTGGTGGCAAATTTTCACTTGGGGAAAAAGTTGTTAAATGCAAGTAGTTGAAAGTTGCAAAGTGGTGCAACTTTTGTTCTACAACTCGTGTGACCAAATGGACTATTCCAATGCATCTGAATAGGTATGTTTACACTAGGCATGGTCCTCTTTCACACCCAACCATGCGGAATCACTTTGAGCTACGTTCAACCAGATCGATCCCTTAAGGGTCCAAAGTTCAAAATGGCTGAAAAATTTAGTATGTTGTTACTCGGATACTGTGATACTTAGAAACTTCTTGTCTAATCCTATGGGATCACGTTGGGCCCCTCTACAATAACCTCTCTTATTTTTTTCTATCTCAGAGGCATTTTTCCCGTGGTGACTAATTTTCACTTGGGGGAAAAGTTGTCAAATGCAAGTAGTTGAAAGTTGCAAAGTGGTGCAACTTTTGTTCTACAACTCATGTGACCAAACAGACTGTTTGAATGCATTAGAATGGGTATGTTTACACACTATACATGTTCCTCTTTTTCACCCAAACACACGGAATCGCTCTGAGCTACATTCAACTTGATCAATCCCTTAAGGGTCCAAAGTGCAAAAGGGAAGCAATATTTGACGAGATATTACTCGGAAACTATGATGCTTACGAACTCCTCGTCTAATCCTATGGGATCACGTTGGGACCCTCTACAATAACCTCTCTCAATTTTTGTTATCTCAAAGTTGTTTTCTTGTGGTGTCATGTTTTCACTTGATAGAAAAAGTGTCAAATGCAAGCAGTGTAAAGTTGAAAAGTGGTGCAACTTTTATTTTGCAATTTGTGTGACCAAAAAAATTGCTTAAACATGTCTCAATAGGTACGTTTATGCTAGTCATGGTCCTCTTTCACACCCAAACACACAGAATTGGTTTGAGCTACATTCAACCAGCTTGATCCCTTATGATGGCATGCAAAACAATCGAAAAGAGAAACATACACATGATGGTATATTAGAATCCATTCTTGTGGAATTCTATTAAGTTCCAAGAAACTTAGAAGTAGATTTCTAAAATAGGTCTGAACTTGCTCATACAAGGGTTTGAGTGTAATATGTTGAAATAGGCCATTCCACCTATTTTTCAGGTTGTGTCTCAGTGATATGGGCCTGATGTAAGTAGGATAGGGAGTAGGAATAATAAAATAGCATTGGTAAAGGCATTGGAAGAGATTACTAATGCTACCCCTGTTGAAAATTTAGAATTGAGGCCCCTTAAAAGCAAGGCTAGAAGAGGTGAAAAGAAGAAATTACTTGAAAATAAGCTAGAATCGGTTGGAAATAGGGTGGGGTTGTGGAGTTTGATGTGTTCAAAAGTTTTGCTAGGATAGGGGAGGTCAAAATTATGTTATGGCATGATGCCCTAGTTGGGAAAATAGGGGTTTAGGTTTGAGGGAGTAAAAATGTGTAAAGTTAGGGGGCAGCATAATTTGGTGGTCAATTAAGTTTGTGCAAGCAGAATGAAGAGTGTGGGAAGAGGTTTTGAGGTTGTATGAGGTTCGGGTTCGAGTTCGGGAGTTTAGTTCGAAGGTTCGGCCAAAAAATTTTGGAAGGGGGTTCGGTTCATTTTGGGTTCGTTGGTACAAAAAACATGTAATATATATATATATATAGCCTAGAAGCATGAATTGGGATTAGAGTATCACATAACATCATATAAACAAAAAAACCACCATAAACTTGAATGTCATTTAAAACATGCATGATAAATATTCATCGTTGAAACTTGAATTGTGGTAGCTTGATATACAGTCTATTGATGCTAGGGTTCAATTTGTATGATTTTGAAAAAAAAAGCCAACTGAGTAGAGCTATCAACATTCTTCAGAAATCATAAGAATTTATTTATTACACAAGCCATTTTGATGTCTTCTTGTAGTCTCAAACATTATTTTGTATCATTGTTACATTGGTTTTGAGAGTGGTAGCTTAATATAGCTCCACAATAAAAAATTATGGTTTACCTGTGCAATGTAATAGTGGCATAGGAAGATTTTTCTTTCAAAGAACCAAAGGGTGACTGCACAATTGAAGTGTATAAAAAATATTTTTGTAATATCAAGGATACTTTTTGAAACTTCCATGCATTGCTAATCTAAAAGGAAAAGTATTTTTTCCTAATCTGTATGCAGCGATGCTTTTGACATTCTCAAAAAGAGAAAAACTTCCTAAATGATGCAAAGGCATGGCCAAGCAGTTCTAACTCTTCACATTAGAGAAGAGAGATGTTGGAGAGTACATCAAGTCAATGAGAACAGAAGTGTAATGTGTTTTAGTTTGTAGTATTCCTCTCTTTCTCTATAGATGTGTGATAAATTCTTAGTTCAGTGATGCAAAACAATTTTTGAAAAAAAAAAGTTGTGTCACAATCCACTTTCAATCTAGCAAGAAAAAATGAAAGCTCAACCTCTTGGAATGAAAATGCTTATTTGCAAAACAAATGAATAAGAATGAGGTAGTTAAGGTGCTTGAAGTGATTTATAGGTCAATTTTAGGGTTCCCTTGGGCGCGGGTCAAATTCAAACTCCATAAAACATTAAAAAAATGTCCAAAAAAACACATTTTGGATGCCTAGGCATGCGAGTTCTGTCTAGGTTCGGCTGGGTTCTGTCTAGGTTTTACCCGAGTTCTCTTGGGTTTTGTCTAGATGAACCAGACCCAAAAATGAAGGACCCTGGTTGAACCCATAGGTGAACCGAACGAGGACCCGCACTAGGAACAAACTAGGAGTAGAACCAGGGCTAAAATAGAAGAGCTCGGTAACATAGATAATGTGTCAATAAGTTGACTACTTCATCTAGTCTAAATATTATATTTTGCAAGTGTTTGTGAAGATTATGTATCCTTTGCTTAATTGAGTTGTTCCAATCAAAGGATTAAATATATTGGAATCTTTTTATGAATCATTTCATGGAATACCAATTGAAAACATTTTTTTTTCTTTTAGATAAAGTTGTTTAGCATCAATCAATTAATTTATTCAAGACAAACCATGAAGGACAAAAATGATCAATGCTAGGGCTAACAAATTAATAAGTATACACATGAATAAGTCAAGCATGTACATGTGTGAATAAGGGAAGCACAAGTAGTCACAAACATGTAAGCCTTGAAGTATACACACGAATACATATTATACACAACTTAATACAAAGTATATGCACAAATACAAGGTATACACATGAAAATGCATGTCACAAAGTATACATTGGAACACTCATAAGTCACAAATAATACACATAAGTTGTAAAGTATACACTTGAATACACACAACTCATATATCTATTGAACCATGAATTTATAATGCAAATATGGAGACCATCAATAAAAAATATTTGTATTAACCAAATAGCCATGTAGGTATGCATCAATATATGTCAATATAAGTATAAAATATAGGTACAAAATAGCCATATAGGCTTATGAGAATGTCATATAGGCATACAATGTCAAATATATCCAATACAAAATATGTACAAAACTACCATGTAGGCATACAACAAAGGGCTATGGAATCAAAATTCATTTCTCTCCATGCTCTGGAAATAAATTATTTCCCTTTGCTTGTTGATCCAATGGCGATAAGTCCATCACTCATTTGTGTTGTACTCAAGGAGTGCTCTTGCTGCTCCTTCTACTATTAAGTTCTTGGTGAATTTTTAACAGTTACAATAAGAAGTAAAGACATTAATATATACAAATTACATTATAAAAAATGATATATTTAACAAAATAATCACTTACCACCATCTCACGATCACTCTCCATGAGGGAAATATTTGCACACCATGCTGAGGCATGATCAGGCCCTGTGTAAACCATCCAAATAGAAATTAAACTACAAATTAATAATGGTTTGACTTTTCACTAGAACTAACATCTATAACAATGAATGTAAATTGAAATTTAGTAATTTGCCTCATACCTCCCCTATCATAGCCATCGAAGATTGTATAGTGGATGAAACACCAATATCCATTGCCCTCATAACATTTGGAGGTGTTTCCACCACCAACATCTGAAAATAAAACAACAAATTATTCAATCACAAAAACTACAATAGTGATCCATGCCATGACTTATAATGTATGAGGTTGTATAGGTATTTTCATGATGAAATAAGGCTTAAATAGCCATTTTTGAGTTTGTAATGGTCTTTGATAGTCATTTTAGACATAAATTGTAAAGTTACGGAATCTTAAGAAAAGTTGTCAATCAATGTTGTAAAAATGCAAAAAGGTGACAAGAAAATGCAATTGGAAGCTGCTCCTAGACTTATTACTTATGCTATGTGAAGTAATTGCATCACTACTTATGTTGAATTTCTAAACAACTATATTGTACTTGAAATTTTTTTATCTATCAACATCTAGTTATTAGTTATGGAATGTGAAGTAATGATTTGAGTTTGAATGATGTGCAATGCAACGTAATCAGCGATATGAATATAAACTACACAAATCTATTAAGTAAAATTCATTAGTTAAAATCTTTATTCTATTACCTATGTGTAGGTTTGAGTAAATCCATTGGCACTAGGAGATGTTCCCTGGAAACCTCCAATATTAGCCTGTTCAACATCCAAAATCACATATTAAAATACCATTCATTAAACAATGCTATTAACATGTAATAAATTCATAATTTCTTACTAGTTACATACCTCACCAATAGGTGTACTGCAGAAATAAGTAGGTGGAGGGACGGTGTATCCAGTCTCAACACTCTGACCCTGCAATTTTATTAAAATCATAAAACTAAATTAGTTAATCTTGCATTTCAAAATCAAAATTTAATAAATTAAATTCAATGAACATGCTAACTTTTACTGAACTATCAATGCCATACACATCATGAAAAATGTTAGTTGCCCTCTCTATCTCCATAGTTGCAGATGGATCCTACATAGCAGCCTCCTGAGTGTCGATGGGGTCATATGAAAAAGTCACCCTACAAGATTGACACACATGGGTTCGAAGGCCACCACTCGAAGACTCCCCTGGATGGCATTGTACAATAGGGCTAGTATGATGGATGACACTCTGGGTCAAAGTTTTGATCACCTACAATGTCTCTATGTCGGCACTCTCCTTCGCAACAGAAGGCATAATAACGTGCTCATAAGGCAACCTAGCGAGAGGTCGTCTCCCTTGCTGAGTAGGATCCAGCTTTGCACCGGGTCTATCCTAAGCCGACCCCCCACCTCTCCCCTAGAAGTCCCTCATATCAAAATAATTTGGTATTTTTTTCAATATGAACTCACTGTATAGTTTCCTAAGAAAATACTATGGGACTTCACAATTCTTGCATGGTGGGTAATCAAAGACCATGCACCACCTGTCATAAAAATAGTTCCTAATTTTTTGGTGGTGGCACCAATGAATAGGAAACATCTTCAAATTGAGGGTAATATTTTGATTTGTGCGTGGGTCGATGAATAATGAGCACAAATCACCTTTTGTAATTTTTAAATGCTTTACATCTTTATATGATAGTTTATCCACATAATAAGCCCTAGGATCCTACCTCCTATCTTTCCATCTAGTTATTTGTTTGCTAATTAAATCTACATTTTTTAGCATATCTTTCAATGAACTTGCTAGGGTCATTCTTTCTGCGGTTGAACCATTTGGATCACTCAACCTACTAATTAAATCCTCTATTTTTTTTGTTGTTCTCAATTGCACTCATTAAATCTTGTTGAGTGCTAGGAGGGTGTTGAGTGATTGGTCGAGGAGGTTGTTGTTGTGGTTGATTTTGTTGTTGAGGTTTATTTTCTTGTTGAGGATTATGTTCTTGAGGATTTGGTTTCTCTTCTTGTTGAGGATTTTGAGGGTTTGCAGGTTCATTTGAATCTCCTACAAATTCAAAAAAATAAATATCAAATACAACCTAAAACTAAAAAATTCTAAACAAAAAGAAAACAATCCTTACCTCTCGCACCTCATCATCATGGCACCATCCTTGCCAAGAAATAGCAACCGTTGGTGAAGATTTTTGCAAAATTCCTCGTCCTAGAATGCGAGCGCGAAAAATGGGGGTTTTGACTGTAGGCACAACAAAAAACACAGTCGAAATGAAAAATGAATGAGAGTTTCACTTTTTCTTTTTTCTTTTATCTTTCCATAACATGAGTGTGTTATAACACACTCGCATTATGGGATCATTGTGCCCAAGCCTCAGGCTTGGCACACTAAACCATAACATAAGCGCGTTATAATGTGCTCATGTTATAGCACGTTCATGTTATGACTTTTCAAAACTTTTTTTTGAAAGTGTCCACAAATTTTCTACCCATCTCCATGCACCCACCCAGATACAATCTATGACAACTCATTTACGATTCCTTAAATGTAGCTATTGAAATTTGGCATCCAAGATTGAGTTGTCTATTTTTCGCTATTTTGGGGTCTTGTTGAGTGGAGTGGGAGTTCAAGTTGTCAACCAATTTTGGAAATTTCATGAAAGTGGATTCAAAGATTCCTTTTAATATTTTTAATATGTTCATTTAATTTATTTTATGAATATTTTTACTAGGTTGGTTCATGGAGAATGAGGAGTTATAGGAGATCTAAGATTGAATGCAATATTTAAGTCTTAGTTTGTCAGATTCATAGGTTGCTTTTCCATATTTTTGGAGAAGTCTCTCTTGGGGTGTAGCAATTTATTTTTGGGCATATTGGAGTGTTTTTTTTCAGGTTTGAAGATGAAGTTGCAGCAGCACATGGATGAGGTTACAGAGGTTTAATTTGCAGCAAAAGGGATCCACTAAAAGTATGCAACTTGTAGGAGAAAAATATTGTCAAAGAAGTTTTAAAGGAAATCATTTTGTGATTGTTGTTTTCTATTTTAAATCAGTTTAGTTTCATATTTTTAATGTAATGCATCATCCCACATGCTTATAAATGAGTGTATTTTCATTTATTCCTTGAAGTTGTAATAATTTAAGAGATTCTGGATGAAGATTATGAGACATTTTCAACATATCTGAATTGATTTCTTGCATTTGTTTTATTTTCTCTTTCATTAGTGGTATTAGATATAGGTTATTGGGTGTGTCTAGACAGAACACCAAATGTGAGGAAATTTGCACTAGGACCTGAGGGTTGGTGTGTGTGTGATTTTTTTCTTGTAGATGTATGTGAAAGCTGCAAGGGGAACTATTTAAAGGATTTGAGGAGGTAAGGTACTTTTGGTTGTGAACATATCGCCAAGTGTGAGGTAGTTTGCAACAAAACCTGAAAGTGTTGAAGATTTGTCAACAGATCACCAAATGTGAGACAATTTACATATGTAAAACCTGAGGGTTTGAATATTTGTGTTACGGCTTTGAGAGTGTGTGGAAATTGTTTGAAGAAATTCCCAAGAAGAAAGGAGTAAAGTTTTCATAGTTTTGTATGCAAGAGAACATGAAGGAGAAAATATTGTAGAGGTATGGTTTGAGGATAACATGAAGTCCAAAAGATAAAAGGTGAAGTAGTTGAGGTTGAAGGCAAGAAAAAGGAAATTGTAGTAGTGGATAAGGAAGAAAGATGGATGAAGAAAAAGCACATGATCTACAAATTTTTATAAGTTCAACTCATGAAAGATTTCAAATTACCTTGGGTGTCTAATGTAGGAGCATCCATGGTGAAGGGAAATCCTCATCAAGAAAAAAAGAGGGCATTTTATTTTGATTTTCCTAAGGTTTGGTATTTTATGTTTTTGGATTAATAACTTGCAATATTTAGCCAAAATAATATTTTAAATAAATTTTTCTTTATTAATGTTGGAATTTTTGGTGTTGGAGATAGTTGTGGAGGAAATTTTAAATATTAAAAAATTCTAAAAGACAAATTGGGCCTGGAATTTTTGGGAGATACACTCTATGACAACTCATTTATGATTCCTTAAATGTAGCTATGTAAATTTGGCACCCAAGATTGAGTTTTCTACTTTTTGCTATTTTGGGGTCTTGTTGAGTGGAGTGGGAGTTTGAGTTGTCAACCAATTTTGGAAATTTCATGAAAGTGGATTCAAAGATTCCTTTTAATATTTTTAATATGTTAATTTAATGTATTTTGTGAGGATATTTACCAGGTTGGGTTGTGGAGAATGAGGATTTACAAGAGTGCTAAGAATGAATGCAATATTTAAGTCTTAGCTTGCCAAATTCATATGTTGTTTTTTTCTAGGTTTTTGGAGAAGTCTCTCCTAGGGTGTAGCAATTTATTTTTGGGCATATTGGAGTCATGTTTTTGTAGGTTTGAAGATGAAGTTCCAACAACACATGGATGGGGTTATAGAGGTTTAATTTTTAGCAAAAGGGATCCACTAA
Source organism: Sequoia sempervirens (assembly GCA_007258455.2). Taxonomy (NCBI): domain Eukaryota; kingdom Viridiplantae; phylum Streptophyta; class Pinopsida; order Cupressales; family Cupressaceae; genus Sequoia; species Sequoia sempervirens. Next base: position 432,792,766 of record VDFB02270651.1, read on the forward strand.
AAGTATGCAACTTGTAGGAGAAAAATCTTGTCAAAGCAGTTTGATTGAAGGAAATCATTTTGTGATTGTTGTTTACTGTTTTAAATCAGTTTAGTTTCAGATTTGTAATGGAATACATCAGCCCATATGGCTTTAAATGAATTCATTTTTATTTATTCCTTGAATTTGTAATAATTTAGAAGATTTTGGATGAAGATTATGAGATATTTCTAGCATATCTGAATTGATTTCTTGCACTTTTTTTAAGATGCATGCATGTGTTGTGAGTTTGAGAATGAGGGTTTGAGTTTCTCTTTCATAATGAATGAACAAAGTAAGATGTTGTTGTAATGATAGAAAATATATTTCCCCTTGGAAATGGTACAATTTCAACTAATTTAGGAATAATTAAAGATAAATTGGACTTGATATTTCCTTGATCTAGTGTTGTGATGAGTTTTACACATCCACATTAGGTTTTGGGCCCTTATAAGATAAATAAACTTAAATTTTCCCTAATTTAATGTTGTAAAGTGTATTTATTGACACCTTCAAATTAAATTTAGGAGGCTTGTAAACTAAGGTGGACCTAATCTAGTGTTGTAATGTGTTTAACACATCCACATGGGATTTAGGTCCCTTCTAAGCTAAATAAACCAAATTTCCCTTAATTTAATGTTGTTAAATGTATTTATTTACACTTTCACATTGAATTTTGGGCCCTTTGGCATTTATGGCCTTTATATAATCATTAATAGGCCTCTATGACCCTATATTATGCATCCCAAGGAATATTTTAATCAAAAACCTAACAATATCAACATATAAACATATTTAAACACTCCCCAACACTCTAGCAAGCAAAATCGCCCTTGTAGGACCCATTCACCACTTTGGGTGAATAAGTCCCATCTAGGTGGGACTCATTCACCCAGCTTGGTGAATGAGTCCCATTTGGCCTATTTTCAAGGTTTGAGTGAGAAAAATTGGGTTTTAAGTTCAAATTTCTTTGGTGTCGGCCTTGGGGATCTAATAAACGATCATTTGAGTGCATTTCATATATAAAAAAGCTTTCAAATCATTATTTCATAAGGCATTCATGATATCAAGTCAAGCAAGCAAGGGTTAATCATTCCAAGACTTCATAAGATCATCAAGAGAGCATTTAAGATCATTTCTAAGCCATTCAAGGGTAGAATTCTTCATCAATTGTTGCAAAAATTCAAGATCCATCATCATGTCAAGCATATCAAGAATCAAGCATTTAATTGAGCTAGTGTTGTGATGTACCATTGAAGATCCAAGATCAAGCATTATTCTACTCATATTGTCAAGATTAAGATCTACATCCTTCATGGCCATTTCATGTTGAGTTGTAGATTTACAAGAAATAATTTACAAGGCATCATTTAAGGTTTTATTGTCCATGATTCATGTTCTTTATTTCATGTTTCATCCCTTCATTTCATTTTCTCATCATTTGGTTTAATTACCTAAAAGGGGTTTGACCAAGGAAAACTCCTATTCCCTAACAATCAACACTTTCTCTCTATTTCTTTGTGTAATTATAGATCTAGGTGCTTTGAAGACTTGAAGGATCATTGTAGACTAGGTTACAAGTTTAGAGAAAGTTTTTGTAATTGTCCCCTCATTTGCAAGGTTATAATCTTTGTTGAAGAATGAGGTGTTTTCTTAGCTTAATACTTTGTAAAAATTTAATATTGCTTATCTAAGTAAGCTATTTCTTTGTTACATATATTCTTTGTGGATGATTATCTTGATTAATTCATTTTACTATTGTAGAATGAAGAGAGAAGTTGATAGAAGAACTAGACAGGATATTAGAAATATCACACAAGATGTACCGTGGAGAAACCCTTTCGGGAAAAAACTCCACCAAGAATTATTCTATTATTCAATCTTTGAATTAAAATAGCTCCAATTCTTGCTTGAGAATGCTTCTTCTATCTTTTCCAATCTTCTCCACACCTGCAAATAACAATTATGAAAACTCTCTTCAACTTGAATGAGATATAGAGACAATATGCAACCTTGTAATCTCCAAATGGTGATAATTACAATGCACAAGCTTAAGCCCTTGAAAAGGTACGCTATATTGCTTCAAGTTGAGTTCTATCATGAAGACCAAAGCTTAGAATATGTGCTTTACCCATTTCGGAGTCCCAAACTAAAGATACAACTCATCCTTCACTTCAGTGATAATTACAAAGCTCTTCCTCAAAGATGGCGCCCCCAAAAGAGGGTCCCACTTAACAGAGCCTTCAAAAATATCTTATCATGCATTGGAGTTAATTCCAAGAAAGCATCTTGGGTGCCCAAGTTGGCTCCAAGTGATTTCTAGTTAACTGAAACATTTTCTCAACACCATTCCCAAAGAATGGTCATCCCCTGTTAACTGGAGGTAGTCCTTGTTATCTGTCATACAACTGAATGTTATTAGCCATGCATTTCAAGTTAACTAAAGTTAACTAACATACAACTGAAACTAATTGAAGACAACTGAACCATAACTAAATTGAACTGAACTAAACTGAATTGAACTGAACTAAATTGAATTGAACTAAACTGATTCTAAACTGAACTGAACTGAACTGATTTGAATTGAACTAAATTGAACTTCAAGCATGCAAACATCAAATCCTAACTCCTAGGATCTTTACATGCATTCAAAAGTGTTAAATGTTACTCTGTATAGTTAATTGAACATAAGGTGAGTGTTACCTTACCATGTGGGTGTCCCATGTGCCCCTATTATTTAGGAACTCACTATGGACGCCCTCACATGCTTCTTACATTTAGAATTAATTACAAGTGTCAATAATCATGATTATTTCATCAAATATTAATCTCATCCTAATCTTAGTGTTGTTGAACACATTCCAAGAATCTAGGAGATACATGAAATAATTAATGTTTAGGATTTGCAATTAAATGGAAACCTATTTCCAACATTCTCCCACTTGACATTATACATTGCAATTATTCTAAACAAGGAATAATACATTTAAATCAAGTATAGGACTCAAGGCCAATGGCCTTCCTGCACCATGAGAACTTATCTGTAGGAACTGGCTTCATAAGATAATCTGCAACATTAATTAAAGTGTCAACTTTTTCAATTAATTCTTTCCCACTCTCAACCATTTCTCTCACAAAGTGATACTGAACATCTACATGTTTAGTACGAGCATGATACATAGGATTTTTGGCAAAACAAATAGCAGTTTGAATATCACATTCAAGCCTAACTTGCTTGCAATTAAAACCAATACCTGACCCAAGTCTCTGTAACCAAACTGCCTCTTTAGAGGCATGTGTGGCAGCCATGTACTCTGCTTATGTGGTGGACAAAGCAACCGTGGGTTGTCCCTTACTCATCCAACTAACAACAGCTCCAAACAAAGTATACACATAACCAGTTGTCGACCTCTAACTATCCAGATCTCCTACCCAATCTGAATCAACAAACCCCTATATGTCCAATGATCTATTCATAATATCAATATTATTAGAACCATGATAAACTAAACAGTAATCTGAAGTCCCTCGTAAATATCTAAACACCCCCTTAACATAAGTCCAATGTTCTTTACCAGGGTTAGACATAAACCTACTAAGAACTCCCACTGCTTGTGCTATATCTGGTCTCGTACAGACCATTGCATACATTAAACTACCAATTGCACTAGCATACAAAATTTTAGAAATTTCCTCAAAATCGAAATCAGATTTAGGACTCATATCTAAACTTAACTTTGTACCAACTGGTAAAGGAATATTAACCGGTTTACTATCCCGCATGTTAAATCTTTTCAAAATAGTATCAACATTACTCTAACTTAAGCAAAACTTTATGTTACCTCTATCTCTACTGATCTCCATACCGAGGATATATTTTGCAGCCCCTAGATCTTTCATCTCAAATGTGCTTGAGAGTTGTGCTTTCAATTCTCTGATCATTACCTTGCTATTACCAATAAACAACATGTCATCAACATACAAGATAATAATTAAAAGTTGATCATCAATAATCTTTATATAAACACAATGATCATCCTCACTCCTAACATAACCAATTTTTAATGCAAAAGCATCAAAATTCTGGTACCACATTTTGGGTGACTGTTTCAATCCATATAAAGATCTCTTTAACCTACAAACTGATTCTACTTTTCCTCTTACAACAAAACCTTAAGGTTGCTTCATATAAATCTCCTCATCAAGATTCCCATGTAAAAAAGCAGTTTTCACATACATTTGCTCAATTTCAAAATCATAAGCAGCATCAATAGATAAGAAGAATCTAATTGAAGTTAATTTAGCAACAAGAGATAAGATTCCATTAAAGTCAACTCCGTCTCTCTGGGAGTAGCCCTTGGCTACTAATCTAGCCTTGTACCTTTCAAGATTACCATCTACACCAATCTTCTTTTTAAAGATCCATTTACAACTAATGGCCTTTCTATCTTTGGGAAAACTCTCAAGATCCCATGTGTCACAAGTATCCAAAGATTCCATTTCCTCATGCATAGCTTGTGACCAAAGCTTGTTCTCGTCTGAGGACAAAGCTTCCCTGTAAGAACTGGGTTCATCATTAGTACTCATTAAAGCAAAAATACAATGAAAATTAGGTGGGCTATACCTATCAATGGGATTTCGTTGTCTTGTGGATCTCCTTAAAGGAGTTTCTTCTTGTTCCTCAATATGCTCATCTTGAGCCTCTATTTTAGAAGAACTCTCTGAACTCTCTTCTTCTAATTCATCCACTTGTTCTTCAACATGTGCATCTTGTTACTTCTTAGTATTTGTCTCAAAATGAATTGTTCGATAAGTATCCTTTTCCTTTGGTTGTTCTTCTCCTGAATAAGCTCTAAATTCCCTGAAAATAACATCTCTAGATAAAGAAACTTTTCTTGTTAGTGGATTCCAAAGCTTGTAACCTTTTACATTTTCACCATAACCTATGAATATGCATTTTTGTGCTTTAGGATCTAATTTAGATCGCTTTTCTTGAGGCACGTGAACAAAATCCTCACAACCAAAGATCCTTAAATGTTCAACACTAGGTTTCTTACCTAACCACATATCATAAGGATTTTTATCTTCAATAGATGAACTAGGGGATCTATTGATTAAATAACAAGAAGTACATACTGCTTCAGCCCATAAGGACCGTTCAAGCTTAGCACTACTTAACATACTCCCAGCTCTTTCCATTAAGGTTCGGTTCATCCTTTCTGCTACTCCATTTTGTTGAGGTGTATGTGGAGTAGTTTTCTGTCTCACTATTCTTGCATGCTTACAATAATCATAAAATTCCTTAGAACAATACTCACCACCATTATCTGATCTCAACACTTTTATCTTATGATCTGATTGTTTCTCAACCAAAGCCTTAAATTCCTTAAACTTATTAAACACATCAGATTTGTTATGCATAAAATATATCCAAGTGTATCTTGAGACATCATCAATAAATGTGACATAGTATCTAGATTTTCCAATAGAGTCAATATCCACAAGACCCATTACATCTGAGTGAATAATCTCTAATAATCTTTTAGCTCTATTTCTACCACTAGGAAATTTAGATCTAGATTGCTTTCCAAACACATAGTGCTCACAAAAGTCATTTTTTCCAATATTATAATTAGGAATACCGTCAACTAATTTTTTATTAAGAATGGTCCTATGACCTTTTTCACCTATATGGCCCAATCTATGGTGCCATAGCATACATGTATTTTCAGCTTTAGTTACATTTGATAAAATATTTACATTGGAGGTATTCAGCTTAAACAAAGTCCCAATCTGAGATCCTTTAGCAACCACCATATTCCCTTTCACCAATCTGAAACCACCTTTGTCAAATGTCACATGCATTCCAGAATCATTAAACTTAGAGACAGAAAGTAGATTCCTTGTAAGTCCTAGAATATGTAAAACATCATTAAGGGTATTAATACTACCATCACTGAAACACAATTTTACCTCTCCTTTGCCAACAACTTTTGTTGAGTTGTTGTCTCCAAAGAAGACATCTCCTCCATCATATGTAGTATACTTAGAGAACCACTCCTTTCTAGGAGTCATATGATAGGAGCAACTTGAATCAAGAAGCCAAGAGTTATCAACAACAGTATTAGAAGAAATGACTAATGCATCATTGTTGTCATTGAATTTTTTTGTAGAAGCATTAGTACTCTTCTTCTTGCTCTTACAATCCTTTTTAATATGTCCAGGTTTTCCACAATTCTAGCACTTTACCTTGCTCTTACTATGGGTTTTTGACCATCCTTTAGACTTACCCTTTCCTTTCTTGTCTACTTTAGATTCCTTCTCTTTAGGCCTACCTCTTACAAACAAGGCATCTTGGGAGCCAATTTTAGATTTCCTCCTCATATCCTATGATAGGAGAGTAGGAATGATGTTGTCCATTTTTGGATCTACACCATTACCACTAATTGCAACTATTAGATTTTCCCGAGAATATGGTAAAGAGCAAAGCAATAAAATGCACTTATCCTCATCCTCAAGCTTTACATCTACAGATGCTAACTGGATGAGAATTAAATTGAAAGCATTTAAATGTTGTGCTACTAAATCACCATCTTTCATTTTCAATGAATATAATTTCCTTTTCAGATACAACTTATTTGTTAGACTCTTTGTTTGATAAATGTCTCCTATTCTTTTCCACAATTTATATGCACTGGTTTCCACTGAAACATTTAAAAGAACAACATCAACAAGACACAATCTAATTGTTCCTTTTTCCTTTTTATCTAACTTAGCCCAATCTTCATCTGGCATAGTTGTAGGTGTCTTTGTCTCATTATTAACCACTAGCCATTGATCTCTTTCTTCAAGAAGATCTTCCATTTTTAATTTCCACATTTCATAGTTAGAACCATTCAACTTTTCAATATCTAACCTTGAATTCATTGTAACAAAAACTTAATTCCAAAATCAGCAAATTAATAAAATAACAAGAGCTCCCACTAAGCCAATAAATCCTTCAAACTTTAAGAGAATGGAGTCCCAATACTTTACCCAACCTCAGCTCTGATACCAAATGTTGAAAAATGAGGTGTTTTCTTAGCTTAATACTCTGTAAAACTTTAATATTGCTGATCTAAGTAAGCTATTTCTTTGTTACATATATTCTTTGTGGGTGACTATCTTGATTAATTCATTCTACTGTTGTAGAATAAAGAGAGAAGTTGATAGAAGAACTAGACAGGATATTAGAAAGATCACACAAGATGTACTGTGGAGAAACCCTTTCAGGAAAAAACTCCACCAAGAATTATTCTATTATTCAATCTTTGAATTACAATAGTTCCAATTCTTGTTTGAGAATGATTCTTCTGTCTTTTCCAATCTTCTTCACACCTGCAATAACAATTATGAAAACTCTCTTCAACTTGAATGAGATATAGAGACAATATGCAACCTTGTAATCTCCAAATGGTGATAATTACAATGCACAAGCTCAAGCCCTTGAAAAGGTATGCCATATTGCTTCAAGTTGAGTTCTACCATGAAGACCAAAGCTTAGAACATGTGCTTTACCCATTTGGGCATCCCAAACTAAAGCTACAACTCATCCTTCACTTCGGTGATAATTACAAAGCTCTTCCTCAAAGATGGCGCCCAAAAGAGGGTCCCACTTAACAGAGCCTTCAAAAATATCTTATCATGCATTGGAGTTAATTCCAAGAAAGCATCTTGGGCACCCAAGTTGGCTCCAAGTGATTTCTAGTTAATTGAAAAAATTTCTCAACACCACTCCTAAAGAATGGTCATCCCCTGTTAACTGGAGGTAGTCCCTGTTATCTGTCATACAATTGAATGTTATTAGCCATGCATTCCAAGTTAACTAAAGTTAACTAACATACAACTAAAACTAATTGAAGACAACTAACCATAACTGAACTGAACTGAACTAAGCTGAACTGAACTGAACTAAATTGAACTGGATTGAACTGAATTGAACTAAACTGATTATGAACTGAACTAAACTAAATAAACTAAACTTCAAGCATGCAAACATCAAATCCTAACTCCTAGGATCTTTACATGCATTCAGAAGTGTTAACTGTTACTCCGTATAGTTAACTGAACACAAGGTGAGTGTCACCTTACCATGTGGGTGTCCCATGTGCCCCTATTATTTAGTAACTCACTATGGATTCCCTTACATGCTTCTTACATTTAGAATTAATTACAAGTGTCAATAATCATGATTATTTCATCAAATATTAATCTCATCCTAATCTTAGTGTTGTTGAACACATTCCAAGAATCTAGGAGATACATGAAATAATTAATGTTTAGGATTTGCAATTAAATGGCAACCTATTTCCAACAATCTTCACTAAAAGGTCACCTACAACCCAAAAATAAGAGTTTCAGATCTGAAAACCTGGAAAAGTAGATTAAGTAGATTGAGAAGAACATATTCAGACTTTGAATTCTCAAAAAAGTGGAATGGGACTGATTTTCCGCAAGTGTCGAATGATTCCCACTATAGGAATTTTCTGGAGATTTTTGTAGATTCAGATACCCTTTTTCCTGAAACTTGTTCCTATGTAGAAATTCAGATCTGGGACTGATTCGCCCAGAATGGTGAATGAGTCCCACTAGGTTAAAAAGTTAGAATTTATAGCATTTCAAAGTTCCTTCCAATCATCTCTAGGTTTTTAGGTGCACACATTTCATCTTTATGCTTTTTGTTTTGTTTTACTTACATTTCTAGGTCATTTAAATCAAGTTTACATTGAACTAGGGTTTTGCATTTCATCTTACATTACATTTGATTTTCCAAGTTCTTATTTGGTGATAAAGCCCTCATTAATTTTCAATCAACCCCTAGGACAACCCTATTGTAAGATCTCTTTCTCCTTTGCATTGAGATATTTAGGGCATCCTTGAATGTGACATATAGAAAGCTTGTTGCCCTAGGTCCTAAAACCCTAGTGGAGACAATTTTCTATATTGCATTTTGGTTAAGCTACATTTAGAATAACTTCTTTACTAATTTGGATTCAATCATCATCCTAGATATAGCTTGCATTTACTTTGCATTAAGATTTTTATTAGTTAATAGGCATCTAGGGTTTCTAAATTTTGCATTAGTGAAAGTGCATATAGGTTGCATCTTTGCATCTCAAAACATCAAAAATCATTTAAAAACTACATTTGCATTTAGTATATAGATCATACAACATAAAAAACACAAAAATCAATTGAAAATTTATGAAAATTTTAACAAAATCTCTACTGGGACTCATTTGCCACCTTGGGAAAATTAGTCCTAGTCTAGATTTTAAACTGCCTTTTACAGCATCAAAAATCTCATATCCATGCTTCCTAAGCCTCCTGGTAACATATACTATAAGTCTGGAAAGTCTTAGGAACATCTTTTTTATGCATCTAGTTCAAAAACATCAATTTAGGGTACTCATTTTTGAAATCATTTCAATTACAAGCATCATCAAATCTGAAAATGTTCACATTTCTGAAAATTTGCATCATATGGATAAAGTAATTTTAACTTTTGCATTTACACTTTTGCATATACAATGTTTACATTCATTAGAATTTGCATAATTTTGATAAAATTTCTTTTCATTTTGTGATATACATTGTTTGCATTCTTAAAGTTTTGCATACATTGGATAAAAGTGTTTTGCATCTTTGGATATACATTGTTTACATTGCCGAAACATTGCATGAGATGGTTAGAAGTTCTTTTCATTTTAGGTCAAACAATGTTAGTGTCTTACATATATAGATATGCTAAGAAAAATTTCATGTCCCCTCCCTATGAGAGTGTTTTAGTGAAAGAGAATACAACCTTGGACATTCCTAACAATCATATTTGTTCTTCTCCTAATATCTCTCCTATTGGAAAAGAAGATATTTTGATGTTATAAGAACCAATCAATGAGAGTTTTGAGAATCTTAGTTGTTTCTCTCCTTCTACCTCTCTTATTAGGCAAGACATTGATGAATAAGAAGAAACAACCATAGATAATCATGACAATCACATAACACAACAAGAGACCATTGAAACTTCAACTAGTCTACATTTGTATCCCAACACTCTCCCCTCTTGTGATAATGTTCTAGAGGATGAAATTGAATATGAGGAGGATATGTTGGTGTTGGATGATCAAAACATTAAGATCTATGACAACCCTCTTTATGTTTCCTCTCCTATTTTGGAAGAAATTATAGGATAAAGGAGTGAAAATTTAGATAATCATGAGATCTACATTTGTTATCCTTCTAGTATCTCTCCTAGTTGTGAAGAAGATGCTTTGATGTTAGAAAATGCATTTGATGAAAGTCATGGGAATCTTGATTTCCTCTCTTCCCCTAGAGAAAACATTATTGAGCAAGAAAACACCATCATTGACAAGCAAGAAAATCCAACAATTGATCATTCCCCTACTTGCAATGAATCCATTTTAGAAGAACTAATCCTTGAATGTCAAGAAAATTTGGTTTGTAGTTCTCCTAACAACTCTCCTCCTAGGGAGAATATCATGGTGCAATAAAATGACAACAATAGTAAGGTGGCTTCCTTAGGTGATGATGAAAAGATGACACTAGATTTCCCTTTATTAGAAATACATCAAATTGAGACCATTGAGGTTATGAATGTGCAAGTGTCCATTAGTTCCCCCTTGATTAATGGACCTCCTACATACCCCGTCGGAAATCCTAAGAATCCGCTAATTCTTTATCCACCTTCACACAAACCTCAAACTAAAAGGAAGCTTGAACTTATCCTTTACCCACCTAAGAATAATTTGTCATGGCAGCCAAACAATAATAACATTTCTCACACATATAACACTAGAAACGATCCGCAACCACGAAAAACAACTTCAACATCCCTCCCTTTACCCAAACCCATTTTTCCTAGTGCTCCTCATTTACCTTCACAAAGTGGAAAGGAGTATGATCTTGTTGAGCAACTTAAGAATACTCTTAGAAAGATATCCCTATGGGACCTAATTGAAAAATCACCAAATTATCACACTATGCTTCAAACAACCTATTGGCACTCTCAAATTTCCCAAATTTGAGATTTCCATTTCAAAATTTTGCCTTTGCACTTTCAAAAGTGCACTTGAGAAATCTACCTAAGTGACCCATTTCAGAGGGTCATATTTCAGAACCTGTTGATTTTCATGCAAAAAAAAATTGCAAGCTCACTCATGTGTTCTATGTGAGTATGCATGTCAATTTTTAGCTTCCTATGATGAGTTTTGACTAGGTTTCAAAAAGTGAAGTTGGAGGGTTTTAACACTTTTCTACTATTTGCAAATTCTCTGCTTCGCAAAGTAGCCTCCAGTTTGAGCAAGCGTTTTGCAACCAGTTGATCATCAAGAGAAAAAGAATGTTTTTCTACATTATCCATACCAAGATGAGATCACATGTTAGTTTTCAGAGCCCCACAATTCGATTTTCTATTTTTAGCAGATCAAAACCAAATGCAATTTCTCTTATTTTGCATCTGCATTTTCTAAAATCCTTCTGAGAGGTTAATTTTGACCTTTAATATCTCATGCATGATGATGATTCAAACCAAGCCCTCTTACACACGTGTTCTCTACACCAAAATGAGCTACTGTGTCCAGTGGCAGCTCACTAGAAGTTGAATTGATATTTTTTCAATGAGGCAATTGGGTGAGTTTTTAATTTGTTCTGAATAGGTTGCAGAAAGTTTGAGTAAGCAACTTTGATAGTGAATATATTTCACCTTGTGACTTCTTTTTTTGAGCTGTCTATTGCACTCAATTCTTGGATCAAATTTCTACATGCCAGTAAGTTTTTGTGACTTCACGAGGTTGTTTGCCAAGTTTTCCAAGTCGATTCCAAAGCCCACTTGGCCAGTTTCGCCCATTTTACAAAAGTGCCAGAAAAAAAATTTTGATCACGACCTAGTTCATGTTTTCACTTCTTAAGTTTCAAAAGTCGTCTTAGCTCAATTTGAGTAGAAAATTTGTATGAAAACAAAAAAAAAATAGTCGGGCCCACATGGAGCCTGACCTACTTTACCTAATTGTGAGACTGTGATTCTTGCATTGTGGCCCAATTGTTTCAAATAAATTTCTTTCAATAGGTAAACATGTGGAGGAGTGCATTGAAGTTTCCATTGAATTAAATCACAAATCCATTCAATCTTGCTAAGTTGTTTGAACAACTCCACAACTCTAGTGTTGGACATGAAGGAGAAACAAATGTAAGCAATCAACTAACCTGGTAGTGTTATAAAATGAAGGCTGTCGGCTATGTAGGAAAATGATGGGTAGTGATGAATTTTTTAGGATATCAAGATTGTGGCTGAAACTATATTGTGTTGTTGACAAGCATGTTGCTTGATATGAACCAAATCTATTATTATTAGTCAATACCCCCCATTTGGTGGTTCTAATATGAAACATTTGTTGTTTCTAGCCACAAGACGAATCAATACAAATTATTTTTGTGTTGTAATTTTAAGGGGCAAACACAAATACATGCTCTCTTTGGAAAATTTAAGGTACGGCAAACAAGTACATGAGATTGTCACAGCAAAAGTGAAACACCATTACCAACATATGTACAAAGTAGGGAACCTTGTTAAAAGAAACCTCATAAACCTAAAGAACAAATGCAAGAGGCTCAAACTACATCGGGAGAAGGGTCTTCTTGGATTTTAAAAAGGAATTCACCATGAAGAGAAGGGCGTTGTTTAAGAAGGAAGGGTATTCTTAAAATGAATAGGAATGCCATAACTTACATCCTACACACCAAATGGATCTGTGAGAAGCAACTAAGCAAGATGATATGTTGAAAATGCTTTAGGAATTTCAAAGCAAATGAAATGAAGGGAGCCGATCCAAATAGGATAGTGTATAAAGTAGATTCATTGGAAGGTCAAGGAAACAAGATGAGATTAAATGCTGCCAGCAAACATACAAAATGTGTTTGTTGAAAAATCTTTGGAGACTTTAAACAAAGTGTGTTGAGTAGCTGTAAAAGTTGCGCTCAAAAATTTGTTTTCCTTCAAGCCTGTACGAAAAGTTGTAGCCAACTCATGTGATGGATTGGTTGGAAGGATTCCATAAACTATCAAGCAAGTGTTGTTGGCTTGGCTAAAGCTGGAGTGCTTTGATCACTACTCATACAAAGTGGATTTGGTGACACATTCATGGTGGATAGAGGGCTACAAGATGAAGCTTTTGTGTGAGGATTGATGGCAATCACCAGCTATTACCATGCACAAAATCAATATGTTGAAGGGTTCTCAATGAATTTCAAACAAATGTAGCCACACATGCTTGATAGAATGCCTATGTAGATGTGCCTTCTAATGCCATACAGAGCACAACGGCCTCATCCACAAAATGAATGTGTTGAAATGGCCTTAGAAACTTTAAGAGTCGCATCACAAAATGAAGCTCGCTTTCTTTTGAGCCTCTATCTACATCCATCAATGCAATGTATAAAATGAATTTATTGAAAGGGTGTCAAAAAACCTTAATCTCGTGCCAGCTTTAAATTAAAGGAACATGATAGAAAGATCAAAGCATAGATAGCAAGGCGCACGGCCTGTTTGATGGAGAGCCCCAAATGAAATTTAATCTGCAGGAAAGCCACCGCATTCAAACAAGACCAAAATGATCTATTGAAATGTTTGAAAATGTTTCAAGCAAATGCAACAGGAAAATGCAAGGTATGTACAAACTAGATGTGTGGAAGAAACTTTAGTAACTTTCAAGCAATTGTAACTAGAAGAGAAGGCATGCAACCTGCTTGGAAACGTGCCTCTGATTCAACATGGTCTCCAAAATTCCAACGCAACGCAAAGCAAACACATTCGGCATGCTTTCAAAGCCGATTCTTGAGTTTTCCCTTCTGCACCAGAGTGAGAGGAGGCTTGTGCTTACAATGAAAACACACCATCAAGCTTGCAGGGAGATGTCATTGTTGCAAAGGATGCCACCATTGTAGATGAGATTTGTAGAGGAATGAAAACATGACAAAGAAGTTAGGGAAAACAAATGGAGGAAGCAAACATAAATCAACGGTTATTGAAATGGCTTGTCAAATCTCAACCGTTCCCTGCTGGATCGCCCACATAAAGTGCTCACCTTTTAAAACTCGTGTGATCAGTGAGAAAGTGACACGTGGCTAGTAGGCCCAAGAAACTTAAAGGCACGGGTGTAGTTTTGTTTGCTGATGGATTCATTAAAGAGGACCTCCACTTGATGAAAGAAAAACTAAAATATTTTGCTTGTGCTAAAGTTTTGAAAGTAAAAAGGGGGAGGGGGGCGGGAGGGGCGATATGATTTTAAATGTCCCCGTATTTGTAAAATAATGGGGACTTTAAAATAAGTGCTATGTAAAATTTTAAAACAACATTTCATTTCACGGGCAAAGTATTTTAAATAATGTGAAAGGTGAAATGGGGGTGCTGGTAGAAAATGATTTGCTGCAAAATGAAATGGCATGTGAAGTAAAGTGTTGTAGGTAAAAAAATTATTTGTCTAGACAAATATTTCACTCAAGGATTTTAAATGTTGCTGGAAATAAAGGCATTTTGTGACACATTCTCTTGGTTTGGCACATAAAATACAAATATTTCAAATGTTGCTAGAAGATTTTATAATGTAACATGGAGGTGAAATAATAAAGCAGAGCAAGAGGAGTAAAAGCTTTCACGGGAGAGCATTTTTATTTTCTCACTACAGGGTAAATATGAAGAAAAAAGCCTCAGCTAGGAAAATTATTAAGATTTTCCATGGGTAGATATTTTCCAGCAGCTGGGTGAATTTGGATATTCTCCACATGGGCATTTTTTATGTTGCTGGGCAACTTGGTGCAAAGGTAGATTAAGAGGCAAAATTGGTTGTAAAGAGGAGAGATGAGAGAGGCTTTACAATTGCACTGATCAATGGAAATGGAGTTGTCAGATGTCTTGAATGGATCTGTTCTAGGGTTGCTTTTGTTTTCTTTTTATTCTCTTCTTCTCTCAATTGTAGGGGATTCTGGGTTCCAATTTCTGAAAGCTTTGTAAGGCGGGAAGAAGCTCTAGGTAGAATTGTAAAGCTAGGATGAAATATGATTGAGTCACTAATCTAAAAGTGTATATGTTTTGAATTGTGCTTCTATGTTTATTTTATTTGATAATTGTCTCCATGGCTGAATTGTAATGCTCTTTTGGACTCAATAATAAAATTGTCTGAGTCTTTTCATGCACATTTGCTGCATTTGAGTTATATTTGTTATTGCCTTCTATTCTGTGAATAGTTTAATTTCTTTAATGAACCACAAGCTACATTTATTCTTGCCTATTGTTTAGGGGATAGTATAATTGCTTCAACAAATGTGACAGGAGTATTTTGTTTTAGGTGGATTTGTAAGAAGAATTACTAGATAAGGCTTCAGTGGTTTGGTTGCCATAATTTGATAGCATTTGCAAGGATCTTCAAAGCATGTTCAACACTATAGGATGAATGTTGGTTATATGATTCCATATCCCCTCTCATGGCACTAGTCCACTATCATGCTTATGTTGTTTTTAGTTGGGTCCCAATTCTTTAAATCATAAACCATTTCAATTATGTTTTGTAAGTACTTATATCTGCCATGTTCTCAATGCTAGTTCCTGAAATTCTCTCAGTCTCTTACCAATAGTGAGTGATATTTTATGTTTCTTAGCATAATTCTATGAGAGCATTATTTGTTAAAAAATAACCCATTAGGTATGTGTTTGAATCTTTAGATGTTTCTAAAGGGTCACCCCCCTAGGTCCTACAGAGCCTGAAGTGTAGGGGAAATGTGTTCTCATTCCATTTCCTGTCAGTTGGCCAAATCCCCCATTGAATCTGATCATTAGAAAGTGGCTAGTCTATAGGATTCAATTGGTCTAGTTTGATTTGGAGCACCAACACAGCCTTGCAAAAAGTTGTGGTTCCCTCTAGTGCAAACCCAAATGACATAGCAACCTTGATTCAAGGAATAAAAGCTAAAATTGTTTTCCACCAAAGCGAACTCCCACCTTTGGAAGTGCAAAAACAAAATGATGCTTTTATAATAATAGCTAAATACAATCGAATAGGGATAAAACAAACCCTTGTTGATAATGGAATTGTTCTTAATATTTGTAGTGTAAACCTTTTGGATAGGCTTGGTGTGGATAAATAAAAAATTCAACTTGCCTCTTTATCTATCAGTGGGTTTGATAATGTGGGAAGGCAACTGCTTGGAGTTATTAATTTTCCCATTATAGTTAACAAAGTTACATTAAAAACTCCTATTCATGTGATGCCTCGTGATCTTTCATACAATCTCCTTTTAGGGAGACCATGGATTCATCGGATGCATGTGGTGTCTTCTACCTTTCATCATAAAATGAAGTATGTCTACAACAAAAAAGTGTAAACATTGGATGCTGATAATGATCCTTACAATGTTTTACAACTTGAGAAAAAGAAGGAGAATCCTTTGAAAACATTGACACTAACAACACATGTAGAACTCGTGCAAGAGAAAGACAAAGAAAAACACATTGAAGAAGTCATGAAGCTATTAGAAGATGATTGGGGTTCCTTAGATTTCACACCAAAATTCATGGGAGAATACAAGATCATAAACAAAGAGTCTAAAAATGGAAAAGAAAAAGTGGTAATGTCAACACAAAATTTGGAAGACCCTTCGAAAGCATCCACCTCAACCACTTTAGAACAAAAGATAAAAAATTTCACATCAAAATTTGATGAAGCTGATTATAAACGACCACTAACTCCAAAATAGATGAAGAATCTTTATGGAAAAGGTTATGAACTTGTGAAACAACTTGGATATAGTGGAAAAGGATGTGGTGCTAGAGAACAAGGTATACATGTCCCTATAGAATCTAACATGCAAGAAACAACCTGTGGTCTTGGTTGTTGTCCTTTGATAGAAATAAAACCATTAAACAAGCCTTCACTTAATATTAAGACTATAACAAAATATTCTTCTAAGCTGACCTTAACGGTAATGCATCCTGAATTGATAGACACTAGCAGTCTTGATTGTTGTCCTTTGAAAGAAATAGATAAATCCTTGCTTAACATCAATGTCATCACACAAAACACTTACAATTCAAATTCAATAGATTTTACATCTTCCTTTAAAGAAGAAAACAAAATCATGCAATCTAAAGAGTCTTGTGTAAGTATAACATCTTGTACTAAGCAAGAGATATCTTTGTCGCAAAATGAAGGAATGTCTTCTACTTTTGATCAAGAGAGTATCTTTTCAAGACTCCAAGATTGTTTGATATCCCTTCCTCCAAGAACATGAAAGAAATTTTATTACATAAATTCATTTTTCACATATCACAGAGTCCATGGTCATTCTACTAATGAATGTAAGGCTCTAAATAAAACAATTCAATATCTTAAGGAGTGTGGTGCTCTTCCTTGCGTTGAAGCACCTTGTTCCTCTAATTGATATTTATTTTCCCTTTAGCATGTTTCTCATTAACTCACCCTTGTCCTGCACTAAGTGGGGGCAAGGGGTTAGGTACGTAGCCTTGTCCTCATATGCCACTTGTCGTTGTCTCTTTTGGATAGTTGACCACCTTTCATGTACATATAAGAGCAAGCTTGGAATGTGATTGACATGCCTTAAGTTGACTCACATGTGACATACGTATTCATGATGTAGTTTGATTCGAAAACATATGACTTGGCATAGGGATTTCCGAATAAGCTCTCATGTCTTCTTCTACTTTAAAGAAATTTCTCACAGTAATGGTGTTAGCAACTACTTTAAAGTGGGGACATACATCGACACTCATGTTTCACTATGTGATTTTCTATCTTCTTGTGATGTGTCCTTTTCTTAGTGGTCTCATTGGGCTTGATATCCTCTGAGAGTCTGATAATTCTTTGACTTGTCCTCTCTTGGATACATTAGGCACGATGTCCCCTAAGATAAGACCTTCATGAACTAAGAAAAATCCCTTTGAACATACCTTACACTATCTTGCATTTACAACAACTTTTATATGGCCACCTTGCATAACACACTTTGCATACTTGTGGTGCCATCTTATTTGTTCATGAGATCCAAGCATATGAAGTTTTTCTTTTCTCATGAAGCTTGAAGAACATTTTTTGTGTGGCACCTTATCAAAGTTATCAGGAGGTATAACTTTGGTATTATTGGACGGGAAGCCAATCTGAGGCATGAATTTTCCTTAGCCACTCGCGTGTGTGTGTGAGTGCATATTGACCGTATCTGTCTCACCTTCTTGGGGTAGTAAACTAGCAGACAGCCTAAAGTTTTGTTTCCTAAGAGTGAGTATGCATCTCTTTTTAGAAAAACAACTTAGTTCTTATCCACATCGTGTTGGACAAATGGTCAAAGCTTGATCCACCTCATTTTTATTTTCACTTTTTTTTGTTCTTCTTTCTTTTAGTTATTGACATTGCATGTTTTTGTATCTTGATGTTGCATATCATACATCTTGTGTGTTTCCTTTCATACTTCTATCAATTTTACAAAAGATCTTGGATCCTATGGGCTTGACTACTTCCTTGATCTTTGTTATCCTAGACCATCTGCATTGGTACATTTAGATTCCTCTTGAATGTCTACTTTAGTGTGAGTTTGAAGAAAGTTCATCCTTTCACTAAAGTGGGGGCTAGATGTAATGATAGAAAAGATCCCCCCTTGGAAATGGTACAATTTCACCTAATTTAAGAATAATTAATGATAAATTGGACTTTATATCGCCTTGATCTTGTGTTGTGATGAGTTTTACACATCCACATTAGGTTTTGGGACCTTCTAAGATAAATAAACTTAACTTTTCCCTAATTTAATTTTGTAAAGTGTATTTATTGACACCTTCACATTAAATTTAGGAGGCTTGTAAACTAAGGTGGACCTAATCTAGTGTTGTAATGTTTTTTACACATTCACATGGGATTTAGGGCCCTTCTAAGCTATAGAGACCCAATTTTTCCTTAATTTAATGTTGTAAAATGTATTTATTTACACTTTCACATTGAATTTTGGGACCTTTTGCATTTATGGCCTTTATATCATCATTAATAGGCCTCTATGACCCTATATTATGCATCCGAAGGCATGTTTTAATCAAAAACCTGACAATATCAACATATAACCTTATTTTGCACACTCCCCAACACTTTAGCAAGCAAAATAGCCCCTATGAGATACATTCACCACTTTGGGTGAATAATTCCCATCTAGGTGGGACTTATTCATCCAACTTGGAAAAGGAGTCCCATTTGGCCTATTTTCAAGGTTTGAGTGAGAAAATTTGGGTTTTAAGTTTAAATTTCTTCTATGCCAACCTTGGGGATATAATAAACAGCCATTTGAGTGCATTGCCTATATAAAAAAGTTTTCAAATCATTATTTCATAAGAAATTCATGATATCAAGTCAATCAAGCAAGGGTTAAGCATTCCAAGATGTCACAAGATCATCAAGAGAGCATTCAAGATCATTTCTAAGGTATTCAAGGGAAAAATTCTTCATCAATTGTTGCAGCATTTCAAGATCCATCACCATGTCAAGCATATCAAGCATCAAACATGTTATTGAGTTAGTGTTGTGATGTAGCATTAAGGATCCAAGATCAAGCATTATTCTACTCCTATTGTCAAGATCAAGTTCTACATCCTTCATGGCCATTTCATGTTGAGTTGCAAATTTATAAGAAATTATTTACAATGAATCATTCAAGGTATTATTATCCATGATTTATGTTCTTTGTTTCATTTTTCATGCCTTCATTTCATTTTCTCATCATTTGGTTTAATTACCTAAAAGGGGTTTGACCAAGGAAAACCCTTATTCCCTAAAAATCAACACTTTATCTCTCTTTCTTTGTGTAATTATAGATCTAGATGCTTTGAAGACTTGAAGGATCATTGAAGACTAGGTTACAAGTTTGGAGAAAGTTGTTGGAATTGTCTCCTCATTTGAAAGGTTGTAATCTTCACTAAAAGGTCACCTACAACCCCAAAAGTGAACTTTCAAATCTGAAAACTTGAAGAAGCAGATCGAGCAAACTAAGAAGAACAGATTCAGACTTTGAATTCCCAAAAAAGCAGAATGGGACTAATTTTCCACAAGTGGCGAATGAGTCCCACTGTAGGTGTTTTTCAGAGATTTTTTCATATTCAAATACCCTTTTTCTCAAAATCTATTCTTGTGCAGAAATCTAGATTTGGGACTGATTCACCCAGAATGGCGAATGAGTCCCACTAGGTCAAAAAGTCAAAATTTCTCACATTTATGAGTTCCTTCTAGTCATCTTTAGATTTTTAGGTGCACACATTTCATCTTTCCACTTTCTGTTTTGTTTTACTTTCATTCCTAGGTCATTTAAATCAAGTTTGCATTGAACTAGGGTTTTTCATTTCATCTTACATAACATTTGTCTTTCCAAGTTCTTACTTGGTGGTGAACCCCTCAATAGGTTTCAATCAAACCCTAGGACAACCTATTGTAAGATATCTTTCTCTTGTGCATTGATATCTCTAGGGCATCCTTGAATGTGGACTATAGAAAGCTTGTTTCCCTACGTCCTAAAACCTAGTGGAGATAGTTTTCTATATTAAAGCTGCAACTCACCAAACTCTAGCAATAAGAGGCTGCAAACATGTATGAAATGACTCCAATGGAGGTAGATCTTGACTCTTTCTTGAATGTGATAGATCTTGAGTTGAATGCTAGCTTGAGTCATGAAACCCTACATCACAAATATTTTCTCTAAAACAAACATGATGCATTAAGACTTTGAGATGATGCTTGATTATTGAATAATTCTCTAAAACACTTGATAATCTTCCCTTGAATGCTCTTCAATGCTCTTGTAAACACTTGAATTCTCTAATGAATACTTGAAGGATTAGGATGATCTCTTGAATGCTTAGGTGTTCAAATGAGTGAAAGAACCTTGTATTTATACTTAATTATGCCAAATTTCTTGAAATTGTAGTTCATTACAAGTTGACATCAAATCTAGGAGGATAAAATCCCACCAAGAATTTGAATTAATTTTGATTTTTGGCCACACGAAACTCATATGCCCATGGTGGCATATGAGTCCCATTAGGCATAATTTATGGGACCATTTTCAAAAATGCTTAGAAAGGTATAAAATCTAGATCGAGATTGAAAACCCTAAGTGGGACTCATATTCCCAAGGTGGCATATGAGTCCCAGATCACTAAATCTGGGCCACACAACCTAAAAACACCTAAATTATAATTGGATGTTGATTTATGTCAGGATTATCCTCGAAAAGATGGATTAGTTAAGGCTAGTGGATGCAAAATGAGGCCAATTAAGGCATAAAGAGGACCAATTATTTAATAAAACCCTAGAAAAGTGTGAAAGTGTGTTACAAAAGTTTACAACACTCTATATTAGGTATAATTACATTTATTTAATTTACAAGGGCCCAAGACCTAATGTGAGTGTGTTACACACATTGCAACACTAAATCAAGGCATCATTAAGCTCAATTTTAGGAGGACCCAAACAAGTTTGAAAATGTCACCTAACAACATTTTTTGAAACTATATTTAGCCCCCACTTTAGTGAGAGGATGAGCTTGCTTCAAATTCACACTAAGGTAGACAAACTTGCTTCAAGAGGGGTCCCAATGCACTAATTCCAATGAGATGGGATGGCAACATTGAAGAGGGGTGATCAAGCCCCCAGGATCAAGATCCCATGACTAACCAATATAGGCACAAAAGAACACACATGATAATGATATAACGAGCATCATCAAGGTACTGTAAGCATACACTACCAAAGAAAAATAGAAAATAAAAACAAAAAAAAAGGGGTGGATCAATCTTTGACCATTTTTCCATCATGATGTGGATCAAACCTAGGTTGTTTGTCTGAAAAATGCATGCTCACTTTGAGGCAACAAAACTCTAGATTGTCTACTAGGTGAGTATCTAAAAGAGGTGAGACACATACACACATGGCTAGTATGCACTCAAACACACATGCAAGTGGCTAAGGGAAAGTCATGCCTCGATCGAGCTTCCCAACAAACCATACCAAAGTTATACCTCTTGATAACTTTGATAAGGTGCCACACAATAATGAACTTCAAGCTTTATGAGACAAGCATAGCTTCATATGCTTGGATCTCATGAGCAAACAATGAACTTTGAGCTTCATGAGGCAAGCAAAGCTTCGTATTCTAAGAACTCATGAACAAACAAGATAGCTCCATAGGTATGCAAGGTGTGTTATGTAAGGTGTCCATATAACTGAATATGGAAATACAACAATAAGGAATGTTCAAAGGAGTCTTTCTTAGTTCATGTGAGGTCTTAACTTAGGGTACATTATGCCTAATGTCTCCAAGAGAGGACCAATCAAAGAATAAAAGATTCACAACTTAGGGGATGCAACGTGTCACATCAAACCACTAAGAGGAATATAATATGCTAAGATAGATCATGCTTTTGAGGGACATCACACCCAATGTCAACCAAAAAGTGAAAAAAACATTGCATGAAATAAGAATACTACACCATGAAACATGAAATGCATAAGAATAATACTAATGTATGCCCCCACTTTATAGAAATTGCTAAAAACCATGTTGTGAGCAATTACTTTAAAGTAGAAAATGATAAATGCTAAAAATAAAGAGCACATGAGAGCTAACTTGGAAAGCCCTATGCCAAGTCATATGTTTCCAAATTGAACTACATCATGGATAAGTATGTCACATGCGAGTGAACTTAAGGTATGTTGTCCACATCCCAAGCTTTCTCTTATATGTACATGGAGGGAATTCAACTAGCCAAGGGAGACAACGACAAGTGTCATACAAGGACAAGGGTGAGCCAGGAATGGATGATGATATGTGGCTCCTTGCAAAATGGGAATGACTTGTGAGAAATGTAAAACATGCAATAGTGAGTATGCTATGATCCTACAACTATTACATGGAAAGGAGCAAAAACTAAGGTTATTTATTATGATGAGTAAACAAGTTTCAACTTGATGCATATTTAATGAGATATCTATCAATTTAGGATGCACTAAAGTTAAAGTTTTCTTGGAAGAATATTTTTTAATAGTGTTAACAATGAATGAAGGCTTGTTTATTTCTTTCGAGGGACAATAATCAGGACCATTAATCATTTCTTGTGTTTTAGTCTCTATAGGTATATGGATACCTTGTTCTCTAGCACCACATCCTTTTCCACTATACCCAAGTTGTTTCATAAGCTCGTAATCTCTTACATATTAGAAAAATGGCCCCTTGTCATTTTCATGGTCTTTTATGCCTTTCCTCATGATGCTTGTTCCATTTTGCTTTGATTTAATGTCACAATGTGGCTTGAACATTCACATTAGGTCCTTAAAATTCAAATTATGGCATCCTTAAAAGGTGTTGTGAAGTGGTGTAACACATTTCTACACTTTTATGGACTCTATTTATTACAATTCACCTAAAAATCACCTATTCATCACTCATCAAGTCCTATTTCGAAGTGTTGTAAAGTCTTGTAACAAGATTGCATAATTTTCTAGGCATAATTTCACTATTTACACCTTTCTTATGCTTTATTTGACCCCTTTATGCCCTTATAATGCTTAATTAAGTGTGTTTTTAAATGTAAACTCGAAAAACAACATTAAATGCAACATAATATTTGACACTCACATTCAAGTCCAAGGTGGGACCCATTCTCCATGGGTGGTGAATGAGTCCCTCTTGGCTAGAAATTCAAAATATTTTAAATTTTCTTTCATTTTTTAATTTAAAATCACCTTATGTCGGCCTGTGATGAGGTATCATCGCGTTACTAAGGCACAAGTGTGTATAAATAAGTGTTTTTATTCTCATTTTAACCCCCATTCATCAAGTTCACTTATTCACACATTCATTCAAGCATTCAAGCACTTGGCATCATTGAATCAAGCATTAATCAAGTATTTTGGAGTAGCCATTGTTATATCTCTAGATTTCTTCAACAAGGGTTTGGTAAGTTGATATCATTTTCATGTTATTTGTTTATCATTCTCTTCCGTTTCATAATTTCATTAAGGGTTTGATTACCAAAGTGGGATTTGACCAAGGAAAATCCCTATAACCCTTAACCATTTTTCTCCTTTTGCATGTGTGATTGTAGACTTGTGTATGTAGATTTGAAAAGCTATTATGTGTTGAAAACTGGACAAGAAGTTAAAAAAGTGTTTCAAGTCAACTACAACCTTTTTCAAGCTTGGAGAAGACATTTTATCCATTTTCTATATAATTAACTTCGTCAATCCGACAAGCAGTCAACCTCAGATGTGGTGCTACAGGATTGGTCCCTGATTTCTCATAATTTTGGGAGTGGATTGATTCACCATCAATGATGAATGAGTCCAAATTTTATTTTTGTCCATAATTTCATCCTTTTTATCTAATATTTCATTTTCTTGTGCCATAATGCTCACCCTAGTAGGAGAGCTTTTAGGACAGTAACAAATAAGAGGTTCATTGCATTTTATGGTTAGATTTTGTAAAGTAGCTTCATCCCAAATAGGGGAGGCATCAAGAGAAGGATAGCAATGAGTTTCATGGTTACCAATGATTGTAATTTTTTGTTCAGATAGGTCTTCCCAAATTGTAGGGGCATTAGGAAAGGGAGGGACATGATTCTCATGAGTCTCAATAAGGATACCTTCTAACACTAAACTATCTTATTCATGTCTAGAAGAGATGTTAGGAGAAGGAAACGTTTGATTGTCATGATTATCTATAATTACATACCCATGTCCTTTAATGTCTTCCCAAGTAGGTGAGGTAGGATTGTTATAGCTCTCAATTATTGGATCTCTTAATATCAACATATCCTCCACATAAATGTGTTTTTTACAATTCTTTACAATTGTATCTTTTTTCACTAAAACATTGTCACAAGTAGGGGAGGTGTTGGAAGATGAATGTAAACTAGGTAAAATAATGGTCATGATCTCAAATTTGTGTCATAATATCTTTCCAAGGAGGAGGAGGAGGAAGAAAATAAAGACTTTAATGGAAATGATTGTATCCCCTTTCACCGAGATACCTTTGTCACTAATAGGCTGAGGTATTGAGAGAAGAACAATTATGATTGTCATGATTGTTGATGCTTGCACCCTCTTGTATCAAAGCTTTAGTGGATGCTCTAGGGGAAATGAATTCATCAAGGGCTTCATCTAACATGTCAAAGTCATCAATACTAAACAATTTGAATGATATGCTTTCTCTAAGGTTAACCATTTTTTGTTTGTTTCTTTTGATGTTTTTGGTTTTTATTTTTATTTTTTGTTTTCTAATGAATGCCAAATGTAATCTAATCTTATGAAACTATGAACTACTGAAACAAAATTGTAGTAGTTTAATTCTATCCCCAATTGAAGTAGGTACTTGAAATGAAAACAATTTGAGCTAGATCTAATGAAATGCATGTAATAGAAACTTAGCCTACTGAAAAAGATAGATAATGATAGCAAACAAAAGTGTAAAAATGATGTTTTTAATGTTGTAAAAGGTAGTTTCAAATATGCACTGGGACTAAATCACCTAGAGGGTGTATGAGTCCTAGCGAGGGTTTTTTTTCAAAAATTTTAAAAATTTCGAAGTGATTTTTATGCTTTTTTGTTTGTATGATCTATAGACTAAATGCAAATGAATTTTTTAGATGCTTTTCAATGATTTGAGATGCAAAGATGTAGCCTATATGCACTTTCACTAATACAAAATTTAGAAACCCTAGAATTCTAATTAACTAATGCAAACCCTAACGCAATGCTAATGCAAGCAAGATCTAGGATGATGATGCACTCCAAATCAAAATTATGATGTGGAGTCATTGAACAAGTAATCCTACTTTTTCTAACTTGTTCGGGCCCTTGTGTATTTGGCTTAATGTGGCCTTGATTTAATGTTACAATGTGAATCCCACATTCACATTAGGTCTTGGGACCTTGTGAACTAAAAGGATTCAAATGGTACCTTACTTAAGTGTTGCAACACACTTTCACACTTTTCAAAGGTCTTGTTAATGTATTTCACCTAAAATAACCTCTTACCAAGCCTTATTTCAAAGTCTTGTAAAGTTTTGTAACACACTTTCACACTTTCCTAGGTTTTTCATTAATAATTGGCCTTTCTTATGATTTAATTGGCCCCATTTTGCATCCACATGCCTTATGTGTGTATATTTTTTAGAATAATCTTGAAAAATATCATTTAAAACATCAAAATCCTGAAACCCACCTCCAATTCCTAAGGTGGGACTCATTCGCCATTATGGGAGAATGAGTCCCCTCAGGTGGGACCCATTCACCCAGGGTGGTAAATGAGTCCCCTTTAACTTAAAATTCAAAATTAATTTAATTTTCTGGCAATTTTTTATTCTCCAAGATCTAAGGTCAACCTGTAGTGTTGTAATTTTGGGAATTATTGCATAATTAAGTATAAATACAAGGTTCTTTCTCTCATTTTCATCCCCAAGCATTCAAGTTTTCATGCATATAGTTCACAAGAGAATTTGAGCATTCACATGAGCATTCAAGGAATTTCAAGGGTAGATTATCAAGCATTCTTCAAGTGCCAATCATCATGTCAAGGATTGTTTGCATCATGTTGTTTTAGAGCTAACAATTGTGGTGTAGGATTGTGTGATTCAAGCAAGCATTGCATTCAAGATCTATCAATATCAAGCTAGATTCCAAGTCCACATCCATTGGAGCCATTACTTACATGTTTGCAAAACCTTATTGCAAGGATTTGGTGAGTTGCAACATCATTGTTTGTTCATTCATCATTCTCTATTCTATTCCATTCTATTTCAAGGGTTTGATTACCAATAAGGGGATTGACCAAGGAAAACCCCTATTCACTAACCCCACGACATTTTTCCCACTCTTTGCACGTGATTTGCATGTCTAGGTTGTAGATTTATCAAGGAGAAAGATTGGAAAAGTTGTCATCAAGTTTTCAAAGCAATTTAAAGTTTTCAAAGTTGTAAACAAGCCTTGGAGAAGCTTAGAGAAGGGCTACAAGTTGAATTTTGTAGTTTCAAACCCATATCTAAATCAAGAATAAAAAAGAAAACTGAGAGCTATAGAATCCAGTTTTGAATTTCCAAAAATTTAGAAGTGGACCGATTCACCACTATTGGTAAATGAGTCCCACTTTACCTATCTGTCAGGGATTTTTGCATATTTGAGTACCCATTCGTCCAAAACTTGTTCTGGCACAGTTTACCTAAAATTGGACTGACTCACCCAACTTGGCATATGAGTCCTAGCTAGCATTTACAATGGATTTTTCAAGATTCTAGACCTTCATTTTTCCTTCTTTAGTTTCCTAGGTGCACATTTCCAATTTTATAGCTTTCTATTACATTTTACTTACATTTCTAGGTCATTTTGCATATCACACTATGTTTTCCAACTATAGACATCGAAAATATACTGATTGACATCATGCATCCGATCTTGACTTACTAACATCATTTCTTCCTAAATCATTCCTCGGTCTAACCGTTTAATCAAATTCCCTTATCTGATTAAATTCATCAGTATCCTCTCTTGGTTAAATAAATCACTTTATCTGAATCAAGTCAATCTCCTATTAATTAAATCAACCCATCTGATCTAATTATCCCTATTTAATTAAATAATCAATTTATTTGATTAAATCCCTAAAGTATGTCCATTAAATTAAATAAATTAAAACCTTATTTGATTTAATCTAACACCATCCCTTTTTAATTAAATAAATCAAAATATTTATTTAATTAGCCTTTTTATCATATTCCTCTCTTATCTGATTCAAATAAATCCATAAATCTAAGTCAAATAAGTCGCATCATCTAATATCCTGTTAAATTAATTAACCCTTGATTAATTTAATCTAATCTCATGTCACATCCTCTAGATAATGCAAGTTGCACATGAAAATAAATTTAATTCATTTATTAAATCTCTATTTTCCTCACAAGGCATCTTTTGGAATATTCTCTCAATTTGAATTCAAAAATTCCAAGTCAACATGTACATCCAACAAGGCATTTAAAACCTCTTACATGTCCTTTGCCTTGAGCCAAGTGGCATTTATTGCATATTTCCCTTCCCTCTTACATGTCATTTCAACAAATTTGAATTTCAAATATTGGCATTTATTGGCATTAACCCCAAATCTTGCCCAACCATCATCCATTCATAGCTTGACAAGTGGCACCATATCATTGGATGAATGTTAGTCCCACATTGCTCAAATTTGGGCATTCATCCATCTTGAAATCCTATAAATGAAGAGCTCCTCTCCTCATTTTATCATCCACAATCCAAGAAAAGTTACCATGCTAAAATACTTAGCCATTTTCATTGATCATTCGAATTCTTAGCTAGGCTTTTTGCAGATTTGGCTTGGAGTTCACATCTTCTCATCAAAGTGGATCAACATCATCTTGAACATTCGAATCTTGCATCATAGGAATTGGGAAAGGGTCAATTTTCACATCAAATTGGCACCAATTCCCCCATGGGATCAAGTGTTTTCTATTTAAATTAGGATTTAATCTTTGGTTTATCAATTTCATTGTGTTCTTGCTTATTTTCTTTCCTATTTTGAGTTTGCAAATGGATTTCATGGGGGAATCCTTGTTTTAGCTTGCAAATCCTTATCTAACTCATTTATTCATGTTGTTTTGCAGGTACTACAAAAAGGGTTCGCACACCAACATTTTGTGTTTTCCAAATTTACACTTGGTGGTGAACCCCTTTTATCCAATTCAGTCCCTAGATCAACCCTATTGTTAGATTTCAATCTCCTTTGCATTGAAATATCAAGGGTTATCCTTAGGTGGAACCTTTTCCCCACATAGGACCACATCTTTTTGGAGCCTACATTTTTGGAGGTTCAATGTTGTTCTAAATGCAGGTTCACCAAAATGAAAGATGGAATTGTGTTGGTTTCTATGCTTAGGAGATAGAATAACAATCTTCACACTCTCCCATTCAAGGAAAACCCTAGATAACTCAATCCAAAGTATGCAACGGAGAAAGATATATTGCAATAAGGTTGTCCTAGGGTATGATTGTAATTTAATGAGGGGTTCACCACCAAGCTAGGGCTTGGAAATACAAATAAAATGAAGGATCTAATGCTTAACACTATTATGATGCAATCTTTCACTAAATGCCCTAAAAATGTATGTAAATCAGAAGAGAAATTTACAAGATGAAATGTCTGCACCTGGAAACCTGAAGAAGACTGGATGAGCACCTGAAATGTTGAAAACACTAATTTTAAAGCCTACTGGGACTCATATGCCAGTCTGGGAGATTTAGTCCTAGATTAGGGTTCCTGGACAGAAACTGAAATCCAACAAAAAGGTATCTAAATTTACAAAAATCTAGAAATTGACCTATACTAGGACTCATATGCCAGAACTAGTGTATCAGTCTAGTTAGGGTTTTCTAGAAATTTGTGGTATGAATATGCTCTTCTATTTTTTCTCTATCCTAAATTCCAATTGATTTCTAGATCTAAAACCCTGTTTTGCAACTTATAGAAGTCTTCTAATGATCTTCAATTTAAGGTGACAACTTTGACAACTTTGAACACTTTGACAACTTTATCCAAACTTTCTCTTCAATGTGTCTTCAACCTAAACCTGCAAATCACACACTAAAAAGAGGGGAAAATTTTGTTTTGTTAGTAGAAAGGAGTTTTCCTTGGTCAAACCCTGTTTTGGTAATCAAACCTTGAAATGAAATGAAATAGAAATGGAGATTGATGAATGAACAAAATAAGATGTTGCAACTCATCAAACTCTAGCAATAAGAGGTTGAAAACATGTATGAAATGGATCTAATGGATGTAGATCTTGAATCTTGCTTGAATGTGATAGATCTTGAGTTGAATGTTAGATTGAATCATGAAACCCTACATCACAAATTTTAGATCAAAAACAAACATGATGCATGAAGACTTTGACATGATGCTTGATGCTTGAATAAAGCTCTAAAATACTTGATAATCTACCCTCAAATGCTCTTGAATGCTCTTGTAAACACTTGAATTCTCTAATGAATACTTGAAGGATTTGGATGATCTCTTGAATGCTTAGTTAAAATGAGTGAAAAAACCTTGTATTTATACTTAATTATGCCAAATTTCCCAAAATTACAACACTACAAGCAGATCTAGGAGATTAAAATCCCACCAAGAATTTGAATTAATTTTGATTTTGGGCCACATGGGACTCATACGCCCAAGGTGGCATATGAGTCCCATTAGGCATAATTTATGGGACCATTTTCAAAAATGCTTAGAAAGGTGTAAAATCCAGATCGGGACAGAAAACCCTAGGTGGTTCTCATACGCCCAAGGTAGTGTATGAGTCCCAAATCACTAAATTTGGGCCACACAACCTAAAAAAACTTAAATTATGATTTTATGTTGATTAATGTTAGGATTATCCTTGAAAATATGCATTAATTAAGGCTTTTGGATGTAAAATGATGCCAACTAAGGCATAAAGAGGCCCAATTATTTAATAAAACCCTAGAAAAGTGTGAAAGAGTGTTACAACACTTTACAACACTCTAAATAAGGTGTGATTAAGTTTATTTAATTTACAAGCACCTAAGACCTAATGTGAGTGTGTTACACACATTGCAACACTAAATCAAGGCATCATTAAGCTCAATTTTACAAGGAGGGCCCAAACAAGTGTGAAAATGTCACCTTGTGGACACCAAAAAAGTAACCAGGTTCTACTTTTTCTGACTCATTTAGGCTCTCCTTGTGATTTTTGGCTTGATAATGCATTGATTTAATATGGATAACACATTCACATTAGGTCTTGGGCCCTTGCAAACTGAATAAAATGCATTTACCGATATCTTGTAAAGGTGTTGTAAAAGACTTTGACAATTTTATTAAGCATTTAAGTCTCATGGACAGATCTTTCCCTTAATTCAATGTTGTAAAATGTATTTAATTATATTTTTCACATTAATCTAGAAGGCTTGTAAATTAAACCTGATCTTAATCTAGTGTTGTAATGTGTTTTACACATTCACATTGGATGTTGTGCCTTTCTAGGCTATGTGGATCCCATTTTAATGTTGTAGATTGTATTTAGCCACACTTTCACATTGAACTTTGTGTCCCTAGACCTATTCACCCTTTATATCATCATTAATAGGCCCCTATGACCCCATATTGTGCATCCCAAAGCATATTTTGATCAAAGACTTGACTATATCAACATAGAACCTAAAAATTTTCACTCCCTGACATCCCAACTAGAAAAAGAGACCCCGTGGGACCCATTTGCCAATTTGGGTGGATGAGTCCCATCCAAGTGGGACCCATTCACTTAGGATAGCAAATGAGTCCCATTTGAGCTATTTTTAGGGTTTGAGCAGAAAAAATTAGGTTTTAAGTTTAATTTTCTTCAATGTTGACCTTGGGGATCAAATTAATGGGAATTTGAGTAGGATGCCTATATAAACAAGCTTCTAATCATTATTTCATTCATTCATTATCCATCTCAAGTCAAGCAAGGTAGGGTTAGGTCATTTAGAGAGCATTCAAGATTACTTCTAAGACATTCAAGGGAAGATTCTTCATCCATTGTTGTAGAAATTCAAGATCCATCATCATGGAAAAGTTCTAATTCTATTATTAATGTTCATACTTCATCTTATTTCTTCATTTGCTTTAATTACCTAAACCGGATTTGACCAAGGCAAACCCCTATTCCCTAACATTCAACATTTCTCTCTCAATTTGTTTGTGTGGTTGCAGATCTAGGTACTTTGAAGGCTTAGAGATCATTGAAGAATAAGTTACAAACTTGTTGAAGTCATCTTCCTATTGGCAAGGTCAAAATATTCACAAAAAGTCACTTACAGTGCCAAAAATTTGGGTTTCGAATCCAGACACCTAGAGGAACAGAAAGAGCAGACCAAGAGCTTCTGATTCTATAGTTAAAGTGGACTCATTCACCATTAGTGGAGAATGAGTCCCACTGTACCTATTTTCTAGAGATTTTTGTAGATTTGGATACCCATTCGGCTAAAATAGGCTTAAATGTAGTTTTATGAAACTAGGACTGATTCTCCCAGAATGGCGAATGAGTCCCACCAAGCTTAAAAATCAACATATTCAAAATTCCAAAGCTATTTGTAGTCTTCAACACATTTCCAAGTACACACTCTCTATTTTGTAGCTTTCTGTTTTGCTTTATTTGCATTTCTAAGTCATTTTCTAGGTCTTTTTGTATGCTACATTGTGTTTTGAAACATCTTGCATTTTCCAAGTTTTGCATGGCAAACCCTTTTATTAGCTTCCAGCAGTTAGGACAATCCCCCTTTGACAAATTTCAATCTCCTTTGCATTGAAATATCAAGGGGTTTTTCTTGAATATGAGCATTGTGAAATCAGATCCCTCTTCCTTCATTCCCCTTTTGGCGTGAACAAGGAAGTTGTGCATTCCATTTTCAAGTTTGTGTAGGATCATGATGGGCCAAAAAGTGGTGATATGATGGGTATGTGTAGGATATGCGGCTAACGAATTTTTTTAAACCCAAAATTGATGAAACGAAAAGGGTTTTTAAAGGAGATTCTCAACTTTCCACCAATATAAATTATGCTTTACTTTGAATTTAATAAATAATTATTATTCATTTTCTATTTGAATTACAACTAAAGTCTCGGTTAATAGGCTGATTGAAAAAAATCTATAGCTTTCAAATGATATCACATTTTCTGAATCCAAAACATGTGTCACATTTTATGCTTCGCATATTGTAGGATTAAAAAAAAAAAGAATTTCATGAAGTTTTGACCAAGTTAAGGTGGTCAAACATATGAGTTTTTTGTATTTTTTAAAAGTTGTAATAAAAAATTCATAATTAATTATTTACTTGGAAAAAAATTACAAAAAAATATGCATCACAACAGGACATGAGTCGTCTACTAATATATAAAATCTTATAAAAAAATATTATTATTTTATTGTGGTTAGGGTGGTCAAACAAACACCTACTTATTTTTTCCCTAAAATTTAAGTAATATTGCATTGAAATTTCAAATTTTCACCAAATAGATTTAAAAAAAACCTAGTAGTTTAGACACTACATTCAATTTTCTACAGATTCTATTCTTACATATTTTTGAAATAATATAGATAGCTTATTCAAATTTTTATGTCAAGTTTCCTAACTCTGATTTTTCTAAATTTTTTGCCACTTAAGGGCCTGTTTTTTCCATGATGATCCTCCACATACCCTTCCATTGTCCAAATTTTGGTGAACCCTCCTTTAGAATACTTTCTTTTCTAATTTGGAGTCCATCATTATCCTAGAATTAGCTTGCAGTAACATTGCATTGCATTTTGCATTAGTTAATTTGCATTATATGATTTCAAATTTTTGCATTAGTGAAAGTGCACATAAGTTGCATTTTTCCATATCAAATCATTGAAAAATATTTGAAAACTACATTTTCATTTAGTCTTCAGGTCATACAACATAAAAAGCATCAAAATCCATTGAAAATTATTGAAAATTTTGAAAAAAAATCCATATTGGGACTCATTCGCCACCTTGGGTGAATCAGTCCCTTTGCACCCTAAAACAACCTTTTACAACACTAAAAACCTTGTTTCTTCACTTTTTTTTGCTGCCATTACCTATCTGTATTAGCTGGTTGAGTTTTCGTTACATGGATTTCATTAGATCTAGCTTAAATTAGCTCATTTCATGAATTGTTCAATTCCAAATTTTCATTTACAACATTTCATTTACAGATCATTGCATAGTGTAATCAAGAAAATACTTTGTTTGAAATCTAAAAATTGCATTTCATTCTAGGCCTTTATGTATTGCATTTTATGCTTGCATATATTATTGTTCCAAAATGTTACTTTCGATCTTTTCCAAGTTTGAAAAGAAAAAGTTAGTCAAAAAGCATGCTAGTCATCCATTCAATGCATTCCCTAGTTATGAGAGTCTCTTAGTGCAAGAGAGCGAAAATGTTAATAATTTCCTTAAACTAACACCCCCTCCTATCTCTCCTATTTGTGTGGATGATGTGATAGAAGAGCATAGAAACATAGATAACCATGATAATCATATTTGTTCTTCTCACAATACCTCTTCTTTTAATGATGAAGGTATCTTGGAAAAATAAGATACAATCATTGAGAATCATCAGGATATTCTTTGTCCTTCTCCTCATCCCCTTTGGGAAGATATTTTAGCACAAGAGAATGAAATCATAGACACATTCCTAAACATCACCTTACCTAATTTCCATTCTCCTTTGACTTGTGAGAGTGATTTCAAGGAAGATGAGATTATAAATGATGAGGATATGCTGGTGTTAGATGATCAAATCTTTAAGGTCTATAACAAATCTCTTTTGGAAGAAATTATGGAACAAAGAATGAAGTCGTAAATGATCATGATAATCATACTTGTTCTTCTCCTATTATCTCCCCTAGTTATAAGGAAGATACTTCGGTGTTAGAAAATACAACCAATGAGATTCATGAGAATCTTAGTTGTCCCCCTTCACCTAAGGAAACCCTTATTGAGCAAGATAATTCAACCATTGATCATTCCCCTACTTGCGATGAAGTCATTTTAGAAGAACCAATCCATGAATTTCAAGAGCATTTGCTTTTTATTTCTCCTAAAAACTCTCCTCCTAGGGAGAATATCATGGTGCAATAAAATGGCAACAATAGTAATGTGTCTTCCTTAGATAATGATAAAAAGGTGATTCTAGATTGATCTTTATTAGAGATACATCAAACCAAGACTACCAAGGTTATGAATGCACAAGTTTTTATTAGATCTCCCTTGATTAATGGACCTCATACATACTCCATAGGACATCTTAAGAATCCTCTAATTCTTTACCCATCATCACACAAACCTCAAACTCAAAACAGACCCGAATTCATCCTCTACCCCCCTAAGCATAATGTGTTGTAACAGCCAAGTCATCATACTATTTCCCATACATATAATACTAGAAACAATCTGCAACCAAGTCAACCAACCCCAAAAACCTTACCTTTTCCTAATCTCATCTAACCCAGTCCTCCTCATTTTCCTTTGCATAGTGGGAAGGAGTATGATCTTGTTGAACAACTTGAGAATACTCCTACTAAGATATCATTGTGGGACCTTATTCAAGCATCCCCTCACTATCATAACATGATTCAAAATTCCTTGCAAAAAGTTCCTATCCCTTCTAATGTGCAACCAAATGACATAGCAACTATGATTCAAGGAATAAATGTTGACATTATTTTCCACCAAAGTGAACTCCCCCCTTTGGAAGTGCAAAAAAAAAATGATGCTTTCATGATAATAGCTCAATACAATAGGATAGGGATAAAGTGAACCCTTGTTGACAATGGCTCCACCATTAATGTGTGTAGTGTAAACCTTTTGGATAGGCTTTGTGTTGATAAGTCAAAAATTCAACCCGAATCTTTATATATCACAGGATTTGAAAATATAGGAAGACAACCATTGGGTGTGATTACATTACCTTTTACAGTTGGAAAGGCCACATTACAAACACCAATCCATGTTATGCCCCACAATCTTTCATATAATCTTCTTTTAGGAAGACCATAGATTCATGAGATGCATGTAGTTCCTTCAACTCTTCATTGTAAAATGAAATATCTCTACAACAACATAGTCTACACACTTGACACTGATCATGAGCCTTATAGTGTCTTGCAACTTGAGAAAAACAAAGACAACCCCTTGAAAACCTTAACACCAACCACACAAGTGGAACCCATGTAAAAAAAAGAAAAAGTGCAACACATTGAGGAAGTGCCTTAGATTTAACACCAACATTCATGGAAGAATACAAGATCACAACAAAAGACTCTGCACAAGGAAAGGAAAAAGAAGTAATGTCAACACAAAATTCAAAAGACCTTTTGCAAGCATCCACCTCAAGCATTAAACAAGAAGAAGCAAATTATACCACAAACTTTGATGACATTGACTATCAATAACCATCAGATCCAAAATAAATGAAAAAAACTTTATGAAAGAGGTTATTGTTAGAATCCAAGATCGGACATGCAAACCAGAAAATACCTTCCACAAGAGAAAAACAGAAAAAGCTAGAGCAATTTCCATGAAGATGTGCAAATGAATAATATTTAGGAATTGAGAAATTACAAGAGATGAATTGCTTTATAAAAGTAATGTGTGCATAACCCTGAAAGGAAACCCTAGTGTGCACACTTAATAATTAATAATTAATTAATTATTAATGTACCTAAGTTTAGCTTAAGTAACTAAAGTGATAAGTGACTTAATTAATTAACCAATATGATTAGATTAATTAAGTGAAATAACGTATTACTCTAACAACCCCCCTTAAGATGAACTTAGGAAGTAGCTAAAACACTAAAGAAAAGATGCATGAAAGCAAAGATGGGTCCCAACAACAAGGCCTAATCAGGTACCCATTTACAAATGCAATGAATGGGAAAGAGGAGAAAACCCAGTGGGACAAAACCCCCCTCAATGAGATGACCTACTGCAAAGAAGCACTAGAAGAACACTGGTGGAGTAACAATGGAATCCTAAATCTGGCAAGCAAGGAAAGATATCTCTGTTTACAAGAAACCATATGAGAGTCACTGAAGGACTCAGGCATAATCATGATAATGCAACAACACACCTAATGCCATGGAACTCTGGAAAACTCACAAACTAGAACAACCCTGAAATCTATGAAGCAACAGTATATGTATAAATGATGCCCCCCATAAGAGGGAATGTTATGATGAAAGAATCTGGAAGCTATGTGTATCTCGATGCTAATGCCTAATTGTGACTAAAATTGGTCCATA
Source organism: Sequoia sempervirens (assembly GCA_007258455.2). Classification (NCBI taxonomy): domain Eukaryota; kingdom Viridiplantae; phylum Streptophyta; class Pinopsida; order Cupressales; family Cupressaceae; genus Sequoia; species Sequoia sempervirens. Next base: position 432,829,745 of record VDFB02270651.1, read on the forward strand.
GGAGCAAGTACCATGAAGATTCTGGAATATTAACCATAAAATGAATGGCCCTCAAACTGAAATGTGACCCAATATGAATTGGATGTGATTCAGGATCATTAACCATAGGCTCTCAATCTGAGATGTGAACCAATGTGAACCCAAATGTGTCAAGCTATGAGCAAGATGTGGACAAAAGAAACTACATAATCTAAATACAACTCATACGAGTTGTCATCAATATGAAGATGAGATCAAAGTGCATGCAATACAACTAAACTCTAATCAAATTATTATGCAAGAATCCCCCCTGATGGAACTTTATAGAAGTTCATTTAATTACAATACCCCATGATTGTAAAAGGAGAACATGAAAAACATGCATAAATTAAAGAGAAAATGAAAACCTAGTGCATGAAAATGAAAAAGAGTGTATGCACAAACCAATGTTCACATCTTCCTCCCTGGTAAAAATTTATGTCAGATCTATGTAGAGGATTGAATCAACGTTCCAATGCCACTTGAATCACGAAAAATTTATAAATGAGGTAAAATAAATGTCATCTGAAGTGAAAATTGCTTCATCTAACTTCAGAGGCCTACAAAATAAAATTGGTGCAAAATCTAAAAAAATACCTTCACCACTGGATCGACATCCAAATCAGCTTTCCAACAGTATCTTGTTTGCAAAAAATGGACACCGTACACAAAAGTTACACCTGATTTTGTAAAAGTGCTTCAAAAGGGCCAATTTGGCCTACAAGTAGCCCAAGGGGCTGAAAAAAAAAAGCCCATGATCCTATGCGCAACTAGGAGTTGGTGGGCAGGGGGCTGGGGTAAAGCCCCTAGTCACCCATGTGATCAACATGGGGTTTGGGAGGCCAGCGGGGGCTAGGTGCTAGGCGCTCAGTCCCCAATATGACTGCGGGCTTCGAAGGAAAGGCCCCGGGGGCTGCATAGTTGGCAGCGGGGGTATGGCCTCCCTCATTTATGGCCTCAATTGCATAGTTTCCTTGAAAAGCATGTTGGGGAGGCTGTATGGCCTCCCTGGAAATTTTTTTTTGCCTCCCAAATCAACTACACCAAAATCAACCAAACGATAGGTGTTCCTAGGGTTTTTGGCTACTGCGAATGCGATGGTGACCTCTGTTTGAGCCCAAAGTGCCCCAAAAAATTGGCTACCCCTAGATATTGCAAAAAATCACTGAGCTTGAAACCCTCACAGATTTCTTCAACGATTACCAAAATCAATGAAAAAAAAGCCAATCCTGACTTTTTCCAATGCTTTAAATCCAATGGAGATGCTTGATCAGATCCAAAATGCTTCATAAATAAGCTCAAGGTATGAAACCCTCAAGGAACCCCGAATGTGCTCTATAATGAATTTCTCCAAAAAATGAGAAGAGGCTACAAATCAAGGCTCTAATACCATGTTAGAATCCAAGATCAGACATGCAAACCAGAAAATACCTTCCACAAGAGAAAAACAAAAAAATCTAGAGCAATTTGCATGAAGATGTGCAAATGAATAATATTTAGGAATTGAGAAATTACAAGAGATGAATTTATTTATAAAAGAAATGTATGCATAACCCTAAAAGGAAACCCTAGTGTGCACACTTAATAATTAATAAATAATTAATTATTAATGTGCTTAAGTTTAGCTTAAGTAACTAAAGTGATAAGTGAATTAATTAATTAACCAATATGATTAGATTAATTAAGTGAAATAACTTATTACTCTAATAGTTATGAGCTTCTGAAACAACTTGGTTACAATGGAAAAGGATGTGGTGCTAGAGAACAAGGTATATATGTCCCTATAGAGCCTCACATACAAGAAAAGACTAGTGGTCTTGGTTATTTTCCCTTGAAAGAAGCAACCAAGCCTTCACTCAATATCAACACTATTACAAAACATCCTTCTAAGCCAACTTTAACAGTAGTTCATCTCGAGTTGATAGACACTAGTGTTATTGATTGTGATCTTTTGAAAGAAATGAAATAAACAAATAAATCTTCGCTTAATGTCAATGTCATCTTGCAAAACACTAATGATTTGAATTCGTTAGATTTTACACCCTCATATAAAGAAGAGAACAAAATATCACAATGTAAAGAGTCTTGTGTAGGTATGACATCTTGTACTAACTAAGAGGTATCTTTGTCGCAAACTATAGGAACACCTTCTACCATTGATCAAGCGGGTATCTTGTTGAGACTCCTCCAAGATCACTTGATATCTCTCCCTCCAAGAACTCGAAAGAAATTTTATTATAATACTTCATTCTATGTATATCATAGAGTTCATGGTCATTCTACTAATGAATGTAAGGCTTTGAGTAGTAAAATCCAACATCTTAAGGAGTTTTGTGCTCTTCCTTATGTGGGGGCTCCTCATTCCTCTAATCAATACTGATTTTCACTCTAGCATGCTTCCCACCAATTATTTTGGCTCATCCTTTTCCTACACTAAGTAGGGACAAGGGTTTAGATAAACTTATTCTCGTATGTCACTTTTCGTTGTCTCTTTTGGCTAGTTGACCACCTTTCATGTACGTATAAGAGAAAGCTTGGGATGTGGATGACATGCCTTAAGTTGGCTTGCATGTGACATACTACATTTTTCATGATGTAGCTTATTGGAAACATATGACTTGGCATAGGGCTTTCCACATAGGTTCTCATCTCTTCTTCTACTTTAAATCAATTGGTCACAGTAATGGTGTTAGCAACCACTTTAAAGTGGGGGAATGCATCAACACTCATCATGTTTTATTGTGTGATTTCTTTCTTCTTGTAATACGTCCTTTTCTTGGTGGTGTCATTGGGCTTGATTTCCTCCAAGAGCATGATACTTCCTTGCACTTGTCCTCTCTTAGAAATATTAAGTGCAATGTTCCTTAAGATGAGACCTTTCATTTTTCCTCTCTTGGAGACGTTAAGCATGATTTTCCCTAAGATGAGACCTCACACGAACTAAGAAAAATCCCTTAGAACATTCCTTGTACTATTTTTCATTTACAATGTCTATAAGTTTCAAGCATATCAAGTTTTGATTGCCTCATAGAGCTCGAAGATCATTTTCATGTGGCACCTTATTAAAGTTATCAGGATGTATAACTTTGGTATGGTTGAGCGGGAATCCCATTCTGAGGCATGACTTTCCCCATAGCCACCTGTGTGTGTGTGAGTGCATACCACCCATGAGTGTATGTTTCTCACCTTTTAGGCCTTCTCACCCTACGTACAACCATGAGTTTCGTTGCCTCAGAGTGAGTATTCATTTTTTCAAACAAACAACCTAGATCTAATCCACAACATATTTGACAAATAGTCGAAGCTTGATCCACCTTTTTATTTTGTTCATTTGTATTTCTCTTCCTTCTATTTATTGGCATTGCATCATCATGTATCTCGTTTTGTTGCAAATCATTCACCGTATGCATGTCCTCTTGTGCTTATGTCAGTTTGACTTAGGATCTTGGATCCTGGGGGCTTGGCCACCTCCTTTGATCTTTGTCATCCTTTGTCATCCACATTGGTATGATTGAGCCCCTCTTGAATGTCTACTTTAGTGTGAGTTTAAAGAAAGTTCATCCTCACTAAAGTGGGGGTTAAATGTGAACACCAAAAAAGTAACCCTTCTACTTTTTTTTGACTCGTTTGGGCCCTCCTTGTGATTTTTTTCTTAATAATGCATTGATTTAATATGGATGACACATTCACATTAGGTTTTGGGCCCTTAAAAACTGAATAAAATTCTTTTATCGATGTCTTGTAAAGGTTTTGTAAAGTGTTGTAAAATACTTTCACACTTTTATTAAGCATTTAAGTCTCATGGATAGATCTTTCCCTTAATTCAATGTTGTAAAATGTATTTAATTGTATTTTCACGTTAATCTAGAAGGATTGTAAATTAAACTTGATCTTAATCTAACATTGAAATGTGTTTTACACATTCACATTGGATGTTGTGCCTTTCTAGGCTATGTGGACCTCATTTTAATGTTGTAGAGTGTATTTAACCACACTTTCACATTGAACTTTGTGTCCCTAGCCCTAATCACCCTTTATATCATCATTAATAGGCCCCTATGACCCCATATTATGCATCCCAAAGCATATTTTTATCAAAGACCGGACTAGATCAACATAAAACCTAAAATTATTCACTTCCCAACATCCTAGCTAGCAAAAGAGCCCCTATGGGACCCATTCACCACTTTGGGTGAATAAGTCCCATCCAAGTGGGACCCATTCGCCGAGGATGGTGAATGAGTCCCATTTGAGCTATTTTTTAGGGTTTGAGTGGTAAAAATTAGGTTTTAATTTTGATTTTCTTCAATGTCAACCTTGGGGATCAAATTAACGGGCATTTGAGTAGGTTTCCTATATAAAAAAACTATTCTAATCATTATTTCATTCATTCATTATCCATCTCAAGTCAAGAAAACTAGGGTTAGGTCATTTATAGAGCATTCAAGATTACTTCTAAGACATTCAAGGGTAGATTCTTCATCCATTGTTGCAGAAATTCAAGATCCATCATCATGGAAAGTTTCTAATTCTATTATTTCATGTTCATGCTTCATCTTATTTCTTCATTTGGTTTAATTACCTAAATGAGGTTTGACCAAGGAAACCCTCTATTCCCTAACATTCAACATTTCTCTCTTTCTTTGTGTGGTTATAGATCTAGGTACTTTGAAGGCTTAGAGATCATTGAAGAATAAGTTGCAAACTTGTTGAAGTCATCTCCCTATTTTCAAGGTCCAAATATTCACAAAAATTCACTTACAATGCCAAAAATTAGGGTTTTAGATCAGGACTCCTAGAGGAACAAAAAGAGCATACCGAGAGCTTTCAATTCCACTTTTGAGTTTTTGGAAAATTCAAAGTGGAATCATTCACCATTAGTGTCAAATGAGTCCCACTGTACCTATTTTCCAAATATTTTGTGGATTTGGATACCCATTTGGCTAAAATAGGCTTCGGTGCAGTTTTCTGAAACTAGGATTGATTCACCCAGAATGGCAAATGAGTCCCACCAGGCTTAAAAATCAACATCTTTAGAATTCTAGAGCTATTTCTAGTCTTCAACGTATTTCCAGGTACACACTCTCTATTTTGTAGCTTTCTATTTTTCTTTATTTGCATTTATAAGTCATTTTCTAGGTCTTTTTGCATACCACATTGCGTTTTCAAATACCTTGCATTTTCCAAGTTTTGCATTAGTGGCAAACCCTTTTATTAACTTTCATCCTTTAGGACAATCCCCCTTTGACAAATTTCAATCTCCTTTGCATTGAAATCTCAAGGGTTTGTTCTTGAGTGTAAGCATTGTGAAATAGAATATGTCTTCCTTCATTCCCCTTTTGGCATGAACAAGCAAGTTGTGCATTCCATTTGCATTGTCCACACACTTGATGACATTTTTTGAAACTACAAGAGAAAACATGAGGAATACAAATTTTAAACACCTTTCCAAATAGTCTCCCACTTTGTGAATGTCTTTTAAGAAAAAATGAGGAAAACTAATGTTGTCATCTAACTACTAGGGGTTGAGAGGTTTATAGTCTCACAACTTCACTTGAACTTCTTTGTATGCACTGGCTTCATCAATGCATCCAAAATATTATTCAAAGTGTTTGTATAAAATTAAAACTTGAAAAATAATATAAGGACTCAAAACACAAATTTAAATCCCACTTTAAAATTTAAACAACAAACCTTAGACTAGGAAAAAATAAAGTAACAAAGCACAAAAAAAGTTGCCATATATTGGCTTTCAAAATTGGAAATTGAAGAAGATTCAAAGCTAATCAGTTCAACCTAATAAACAATTTAAATGTTCCTTCATGGAAAATAAGAAATTTGATTGAAGATAGTAGATTTTTAATGGGTATTTTTAAAAAGTAAAAGTGAATCACATATTTAGAGAAGGTAGAAAAACTAATGACTCTCTTGCTGACCTTGGTCTTCAATTTCAAGAATGAAAGTATTGAACCTATGATAGGAAGCTCCTGCTTAGGGTGAGGGAAATTTCATTGAATGATAGACAAGATCATCTCATTACTAATCATCGTTTATGACCCCTTGTACTATAGGAAAAATATCCCTTTTTCACACTTAATTTGGGAAATATTAATAACAAAATTAACTTAATTATGCCTTAATTTAGTGTTGTAATATGTATTTTACATATTTAGATTAAGTTTTAGGCCCTTTTAATTAAAATGGACTTAATTGTGACTTATTTGTGTTGTAAAGTGTGCCTTTACACTTTCACACCCATCTAGGTCTTTATTAATTAATTGAGGTTAATTTTCCTTAATTGGCCCCCTTAGTTCAAATCCAAGCCTAATTAATTGCAATTTCCAAAGAGGAAAACCCAACATTTATAAATGCCATGAAATAACACTTATCATTGGAGAATGTGCATCCTAGGTAACTGATCTAGGACCCATTTTCCCAAGGGTGAATGGGTCCTCACTTAGACCTAGGACCCTAATTTAAACTATGTTTTTGGTGGTATTTCAATGATTTCAAATGTATATTCACATGTAGGCTTGTGTTATTTGAATTTTGAGAATTAATGTTAACAAATCTATAAATAACAGGTCATTTCACTATGTTTCATCCTAAGACTTTCAAGCAACCTAGAAAATTTTCATGAGAACCTAGAGAATTCAAGTGAGCATTATCAAGAGAATTTCAAGAGAATTTTTAAGGCATTCAAGAGAAAATCTACTAAGGAATCATTGCAACAATCAAGATCCTATTATCATGTCAAAGTCTTCAAGATGCATCATGCATGTTATTTGAGGTAATATGTTGATGTAGTGTTCAAGTCAAAGACATTGTTTCAAGTCAAGTTTCAAGATCAAGATCCACATCCATTGAATCCATTTCATGCACGTTACAAATCTACATTCCAAGGTTCAAACAAGGGTTTGGTGAGTTTTATCATAGGCTTATTCATTCATCATTCCTTCCATGCTATTTCATTTCATTTCAAAGTTTAATTACCAAAATAGGGTTTGACCAAGGTAGACCCCCATTCACCAACAAAAACAATAATTTCCCTCCATATTTGTGTTTGCGGATCTTAAGTGGAGGATCTCTTGAAGAGAAATATTGCAAAGTTGTAAGAGTTACATTTGTTGTGATAATTGTTGCAATTTCACATAAACTCGCCTATAGGATTTATTTTCAACTGTTTGACTATGAAAATTGAGGATCTAGGAGTGTAGACATAGGAGAAGAGAACCTAGAAACCATTTTTAGAGAGCCCTAGCTAGGACCCATTTTCCATAGGGTGAATGATTCCTTAAACAACTTCTAAAAACACCTTTTTGTGAGAGGTATGCAAGATTTTTCTCTTACAGATTCTCTAGAAAGTTTGTAGGTTCCATTAGTGTTATGCTAAATCTTCTAAATCCAATGTATAGATTGCAATTTGGATTTTATTTTCTATTTTTAATATTTCTCCCTAAAGTGTTGTTTGGCCTAGATCCCCATCCTTGCAAAAAAGGGAAATTTCAAGATTCCTCAAAGAATTCACTCACCTAAGGCTTGAAAGTGGATTTTAACTTGAGGGATCTCATTTCCTGAATGAAATAGAAGAATAGGTAGGTTCATTCACCCCATGTTTCCCTTTCTATTTATAGTAAGTTTGGTGAAATAGTCCAAATTTAATATAAAACCCTATGTGTTTGAACCCCTACACCCATTTTTCTATGTTTCACCTCTTTATTTTTATAAGAAAAGAACTAATTCAAGAACTTTATCAAGTTTTTTTTTAATCAGGGTTAATGTATACATTTTCAAGATTATGTCAAAATGATCACATGGGGAATGTTAACGAAGATATCTTCATTCCAAATCTCGGTTGTATTAAGTTGTATGTTTTTCTTAATGATTACGATGGATATGTATTAAAGGTGACATGAATTTTATGAATGTGAGTCTTAAATATTATAAAGTAAACTACATCAAAAGTGGCATAATTTTTTAGAAGGGCATCAAATAATTCTTACTTAAACACTTGCTATTGTGTTACAAGGTGGTGGTTTAAGATTCTATAAATTATTATTGGAGGTGACACCTAATAAAAACCTTTATGATTCCTCTCTTTGTATTTTATTTTAGTTTTTTTATCTACTAGTGATTTTTAGTGGTTTGAGTTGCATGCTATGATGCGTAGCTAGAGAATTTGTGTTAAATTAACGTCTTGTGACTCGCTAAGAAAGAATGTTGATTTATAGGATATCTTTGAATAGGGTGGTTTAACTCCCTTCTTTCAAGATGTGAGAGGGAATGATGATGCACTCATGACATATTTTATTAATTAATGGAAATAGGGTCATGTTAAGCTCAATGAGGTTAAGATGGAGGTTTTAAAGGATCTTATTGTGCATGCAATAAGTCTCAATTGCAATGGGGAGAAGGTGAAAATACTTAGTAAATGAGTTATCAAAAATTTGTTCTTTCTTTTCTTTAAAAGGGGGAGACTATTAAAAGACATCAAAATGGGCAAGATCAAGGAGCTCTACCTACACCATGATCAATATTAAGATTTCATCTCATCAAGTATTTTACTTTAGAAGGTAGATTTGGGACTATTCATTATTATCATTTTCCTCTTCTTGATCATTTGAGACATGGTAATTTTATTAGTTTTTCTTATTTATATTGTCCTCCTTGGAAATGTGCATTAAAGAGGGGACCTACCATCCTTTTCACCAAGGCCTCACATTTCCCCTCTATAATTTTAGTCTTAACTCTTCCTTTGTTGTTAATCTAGTTACCAAAACCACTATTGGGTTTGTCCAAGAAAGAAAGAACACTAGTTTGGCTAGAAAAGAAAAAAAAATCTTTTCTTGAGAGGATTTGAAACCCTTCTACTTTTAATTTCTTAGGAGTCATGAACCCTTGGCTTTCCCTATCTACTCCCTCCTATACAAAAAATAAAACCCTCTTTGTTGTGTAAGGAGATAAAAGAAATAAGACATAAGAGTATGGACTTGAAGACCTTCTATTATCTCTTAAAAATATAGGCAAAGGAAATATTTTTCTCCCCTCAAAGGGCATGAAATCTTGTATGAATAAGGGTTCTATTCAATCTTCTACCAACATGTTTATAGATACTACAGTTGATAACTTTGATGAATATACCAATAGGGAGGATTTTATTTATTCTTCAAGGGAGATATAGTTGGTGAAACTTACCAAAATGTTTGTTGGGTGAATTTTTTTACTAGATAGAAGATATTAAGAAATATAATTATGGATACCAATTCTTTGCTCAAATCTGGTAATAAGGATTCTCAGTGTCTACATAATGAAGTGTATGATTCCCGATCCCTTTCCATTTCTAATGTGGTGACTCATGATGTTGTCTTAGAGGATTTATTGGTTGGTGGTGAGAAAGAACATGAGACTACTCATGATGATAATAATAATTTTGATGTGGCTAAGGAGATGAGTGATAAGGAAAATAATACTGCTTTTGAAGATGACCTCATGCAGACCTATTATGCTATTATTGAATATTTGCATGCTAGAGTGCAAAATATAGATAAAATTCAAGAAAAGCCCCATGATTGTTAAAGTTGCAAGAAAAAAATGGGATAATATGTATGAAACTTTGAATATCTACCAACATAGATTGATGAGAATGGAAATTTCTATGAACTAACTCATTAAAGTAATTGATGGGATAATGTAGGGGTGGCCATTGTGCAATCAAAGTTGAACAAGAGGAACATAGAATAAAAAAAAGATGAGGTGAAGGGAACCAACAAGAAGAATAAAAGGAAGAAGCTACTAGGGGGAGTTGCTAATTGGGACAAAACTCTTGATTCCTTAACCAGGGATGAAAGTTATCTAATTACTATTTCTTGTTTTTTTGTATTCCTATCTTTCTATGTTCATTTTTCTTTGTTGTTTTGTGGCTTTATCTAGCCTAGTGGCTAGCCTTTATCTAATTGTTGTTAAGAAATTTTTGATGAACCGTTACTCTATTATGTAAGGATTGGGGGCCCTTTCCCCTACATATAATATTAACAATAATGTTACCATAAGCTACATTAGACTTTCTCCAAGATATGTGGATGGTCAACTTTAGTAGTATAGCATTAATTATTTTGACTAATGAAATTGGAATTATTTTTTTCTTAGAAAATCATGATTATCAAAATGATGAATTTATAGAATTTAAAAATATTAGATGGATGGTGGATATTTTATCAAATATTAGGAGTTAACTTCACTAGTTGTAGAGTTAATTTGGAAAGCTAGATTAGTTAATTAAAATTAGTGAGGGAAGTTTCTATTTCATACTTTTGAAAGTTGATAATGAAATATTTAATTTGTTGAATGGATAATTAGATAAGAAAGTTGATAACTTGAAAAATGATTTAACTAATAGAGAAAATATGAGAGGATAATTATAAATTTTTAAATTTATTTAAATGTATTATTAGCTCATATTAATTAAATTATTAATAATGAATAATTAATGATTAATGATGATATGGTGATAATTATTGATGAATAGTTAACAATCATTAAGAGAAATTATTTGTGTCTACGTTTCTCCTCTTGAGATGGTATTTGAAGTAACACCATTTCAAACAAAATAAAATTGGCTAAGAAGAAAAATTAGAAGAGATCAAGAAAGTGATGATATATCCTAGTCAAGTGGAAGAAATAATGGAAAATTAATTAGTGGTATGAATGATGCCCCATGAGATGTTATCCATGTAAGAAATATATGAGTGATCTCTCAAAAGAACACATGAAGAAAAAATAGATGGAAGATAAAAATGATGAAAGAAAAATATAGGAAAAAGAGAAAATAAATGTAGAAATATGAATGAAATTATGGTTATGAATTAATTGTTATAATTAGTTATACTAACATGAGCATATAAACCTTTATTTAATATAGTGATGAATGTTATACACCAAGGTATAAAGAGCAAGGTGATGATGCATTCAATGTATGGATTAAAGAAATGGTCACTTCCAAATATATATTGTTGGACACTATGATATAGACGACCATGATGTTGTTATGAAAATATATACAAGGACCATAAAATTTGCAAATAAATGAAAATATACCCAAGAAAGAAAGAAGACATGCACAAAAACACAAATAAAAACATGGTATTTACCCTAGTTAAGCTAAGAGCTAATTTATTGATTAATTGATTGATGATGATATTAGCATACATCTTGAAAATAATTCAATAATTTTGTTGTTAATGATGTAAATAACACAAGGATTGGGAATGATAGATTCCAATGATAATATTTGTGAATAAAATTGATCAAGGCTTACAACAAAGATATGAATAATACCAAGGAATATTTTGGATGTTTCTCTAGATTGCATAGACAGATTACATGGATTAGGATTATTGCATTTGGATGGACTAATTTTGGGATTGGTTGGATTGTGAGGGATGAGGGATAGGTGGATTGGATTATAATGATTAAAAAAAATAAAAAAATGATTAGCCAATTATATTGATAAGGTTGAAAGTATAAGAGACTACTTAGGTAGAGTATGGGAGGATGATTAGCTATCCATGTTTTGTTCATTCTAGAATCTAATTTGTCAGTGGAAGGAATGCTCAAGGTGGCTTAAAAGGTTAGTGGAGAGGTTATTTCCAGTGCATTGGGGATCAAGGTAGTGCTAGTGGAATTTTTTGTCTTTGGGCCCTGTGCAAGATCTCTCCTCTTTGGTGGATTTAGAGTAGAAATTCTTTATCCATGGCTACCTCAAGTTTTGAATCTGGTGAAATCTTCCTATGCACCAATGTTTATGATCTAATTGATTTGCATGGTAAGTGTCACCTTTGGGCCCATATTGGGTATATGTGTTCTTAACTCCACTATATCTTTGGATTTTGGCTGGGGATTTTAATGTTATTACCAATTTGGAGGAAAAGAAGGGGGGAATAGATAGTTTAGAGCCCTCCTCTTTGATTTTTAGAGATAGCATTGCCTTACTTAATTTGATACATATAAATCCAAGAAATGGCATGTTCACCTAGAGTAATAGGAGATCTAGAGAAGGTTAGGTCTTTGAAATATTGAATGGGTTTTTGGTCTCTATTTTTTGGATTGGCGATAATTAGATTATCAACTTAGAGACTTTTGATTGGAGAGGTTCATATCACTAGCCTATCAAATTATCTATGTAGGAGAGGGGTGCTTCTAAGAACCCTTATTTCAAATTCCAACTCATGTGGTTGTGGGAGCCATCTTTGTACGATATAACGAGGGAGTGGTGGAATAAAGGTATGCCTAATCATGGTACAACTATGTACACCTTTGTCAAGAGACTCCAATATGTGAAGTATCAAATTAAAAAGTGGAATAGGTAGAGTTTTAGGAATATATTTTTGGAAAAATTAGTCTCCCGACACTGCTTGGATAATATGACTAGATAGAATAGGGATCAAGGGCTTACCAAGGAATCCCTTAGAAAGGAAATCGAATCCATGAAGGAGCTAAGTGAATGGGAATTTAGGGAAGATATTTTTTCAGATTTAAAAATGTCTAGGATTTACTGGTTGAAGGAAGGAGATAGGAACACAAATTCTTTCTTCAACTCTATTAAATCCAAAATGCATGGTAACTTTGTTTCCTCGTTGTTGTCCTCCTAGGGGCAACAACTATCATAGTTTAGGTAAATCTTGTAGGAGGTTATTCAATATTATTCCTCATTGTTCAAGGAAGATTCTCCTACTACTGGATTAGAAGAGAATCTCATATTAAAGTGTATTTCATTGGTTGTGCCTAATGAGGCCAATAAGGAACTAATTTGTCCTATCCTACTAGAGGAAGTGGAGGAGGTTGTGTTCAAGATGAAAAAAAAAAAAATCCCCTGGTCTTGATGGTTTCTCAATAGAATTTTCATAGGAATTCTGGGAGATTATTAAATTTAATTTGTTGGATGTGTTCAAAGAATCACAAAGAAACAAGAAAATGTTGAGGAAAATTAACTCCACCTTCATTTCACTTATGGGTATCTGCAGGATCATCATGGAAAAAATAGGCCCTTAAGTGGCAAAAAAATTAGAAAAATCAGAGTTAGGCAACTTGACGTAAAAAATTGAATAAGTTATCTATATTATTTCAAAAATATGTAAGAATAGAATCTATAGAAAATTTAATGTAGTTTCTAAACTACTAGGTTTGTTTTAAAAAAAATAAAATCTAATTGGTGAAAATTTGAAATTTCAATGCAATAGTACTTAAATTTTAGGGAAAAAATAAGAGGTGGGTGTTTGTTTGACCACCCTAACCACAATAAAATGATAATATTTTTTTATAATATTTTAAATATAAGTAGAGGACTCATGTCTTGATGTGATGCATATTTTTTTGTAATTTTTTTCCAAGTAAATAATTAATTATGAATTTTTATTACAACTTTTAAAAAATATAAAAAACTCATATGTCTGACCACCTTAACTTGGTCAAAACTTCATGAAATTCAATTTTTCTTTTTCTAATCCTATAGTGTGTGAAGCATAGAATGTGACGCATGTTTTGGATTCAAAAAATGTGATACCGTTTGAAAGCTATAGATGTTTTTCAATTAGCTTATCAATTAGGACTTTAGTCATAATTTGAATAGAAAATGAATAATAATTACTTACTAAATTCAAAGTAAAGCATAATTTATATAAGTGGAAAGCTAAGAATCTCCTTTAAAAACCCTTTTCGTTTCATCAATTTTGGGTAAAAAAAAAGTCGTGAACCACATACCCATCATATTGCCACTTTTTGGCCCATCATGATCCTGCACATACCCTTATCCTTAAGGGAGAGGGAGAAAATTCACTTGACTTGTATAGGCCAATTTCCCTATGTAATATGGTCTATAAGATCATATTTAAGCTAATTGCAGAGAGACTTAAGTCTTGGCTTAGAAAACTTATTTCAAAAGAGTAGGAAGGTTTTGTGAAAGGTAGGAGAATTTTGAATGGAGTGGTTATTGTGGCTGAAGCTATCTACTCTATGGACCTCTCTAAGGAAAATTCCATGTTCATCAAGTTGAATATGGACAAATATTATGATCGAGTTAGATGGGCTTTCCTCCAAAAAGTGCTCATTGCCTTTGGGTTTGGAGAAGGTTGGATCAGTTGGGTTTTGAGATGCATTATGTGGACATCATACTCAATGTTGATTAATGGTGACCCTTCTACTCTCTTTGATGCTTCTTGAGACCTCTGACAAGGAGATCCTTTCTCACCTTATCTCTTTATTATTATGGCTAAGGTCTTGGGGAGAATTTTGAAAGCCCACATGAGATAGGGTTTAATTCAAGGATGGCATTGGGGTGATGACTTGCTTCCTCAGTCTCATTTATATTTCTTGGATGATACCACTATTTTAGGTGTTTCCAAAATCAGGGAAGCGAATAACTTCAGGCATGAACTGGATATTTATCTATCTGCTTTAGGAAAAAGGATTAATGAGGCTAAGTCCTCTATTTTATTTTTTAATAATCCTCCTATTCAGTTAAGAATTGATTAGATATTGAGATTTCAAATTGGAACACTTCTCTTTGTCTACCTGCATATTCCCCTCTTTGTTGGTCCCTACCAAGGGGAACTTGGAAAAATGTAATGGACAAGTTCTAAGATTGGGTCAACCATTGGACCTATAGATGGTTTTCCTATATGGGGAGATTTTTGCTATTAAAATTTTTGGTTCAAGCACTTCCCCTTTACATGTGTATGGTGGAGTTGGCACCAATTAGTTTTATTAAGGATTTGGATGCTTTAGCTAGACAATACTTATGGGCTGGTAGCCTTTCCTCCTCAAAGTGGATCTTGGTTAAGTGGGAGAACATTTGTAGACCAAAAAATTTTAGGGGCTTGGGATTGCGGTAGGCTACCCTCATTGGTCAAGATTTGGTTGCCAAGATTTAATGGTGTTGGTGCACTAAACAAGATCAATCTTGGGTTTGAATCCTTTCTTCAAAATATCTAAGGACAATTGATAGGAAAGATGTTTCTAGGGTCTCTTTGGCTCATAGAGGGTCTATGATATGGGACACTCTTAAAAGGGGTGCTAGCTTAATCAAGCAAGGCCTATTTTGGATTTGTAATAGAGGGTTTGATGCTCTTTTCTAGTTTAACTCTTGGGATGGTCATCCCTCAATCATAACCTCACATCTATGATTACAAAATATGTGTCTCAACTTCTTAGAGGTTGGCTAGTCTCATGTGGAAGACTTCAAAGATGCTAAGAGTTTGGGGCAAGTTGAAGTGTTCAAGTGGAAGGACTCTCAAGCTTAGTTGCTTGGGGCAGGAGGTTCCTTGGTGGAATTATGTGTGGAATTAGTATGCATGGCCTAAATGCAACTTCTTCCTTTGGTTAGTTGCTCATAAGAGGTCTCTCACTTGGGATAATCCTCAGAAGAGAGGGTTTTAGGGGTTGGCCATGTGAATTCTATGTGGTAGTTTTGGAGGACTTTGGGAAGGCCCCTTGAGAATATATTTTGTCTCAAAGTGGCCTAGAGCATAGGGCCATCCTGCATTCTTTGATATATATACTTGGAAATGAACCATAGAATTTTCAAGGGAGAGGGATTAGCTACTATTCAAGTCTGGTAAAGGGTCCTTGGCATGGTTCAAGAAACTATCCAAGAAAGGTATTATTTGGACACCCCTCTTGGGTTTGATGAGTTGGTGGTGATGAAGGGGTTTGGTTTAGTTGGAGGTGGCTTGAGATAGGCTTGTTCTAGAGGGAGGAGACATCCTAGTGGGGAGATTCAATGGGAAAGAAGATGGCCACTGCCTCCTCCTAGTTTCTTGAAGATAAACACTAATGGTTGCTCTAGAGATAATATTGGTTTTTTTTGAGTTTTTGATTTCAATATAGTTCAATAAATTGTCTTTTCTTCTTCTCCATGTTTTAGGGGCATCATACTAATAATATTATGGAGCCCTTGTTATTTGTATTACCTTAGAGAAGGGGTGTTCTCTTGGATGGCATAAAGTCATATGTCATTTGGAATCTTAGGTTCTGGTTTTTATGTTGAATAAATGAAACTTGGAAAGGGTGAATTGACAATTGGATTAACTGATTCAATAGATTCACCAGATTAGTAATTCTCTAGACTTGGTTTCTCTTACCCATATCCTTAGGGAGTGGAACAATGTGGTGGATTGTTCAGATAAATGAGCCTCTAAGAGTAGGGTTAATTGGCATGTAGATGGATGGGAGCATCTTCCCTTAGAATATTCCCAAAGGTTGAAGATGTTGATTCAGGAGGATAATCTTGGATCTTGTAGGGTGGTTGATGGGGTCTAAATGGTTTTTGTTCTTTGGTTTCTTAGCTATTGCTAGGAAGGTTGGGCCTAGCGGGCCCCTATTGTTCAGACTCTATGTCCTTGGTTGTAATATTAGTTCTTTGGTTGAATTATTCTGTATCCCCTTCTAAAAAAATCATGAATAGTTAGGTTGTATAGGTCTAGAATTTTTTTTAATGAGATTATTTCATTATTCTATAATATGAATCTATAAAATCTAGTCCTCAATCATGGTCATTGAGATCTCTCCATTTGGTATTTTAGGAATGCACCTAATCTTGTATCAAAGAAGTGTTAATCCCAAAGATTCTTGTTAAATATCATTTTTTTGGCCTAGGTCCTTATGGGTCCAATTAACTAGTTACTTGATAAGTGGTATTGTCAATATTGAACCCCAATGGATATCAATCTATCTTATATTATGAATCTAAATCTTTGAAAATTCATTCATTTTGACATTTGATAAGTTGTAGATCTAATTCTCATTATTTAATGGACCCTCAAGTCATATTTTCTAATGTTTTAGTCTATTATTATCATCTCAAGTTTTGAAATTTCCTTTTCCCTTATGCCAAATTGATACCCACCATTATGGGATTTCAAAACCCACATTCTCACAATTGTTCTAAAGATTTTATGTTTTAAAATAAAGAAGGTAGTTATTTTCAAAGGTTCTATGTGACCTTAGTATAACATATTGGGTGGAATCTTATTCAAAGATATACCCCACTTTTATAAATGAAATGACCAACAATGATCTTAATTTTTAACTTGAATCACTAGAAAGTGACATATATGCTTTAAATTTTGAAATGATGTAAATTAATGAGATATATACTTTTAAAAAACTCTAATAAAAAGTATTTAAATGTAGCTTTTTAATAAAATTAACACTATAATTTAGTTGCTAATAATGTTTTTAAAATGAGGTTAAGTGGGCCACAAATTCGTATATAGTAAAAAAACAATTCCTTCAATTTTTTACTAATATCTTGAGATATTAGTGCATAAATTGTTTTTTTCCATATTTTCATAAATATATTTTGAAATAAATATTTATTTATTTTTGTATTGAAAACATATTTATTTTGATGAGACACAATTTTTTATACTAATTATTTATCCAAAATATAAAATGATATTATCTCCAAATAGAATGCATCCTCTAGAGCATCATACACACACACACATATACATATGTATATATATTAAACTATAGTATTTTATTTTAGAAACATAATCAACCTTATATTTTGGTGTTGATTGTTAGGAAAGGTGACATTATAATTGCTATCCTAAGTTGATTTATGTGTCTCCACATTCTTTGGAAACTGTTCTAGGGGAGATCAGGGACAATATATTTATTATTTATTTTCCTATGACAAATTGTAATTGTATTCAAAGAAGTGGACCCATTACGGTGGTGGTTACCGAGCATTTTGGGAGGATATTCCTCTTGGGTATTCAACTTTGTGAGTGGGGACCATTTTGGTGTGCATGTCCTTTCATGTTATTTGAATTTTTTACATTCTCTTGCATGGTTGGGCACCTAGGTTTGCATGTTGGTGCATGCTCTTGCATGAATCCATTGAAGCTATTGGAGAGTTATGAAGCACTCAGGATTGACCAATTCTGATTGGCTATGGGTTAGGTGCCCATGTGAAGACCATGTGATAATTTAATATTATATTTCATGTTTATGGGCTTTCAACTAAGGGGGGTGTGGGTTTTTCCAGGTGGTTTTTCTTGTTGTTTTGGGATACCATTTGTAGTATTGTAGTGTAGAAAATTGTATGCTCTTGAAAGTGAGGCAATTTCACACTTAATTTGGATCTATTTTGGCACCCTTGCATTAATTATCCTTTAAATCATCATTTATAGGCCCCTAAGACCCATTATTTCAGATTTGAAGGCTCATTTCATTTAAAAATCCTATAAAATCACTCAAATCCCTGAAAATCCCAAAAACCCACCTCAAAAAGCTAAGGTGGGACTCATTTTCCACCTTCAACAAATGAGTCCCCTTAGGTGGGACCCATTTGCCAAGTGTGGTGAATGAGTCCCATTTGGGGTCTTTTTTCAAATTGACCAAGAATTTATCAATTTAATTCAGGTTTTTGGTGAATGTCGGCCTTTGAGATCTAAATAACAGTCAATTAGGTGTTGATGCCTATAAAAGCAAGCTTCTAAGTCATTTTTCACCATCCAAGCATAACTCCAAGCACTTTTAGCAAGCATTTTTCAAGAGATAAGCATCAAGAATCTTCAAGCCAGCTTTCACAAGAGCATTCTAATTCTAAAAGCAAGTGAAGTTGAAGCATTGGAGTAGCATTAAAGTATTTTTTGTAGGTCTTCAAGCCCACTTTCAATCAAAATCTAGCATTGTCAAGGGTTTATCATGGTTGACTATGGTGAATCATGATGGATTATAGGTTGGGGAGATGGAACTAGCCATCAAGCCAATCCTAAAGACTTGTTTTCTAAGTGATTCCATCTTCCATTATCACTCTACATTCAACCTAAGGAAGGTACATGCATCATTATAGCTTATTTGGGGTAATTAGAGATCATCACAAGTGAGTCATTCATCTTCACATTTTCATTATTGCATCGTGTTTCAGATTTCTTCGTCTTAGACACACTTAAGGCTAGGATTTTCATGCACATTTCATTATTCCCATCAAGGTTTAATTACCAAACTAGGGGTTTGACCAAGGAAAACCCCCCATTAACAAGTCAAGGTGAATTTTGTTTTGCAAGTATTTTTCATAGATTCAGATCCAGAACTCAAGTTGAGAGTAGGTGTTGAAGTGTAGATTAGAGTTTTTAATTTTTGAAAAATTGGAATAACACTAATTCACCAAGAGTGGCAAATGAGTCCCACTATATCTATTTTCTAGATTTGTTTGCAAATTTTGATACCCTTTTTCCTGAAATAGGCTCCTTTGTAGAAACCCTGATTTGGGATTGATTCCCCCAGATTGACGAATGAGTCCCAGTTGGTTAAAAAGTCAAAATCTCTAGAATTTCAGAGTATTTTCTAGTCACCTCAAGGTTTCCAGGTGCACTTCATTTACCTTTTTACCTTTCTATTATGTTTTACTTACATTTCAAAGGCATTTTTTAGGTCATTGCATTCAATTAGGGTTTTGTCATACAACTTGCATTGCATTGTCTTTTCCAAGTCTAAACTTGGTGGTGAACCCCTCATTAGATATCATTCATCCTTTAGGACAATCCCTTTTCCAAATTTCAATCTCCTTTGCATTGAAATCTCAAGGGTTTGTTCTTGAGTGAAGAGTGTGAAGAATTTCCTTTCTCCTTTTAGGTCCAAAACCCTAAAGGTGAAAGAGAGCCCACCATTTTTTACCTTTTCAAGTATTCTCTCCCACAAACTTCTATATATTGGATCCTTGAGATGGTGGTTTGTAAGAGTTTTGTTTGCAGGTTGTCAAAGAAATAAAGTGTTGCTGGATTACAAAGAGGATTGTTGTATTGATGTACTTCCTTGAAGATTAATATAAAAATTGGATCTATTTGGGTGTGGAGTCTTTTCATGCAAGGGATTCTCCATGTATATCTTGTGTCACTTGTGTTTGATGGCTTGTGGTATTGTTGATTTTATTTCATTGTTGCATTTGTCAATCACATAATCTTTTTATGATAATATCCAATATATAATTTTAGATTTATAAACACTTTAATAAGTTCATATTTCTACAACTTATACCTTTATTTCCAACATTTTGTATCAAAGCTAATGGTTTTGTTAAGAGGGGTGCTTTCTTTTAAGTGTTGAAGTTTTTTTGGTTGCAGTGGGAGCTTGTGCATTGTGGGTTTTGTAGATTTGTGAAGAATATTGCAAACCATTGCTTCTACCTCTCATCTAGATATTGAGAAGTTCAATGGTACTACTTACAAGATGTGGAAGTTGAAGATGGATGATCTCCTTGAAGAGAAAGATCAATGATTGGTAGTTTCAAGTGAAAAAAAAAAGAAAAAAAATGCCTAATGAAGATTGGATCAAAATGGAAAAGAAGGCACAAGGAACCATCCAGTTGTGTCTTTCAAATTTCATCCTCCTAAATGTTTTAGAAGAATCTACCACATTCAAGTTACAGAGGAGGATAAGTGAAATATATCAAACTAAAATTCTAACTAATAAACTATATCTCAAAATACGTGTGTATTTTTTGAAAATGAAGGATGGTGATTCTATTGTAGAATATTTAAATACTTTTGATATGATTATAATTCAGCTTGCATTTGTATATGTTAATATGGAAGAAGAAGATAAATATATTTTTTTGCTTTGTTCTTTACCTAAATCTTGGGAAAATCTAATTGTTTCCATAAGTAGTGGTGGTACAAAACCAAAGATGGATAGTCTCATTGCAATAATTCTTTTAGAAGATATGAGTTGAAAGTCCATGAATGTGGACTCCCAAGATGCCTTGCATGTATGAGGGAGGTACAAAGAAAAAGGAGGTCCTAAAGGGAAAAAAAAGGATACAAGTCTAAAGGACATTCTAAAACCCTTAGAAAGAGTAGAGTAAAGTGGTGGAATTGTGATAAGAGAGGACATATGAAGGAGTATAAAAACAAGAAAAAGAGTTATGATGCTTTGTTTATTTTTTCTAACACTATTAGTGATGATGCTTGGCATATTGATTTAGGTTTCTTCTACCATATGACTCCTCAAAAGGAGTGGTTTACTTCATGTTCAGCTTATGATGGGGGAGAAGTTTCCCTTGGCGATAACAACATGAAGAAGATTGTTGGTAAAGGAAAGGTAAAGTTATGTTTCAATGATGGGAGTGTTAAAATACTTGATCATGTTTAACATATATTCTAGGACTTACAAGAAATTTACTTTCAATATCCAAGTTGAATGATTCTAGGATGCATGTGACATTTGACAAGCCTGGTCGTAGGTTGGTAAGAGGTAATTTTGTGATTGATAAGGGATCTTAGATAGGAACCTTGTTTAGACTTAATGCCTCCACCTTTTGTAGCTCTACCAATGTAACTGGCACTGAAAAATACATGTATGTTGTGGCACCATAGATTGGGTCACATAAGTGAAAAGGGTCTTAAGACCATTTTGAATAAAAAATTGGTTAATGGTCTTGTAGTGTAGAAAAATGTATCCCTTTACATTTTCACACTTGTTTGGGACCTCCTAATTAAAGTGGACTTAATAATACCTTAATTTAGTGTTGAAAAATGTATCCCTTTACATTTTCACACTTGTTTGGGCCCTCCTAATTAATATTGGACTTAATTATGCCTTAATAAGCCCTATTTTTCATTTAATAGCCTAATAAATTACATTATGAAGGGGAAGTCTGACAATAATTAATGCCAACTCATAATACTTTACCTTGAGCAATGTGTGTTCCAGGAATAGGGACCTGAGACTCATTCGTCGATGGAAAAATGTGTCCTCCCTAGGCCTTTGAACCTAAATTAAAAAAAAAAAAAAATTGGCAGTATCTTAAGGTCCCTAAATCCATATTTCAATGTCTGCTTGTAATAGTTGAATTTCAAGAAATTAAGGATACATACCTATAAATACAAGGTTATTTCATCAAATCAACATCTAAGAAGTCATATTTTTTATGCAAGCATTACTAGAGAAAAGTTTATGATCAAAAGTATTCAAGAGCCGAATTATCAAAGATTTATTGCAGCATTCAAGATCCAATCATCATGGCAAAGTCTTCTTGCATCAGGCATGTTTCTAGAGCTAACATTGTGATGTAGATTTCAAGATCAAGTTTGAGTATTCAAAGCATTATTTCAAGTAGATCAAGATCCACATCCATTAAGTCCATTTCATGCAAATTGCAGACCTTCCAAGATCTCCATTACCAAGGTTTCAAGGGTTTGTTGAGTGGTAACATAGCATTGTTCATTGTTCATTACCTCTTTCATGCTTTATTTCAATTCAAAGTTTGATTACCAAAATGGGGTTTGACCAAGGAAAACCCCCATTCACCCAAAACAAATGATTTTTCTCTCTTGTTCTTGTGTTGCAGATTTAGGTTGAAGAAGGATTGAAGACCTTTTGAAGTGCAAGATTGGAAAAGTTGTCAAAGTTGCAAAAGTTGTCAAAGTTGTCATAAAATCACAAAATCTAACCTATAGATTTTATTTTTGACTTTCTGACACTAAAACCTGGACAAATCAAAAGCTACAGATCAGCATCAGAGGCCCCCAAAAGTTGTTGAAAAACCCTAACAAAAGACCTATTCGCCCATGGGTGAATGAGTCCTTGATAGCCTCCTAAAAGTGACTTTTGGTGACTGGTAAACATCATTTTTCCCTTCTGAGATCTACAATTAGTTTTGTGTTTTTGTCCATATTGAGCTTTATGTTGCTATGACAAGTTTGAATTGGCATAATCAGGTTTATTTTCTATTTTTAGATTTTCTCCCAAAAGTGTTGTTTGAACTTGACCTACATCCTCAAAGCATAAGGAGATCTAAAGATTCTCACATTGAGTCGATTCACCTAAGGGTTGTTAGTCAATTCTTTTTGGGGGTCTCATTTCCTAATGAAATAGTGAGAAATAGGTCTACATTCAAATTGGTGAATCCCCCTTTGACAACCTACAACCTATTTTTTGGTGTTTTAGATCTTTCTGATTATTCTATTCATAAAATGATTTTTTGTGAGCATTATGTGTCTAGTAGATAGAATAAATCATCATTTCCTAATGGGACTAATAAAGCTAAGAGATTATTAGAGATCATTCATTCAAATATGTTTGGACCAGTGGATGTTGACTCTTTTAGAAAATCTCATTATTATGTTACTTTCATTGATGATGTGTCAAGATACACCTAAATTTATTTTATGCATGCAAAATATGAGGTTTTCATTTTAAAGTTTAAGGAGTTTAAAGTCGTAGTTGAGAAGAAAACACATTATAAGATAAGGGTGCTGAGAACTAACAATGGGGGTGAATATTGTTATAGTGAATTTGATGAGTTTTGTAAGCATGCAGGTATTGTTTGACAAAAGTCTACTTCTTATACACCTCAAAAATATGGGGTAGCAGAAAGAATGAACCGAATCTTGATGGAAAGATCTAGGAGCATGTTGAGTGGTGATAAGCTTGATAGATGCATTTGGGTAGAAGCTACAAGTATTGCATGTTATTTGGTTGATAGATCTCCTTATCCAGCTCTTGTTGATGTAACTCTTTATAAAGTGTGGATATGTAGAAAGCCTTTTGTTTCACATTTAAGGG
This sequence comes from Sequoia sempervirens, assembly GCA_007258455.2. Taxonomy (NCBI): domain Eukaryota; kingdom Viridiplantae; phylum Streptophyta; class Pinopsida; order Cupressales; family Cupressaceae; genus Sequoia; species Sequoia sempervirens. The sequence goes on from VDFB02270651.1 coordinate 432,853,331, forward strand.
TCTTTGGTTGTGAGGATTTTGTTCATGTGCCTCAAGATAAGCGTTTTAAATTGGATCCAAAAGCACATAAATGCATATTTTTTGGCTACGGTGAGAATGAAAAAGGCTATAAGCTTTGGAATCCACTAACCTGTAAAATGGTTTTCTCTAGAGATGTGATTTTTAGGGAGTTTAGAGCTTACTCAAGTGAAGAAAAACCAAAGGAGAAAGATAAGAAAAAAATAGTGCACTTACAGACAAATATTAAGAAGCAGGAAGATGCACATGTGGAAGAACAACTAGATGTATTACAAGGTGGAGAAGAAGAAGAGGGTTCAAAGATTTCAAAGGATGTGCAAGTTGAGCATGCCAAATAATAAGAGCAGCAAGAAACCCTTACTCCTACCTTGAGAAGATCCAAAAGACAATGAAATCCATTTGACAAGTATTAGCCCATCCAATTTCCATTGTGTATTTGCTTTGTTGAGTATTTATGGTGAGCCTAGATCCTATAGGGAGGCTCTTTCTTCAAAAGAAAGTGAGTCTTGGATGCAATCCATATAGGAGGAGATGATGGCTTTGGATAGTTGTGATACCTAGGATCTTACAAGTTTTCCCAAAGGAAGCCCATTGGTTGCAAGTGGGTATTTAGAAATTTTTTTGGAGTAGATGGTAGGTTAGAGTGGTACAAGGCCAGATTAGTGGCCAAGGGATACTCCAAGAGAGGGAATTGATTTTGCTGAAATTTTATCTCTTGTTGCTAAGTTAACTTGTATTAGATTCCTATTATCTATTGCTACTACTTATGATTTTGAAATATAGAAAATGGATGTTAAAACAACTTTGTTGCATGGGGATCTTGAAGAAAAATTTATATGCGACTGTTGGATGTTGTGGCTGTGTTGTTGATATGTGGTTTTCATTGATGTCAACACTATTAGCATTGATGTATTATAGGTTGTATATGTCGAGGATATTGAGAAAATTATTAAAGAAAGAGTTGTAGGTTGAGAGTGGAACAGTGAAGGTCATGAAGGTGTCTTTCTCAGTATGTTGATGATCAATTGTTTTGGACTAAAGGTTTTATTGTTGAGTGTATCTAGTTTACCCATCGAAAGTTTTAGAGGTCCGCGTGAAGATTTAATCATGTTATGAATAGTTGTGTTCTGACAGCTTTTATGTGGCTTTAGTTAGTGCTCCTGATTAAAGTTAATGTGATTCTAGTAATTTCAGTTGCTACAGATGCTTCTCTATTGATTCTTGGTGCTTGTGGATATTTATAGATTATTCTCTATCTCTTTTGCACATCCACGTTGATTGGTGCGCTCATGGTTGGTGATTTTTCTCTTGTGTATTCGAGTTTTTATGTTCTTGGTTGACATGGTGGTTGTAACATGTTGTGGATCCTTGGAGATTAAAATTTGAATGTTTGGTGTGCTCGAGGATATTATTTTAAGTCTTCATTATATTGTGGCCAACAATGTTCTATTCGCATTGAAAATTTACTTGTAAATTTGGGCCGACATTGTGTATATGTTTTATATTTCATATTTTATTTTTGCCAACAAAGTTGTTGATGTAAATCCATGTTGCGAATATATAAGAGCAATTTTTTGAGTGAAGTTAAAGTGTGCATAGAAGGGAAGAAGTTCCAGAAAACAACAAGTGTGCAAATAGTGATCTAATCATTCAATTGCAGAGCAAAGTGTGAAGAAGTTTGAGTGAAGTGTGAAGGAGTGTTTTTGTACTTAACTGGAACTATAATCAGGATTTTGTAGAAGCTATTTTCTCAGTTCATACCCTATGGATCTAATCTGAATTGCTATAAGATAGTGTGTCTTCTTTGGGTAGTGAGCTCTAGGCAGTGTGCCTAAATGCAAGTGCATTCCCATTATTCTTCATTATACTTTTAATAGGGTATAATATTGTGGAATGACATCCACCATGGTTTTTACCCTAACATGGTTTCCACGTAAAAAATATTGGTGTTCTCTATGTTTTTGATGTGCTAATTGTCTGTGTTTAATTGTTAATTCATCAGATCTAAGATTAAGTAAAGTTAAGTTTGAAAAGTTTAAATATTATGTGACAATTGATTCCCCCCCCTCTCAGTTGTTTGTCCTTGTTTTTCCAAAAATTGGTATCAGAGTAGGTTCCTTTGAAGAAGTGTAAAATCTTGAGGTGGTACGAGATGACATCATATAAGAAGGACAACCCTAGATTTGATGGAACAAACTAATCTCTGTGGAAAGCCAAAATGGAGTGTCATTTGAGCTGCATTGGTGAAACCTTTTGGAAGATTACAAAGAATAGATATTCTATTCCTCAGAATGGTCCTTCCACTCCTGATGAGATTAAAGAGATTGAGATTAACATCAGGGCTATTGAAGCTTTGTTGAGTTCTCTAACGGATTCAAAAATGACAAATGTGATGGATTTGAAGAGAACTCATGAGATCTAGAAGAAGCTGGAGACTTTGTATGAAGGGGATGCACTTGTGAAGGTTGCTAAGCTATAGAGTTTGAAAGGAAATTATGAAACTTTGAAGATGGGTGAAGATGAAAATATTTCTTCTTTTATGCAAACAGTAAATGAACTCATGATGGGTATTATATGTGTTGGTGGTACCTTGGATGAACAAAAAATTGTAGCTAAAATGCTCAGATCATTTCCTCCCTCTTACAAATCAAAGGCTTATGCTATTGAAGAGATTAGAACAGTAACCAATGTGACAAGAGATATGTTGATTGGTAAACTTACTACCTTTGAGTTGAGTGAATTTGGTGATTATGCCCCCAAGACTGAATCTGCATTTAAGGCCTCTGTATCCGAAAGAAAAAAGCAAAGATATGATCTGGGAGAGATTTCTAGAAAGAAATTCAATTATGAGGAAGAGATGAAACAACTTGAAGATGAAGAAATAGAGGTAGAAGAGCTAGAAGCACTGATTGTAAAGAAATAAGGCAGAGGACAAGGTAAGTATAAAGGAAAGTTGCCTATTAAATGTTTCTCTTGTAGTAAAATAGGTCATTTTTCTTCAAGGTGTCCTAAAAGAGTTCCTAGGTCTAAGCCTAACAAACCTAGATTTCAAAAGAAATTCTATTATGTTGAAGAAGGTGTGACTAATGAAGAATCTAATAAAGAAAATGGAAATGAAGATGAATGGGTTTTCATTGCTATCAAGGAAAATAGTCTGGTGGCTACTGAATCTGCTAAACTTGAGAAAGCTCTTGTAGCCCGAATTGAAGAAAAGGATGAGTGGGTTATTGATAGTGGATGCTCACATCATATGACTGGTGAGAAAATAAAATTTGTAAGTCTAGAGAAATATGATGGTGGGGTTGTAAGATTCAAAGATAACAATGCTGGTGTGATTCGTGGTAGAGGATCTATTTGTCTTGGTGGTAAACATAACACTAATGATGTCCTTTATGTTGAAGGCTTGAAGCATAATCTATTGAGTGTTGGAAAAATGATGGACAAGGGTTATGATCTTCAATTCAAAGATGGAAGATGCAAGATACTTGGAAGCTCTAGAAATATGTTTGCTTCAGGTACAAAGACAAGAGGTAATATTTTTCACTTGAGTGTTGCTAATGTAAGTTGTTTAATTGCTCAAGTAGATGAAAGCTAGTTATGGCATAGGAGGTTGTGTCATGTGAATCTTGACAACATTATCAAGGTAAGCTCCACTCAAGCAGTAAGAGATCTACCTAAGCTAGTGAAGCCTACTAACACAATATGCAAGGAATGTTAGATGGGAAAATAGACTAGAGTTTCTTTTTGGAGCAAACATCATTGTTCTAATGGAGTACTAGAGCTGGTGCATACTAATATATGCGGCCCCTCTAGAATCAGAAGTCTTCAAGGAGAAAGGTACTTTATGTTGCTTATTGATGATTACTCGAGGATGATATGGCTTTCTTTCTTAAGAGAAAAATGTGAAGCATTAGAGAAGTTCAAAAGTTTCAAAGCTATGGCAGAGAATGAGATAGGTCTGAAAATCAAATTCCTAAGGTCAGATAGAGGTTGTGAGTTCACCTCCCGGGAGTTCAATTCTTTCTGTGAAGAGAATGGAATCAGAAGACAATTATCTACTCCCTGAACCCCTCAACAGAATGGAGTTGTAGAGAGAAAGAATAGAACAATTATGGATACTACTAGAAAAATGATGATAGAAGGAAATGTGCCTCACATCTATTGGAGAGAAGCTATAGAAACTATTGTATACACTCTAAATCTGGTAAATGTCAATGGTATTTCCGATAAGACTCCTTTTGAGCTATGGTTTGGTTATAAGCCTACTGTCAAATATTTTAAGATCTTTGGAAGCAAGTGTTATATTAAGAGAGATGAGGACACAATAAATTTTGATGCAAGGAATGATGAAGGAATATTTCTAGGTTACTCCACTAAAAGCAAGGCTTACCGATGCTATAATAAAAGATTGACAAAAATGGTTGAAAGTAAAAATATCAAAGTTGATGAGGACTCTGCTAGATCATCCAAATATAGTGGATATGATTTAGATGACCAACAAGATAGGACAGACAAAGGGAAGAATGCTCAAACACAAAATCAAGTTCATATTGTTTCGGTAAATCAAGAAAGTCAGGAAGGAGAGACAAGTGGAAGTGCAGAAGAAAGAACAAAAGAACTAGAAGTGCGAGAGAATCCTAAGATTCTGAGGTATGTAAAGCTGAATCACTCTGAAAATCAAATTATAGGAGATAAGAATAAAGGTGTGCAGACTAGAAGAAGGATTGTAGAGGAATATTGTTTGATTTCCAAGAGTGAGCCTAACAATGTTAATGAAGCTTGCAATGATGAAAACTGGATGGAAGCTATGAAGGAAGAACTGATGCAGATTGAAAAGAATGATACATGGATTCTTGTTCCCAGACCTAAAGATAAAAATGTGATTGGTACTAAATGGGTCTTTCAAAATAAGTTGAATGAACAAGGTGAAGTGGTTTAGAATAAAGCAAGACTGGTATGTAAAGGGTATTCAGAGATGGAAGGTATTGATTTTGAAGAAACCTTTGCCCCTGTTGCCAGAATTGAAGCTGTAAGATTATTTCTTGCTTATGCTGCATATAAGAACTACAAAGTCCATCAAATGGATGTGAAGTCAGCGTTTTTGAATGGTGAGTTAGAAGAAGTGGTAAATCTTGAACAACTAGATGGATTTCAACTGAATGATTAGGAAGAAATGGTTTTCCAATTGAAGAAATCTTTGTATGGACTCAAGAAAGCCCCCAAAGCCTGGTATGTTAGATTGGATAAATACTTACTAAGGCTTGGATTCAATAATAGGTACTGCTAACAACAACTTGTATTTTAAGTTGGATCATGATAAAGAGTTGATTGTTGAAGTCTTTGTTGATGACATTATTTTTAGAGGAGATGATGATCTATGTATGAAGTTTGCTAATGAAATGAAAAGTGAATTTGAAAAGATTATGATTGGAGACATGAAGTTCTTTCTGGGATTGCAAGTCACTTAGTTAGACAATGGGATTTTGATATCTTAGTCCAATTATGTGAAATATTTGCTAAAGAAGTTTGGCATGGAAGACTTAAAGCCTATTGGTACACCCATGGTAACTATGTGGAGGTAAATGGTGACTACCCAACACCCACAAGAATAGCTACTAGACCAAAACCACTTCCACAAGTGAGAGAATGGCAAGAAATCTTGTTTCACAATGCAAGATTGATTAATGGTTGAATATTGATGCAAATGTACATGAGATGCCTTGCTTATAAAGGCAAGGTAGAGAGATAGGATTAGACAAGATCATGACAAGTGTCTTACATGAGACAACCAACTACCTAGGAATCATTAAATATAGCTAGATAAGATAATTTCTAGAAAAGACAACTAAGACTTCTAGAAAGAATCTTGTATCCTAAGTAAACTTAACATGTGAATATGTCCCCTAATTACCTAGTGAGTGAATTAGCTAGGTAGAAGACATTTATTCACACCAACACCCCCCTTAAGTGCAACTTAGGGAGAATATTATTATACAAACTATGCAAGACTATGACTATGGGTCCTGACTACTAGGACATGTTAGGTACCCATTTACAAATGAAAATGCAAACAATCTTTCACAAGCAGAGAAAAGGAGAAAACCCAATGGGACAAAAATCCTCTCCAAAAGAGAGAAAAAAAAAACAAAATGATGTATGGAGGACTCAATGATACCCCACAAGGACAACATCCATCATGTATGTACAATCAATGACCCCCCCCATAAGAGGGAAGTAGAGAGATAATATATACCCCCCATAATGTGTGATCTCCTGCAAGTATGATTAATTTCTGAAGACAAAACATAATCCAATGCCTACAAACAATGTTTCTTCTCTTGGGAAGAAGATACACCATGTAAAAATGTAGGAAAGCTTCCCATTCTAGATAGGAACTGGAAGAGGAATCCATATGTATTGTGTCTCTGAAATCTACTCATATGTCTCCAAGTTCTTGGATGATGATGATGATGCCACAATCCAATTAGGTACATGCCCAATCACAACAAACTATGAAAAACTAGGAATAAGTATAAACTAATCTTGAACAAACTCTAGAGATGAATATGAATTGACAATAGTGGATCCATGACTATCATCAAATAGGAGAGAAACCCCCTCAAGCTGGTCCTCCAAATCAGAAATGTGAGACTGCATAAACAAAGAAGCAATGTTTGTCAAATAGGAATCCCAATCAAGAGGAATATCAAGTACCTATTGCAATGAATCACTAGAAGTACTCAATGACTCATCAACAAAAGATGAAGAATTAGGTACCTATGAAGCGTCTACAATCTCCTCCAAAGGAACACAAGCATGGGTTATCAATTCTGAAGAATGAAGAAGCACATTGGAGTTGGAAAGATGATCTTCAAGAGATGGAGAAGAATCATGGTCTCCATACACCTCTCTAATGTGAGTCCAAAGAGCATGAGGACATTTAAAGTGAATAAGTGTCTCCAAAATGTCATCATTTACATTTTCAAAAATAACTCTAAAGACTCTAGACCTAAAGCCTTTCCAAATGTAATACTCATCATTTGTTCTAGGACAAGGAACTTTATTTAACAAATATGACAATAGATTCCACTCACCAAGATGAGTGAGAATTAAATTACTCCATTTCCTATAGTTCCCTTTCTCCAAAGTAATTAAGAAACCCATTTTAATGAAAAAAATCCCTAATTGAGGGCACTTGGGGAAAAATACAAATAATCAACAGGCTAAATAGGAGCAATTTGTTGGCACCTAGGGGCTACAATTCGATCATCCATATGACCACCGACAAAAAATATTGCAAAAAAATTTTATACCATCGGGCTTAAGCAATACATAGTTGGCATAAAAAACTTTTTAAAGTTTAATATATAAAGACAACCAACTAAATGTGATTCATACCATCGGATATAGCCCAGTAAAATGATGCTCAGGGAAAGGACAAAGTATCTTCCATCGATGGGGATCATTTTGTGCATAGACCACAATTCCACTATGGTGATGGATGTGTATGTCAAGCATCGGTGGGAGGTAAGAGCCAATAAAATGTACCCTTGTGCTATGACTGGTACCAAGCTGAGGCTTCTTGACCATAGAGTAGACAGTGACCTTAAATAAAGGCCTTCATACCTCCAATCAGTGAGCAATGAAAAGATAGGCTAGCGACAGGCTGGCGTGAGGAAGGGGTCCCAAGGAATTAAATGCCATCAAAAATTGTACCACAAATTGACCTTGACTAATCACTGAAAGAGGTACACAAAATGCAGAAAAGTACCCAATGATGCAGGGAAAAAAATATACCTAGATTTGATGTCGATTTGTCCTGCGGACGGGAGAAGGGCTGCTATGTGATAGTGCCAAAGGTGAGAATATGTCAATCAAACAAATAGTACCATGCATAAGAGTACAATGACAACATAATATTTCACAAAAAATGTCAATCCACAAATCTTTATAAATCCCCGCATAAATAAATGTTTGCCTAAAAATATTTTCAATAAATCTTTAGCCCTATAAAATTAAAAAAATTGCCCCAAATTTTTAGAAAATACCACAGAAAATATTTACAAAATATTTTTTTGTGAAAATACAAAAAATGTATTGCTTGGGATGTTGTTATAGCAAAAAAAAAATTCCTAAAAAAAAACTTTACCCAAAATGGACGAATTTACAGTCAAAATTCATCTACACGGCCACCTAATCTCAATCGTGAGGTCCTTGAAACCTCAATCTACACCTATCAAAAATATTCAAGCCAACATATAACCCTTAGATCTAGGAAGGAATTTGCAACACCTAGAGAGATTTGATACCATGTGGGAGTAAATGGTGACTCCTCAACACCCCTAGGAATAGCTGCTAGACCAAAACCACTTCCACAAGAGAGAGAATGGCAAGAAAGCTTGCTTCATAATGCAAGATTGATTAATCATTGAATATTGATGCAAATGTACATGAGATTCCTTGCTTATAAAGGCAAGGTAGAGAAATAGGATTAGACAAGATCATGACAAGTGTCTTAATCCTATGACATGAGACAACCAGCTACCTAGGAATCATGCAGTATAACTAGATAAGATAAGTTCTAGAAAAACCAACTAAGACTTATAGAAAGAATATTATATCCTAAGTAAAATTAACATGTGAATATGTCCCCTAATTACCTAGTGAGTGAATTAGCTAGGTACAAGACATTTATTGACACCAACAAACTAGATGCAAGCTAACACAGAATGATGATTCTCCTAAGGAAAATCAAACAAGATACAAGTCAATGATTAGCAGATTGCTCTACTTAACTCAGACTAGACCAAACATCATGAATGTTGTGTGTATGGTTGCTAGATATCAAGCTGATCTAAAAGAATCTCATGTGACTATTGTAAAGAGAATTTTCATATACCTGAAAGGAACAGTGGATTTTGAGCTTTTGTATCCTAAAGATGATGATTCTACCTTGAGTGCATATACTAATGTGGATTGGGCAGGAGATGTAGATGACAGGAAAAGCACTAGTGGTGGTTCCTTCTTCCTAGGGAGGAAGCTGGTGTCTTGGTTGAGTAAAAAGTAGAATTCCATATCCCTATCTACTGTTGAGGTAGAGTATATTGTTGCTAAAAATTTAATTGTAATCAAGTGTTGTGGATGAAACAGATACTAAAAGATATCAAAGTAGTATATGATGAGCCTATTGCCATATACTGTGACAACTCAAGTGAAATAAACATATCAAAGAATCTGGTGCTACACTCTAATACCAAGCATATATCAATCAAGTTTCACTTCTTGAGGGAGAAAGTGAGTGAGAAAGAAGTCAGACTGGAGTATGTGCCTACCAAAGAGAAAATTGCAGAAATTTTCACCAAGCCGTTGCTAAAGGATACTTTTGAGTATCTCAGAGGGATGCTAGAGGTGATTACCCCTTGATATGAACTAGAGATGCATTTACTTGCATCAATCCATGTGTTTCATAGCTATATTCTGATCGAGATTGATGTTTCCATGGCTGCTACTCAGAAGGAGTAGTTAGATGTGCAAATATGTTGTTGAGAGCTTGTATGTGGAAAAATAATGCTTATATTTTCCATTGATGTCAAAGGGGGAGAAGATTAATGTGAAAAATTGGTGATTATCTAGCAAGAAGAGCCTCGTGGGGAGAAGATCATGTAGAAGAAGTTGAGGAGAAGAGTTAGAATCTGAGGGGGAGTAAGTGTTGATTGAGAGTTTCTTTGATGGTGTTTTCACATCATGTGTTGCCATCAATGCCAAAGGAGAATATTGTTGGATGTTGTGATTGTGTTACTGATGTGTGGTTTTCATTGATGTCAAAACTATTAGAATTGATGTATTATAGGCTATATATGTCAAGGATATTGAGAAAATTGTTAAAGAAAGAGTTGTAGGTTGATAGTGGAATAGTGAAGGTCATGAAGGTGTCTTTCTCAATATGTTGATGATCAATCATTGTGGACTAAAGGGTTTATTTCTGAGTGTATCTAGTTTATCCTCCAAAAGTTTCAGAGGTCTATGTGAAGATTTAATCATGTCATGAACAGTTGTGTTATGACAGCTTTTCTATGGCTTCAATTTGTGCTTCTGATTGAAGTTGATGTGATTGTAGTAAATTCAGTTGTTGTGGATGCTTCTCTATTGATTCTTGGTGCTTGTGGATGTTTCTAGATCATTCTCTATCTTTGTTTCACATTTGCATTGATTGGTGTGCTCGTGGTCGGTGGTTTTTCTCTTGTGTGTTTGGGTTTTTATGTTCTTGGCTGACATGGTGGTTGTAATGTGTTGTGGATCCTTGGAGATTAAAATTTGAATGTTTGGATCACTTGAAGATATTTTTTTAAGTCTTCATTATATTGTGGCTGATGGTGTTTGATTCGCATTGAAAATTTACTTGTAAATTTTGGCCAACATTGTGTATATGTTTTATATTTCATATTTTATTTTGGTCGACGAAGTTGTTGATGTAAATCCATGTTGTGAATATATAAGAGCAATTTTTTGAGCGAAGTTAAAGTGTGCATAGAAGGGAAGTAGTTCCAAAAAAGAGCAAGCGTGTGAATAGTGATCTAATCATTTGATTGTAGAGTAGAGTGTGAAGAAGTTTGAGTGAAGTGTGAAGGAGTGTTTTTGTGCTTAATCAGAACTGTAATCAGGCTTTTGTAGAAGCTATTTTCTCAATTCATACTCTGCAGATCTAATCCAAATTGTTGTAAGATAGTGTGTCTTCTTTGGGTAGTGAGCCCTCTTGTATTTGAGCAATGAGCTCTAGGAAGTGTGCCTGAATGCATGTGCATTCCCATTATTCTTCATTATACTTTTAATAGGGGGTATGTGCAGGATCATGATGGGCCAAAAAGTGGCAATATGATGGGTATGTGGCTAACAACTTTTTTTTTACCCAAAATTGATGAAACAAAAGGGTTTTTAAAGGAGATTCTCAACTTTCCACCAATATAAATTATTCTTTACATTGAATTTAATAAGTATTATTATTCATTTTCTATTTGAATTACAACTAGAGTCTGATTGAAAACATCTATAGATTTCAAATGGTATCACATTTTGAATCCAAACATCACATTCTATGCTTAGCATACTATAGGATTAAAAAAGAAAAATGAATTTCATGAAGTTTTGACCAAGTTAAATGGTCGGACATACAAGTTTTTATATTTTAAAAGTTGTAATAAAAAATTAATAATTAATTATTTACCTGGAAAAAAATACAATAAAATATGCATCACATCGAGACATGAGTCCTCTACTTATATCTAAAATCTTATAAAAAATATTTATCATTTTATTGTGGTTAGGGTGGTCGGACAAACACCTACTTCTTATTTTTTCCTGAAATTTAAGCACTTGCATTGAAATTTCAAATTTTCACCAAATAGATTTTTTTTTTAAAAAACCTAGTAGTTTAGAAACTACATTCAATTTGCTACAAATTCTATTCTTACATATTTTTGAAATAATATAGATAACTTATTCAAATTTTTACATCAAGTTGCCTAACTCTGATTTTTTTGAATTTTTTGCCACTTAAGGGCCTGTTTTTTCCATAATGATCTTGCACATACCCAGGGTATAATATTGTGGACTGACATCCACCATGGGTTTTCCCCTAACAAGGTTTCCATGTTAAAAAATCTTGGTGTTCTCTATGTTTTTGATGTGTTGATTGTCTGTGGTTAATTGTTAATTCATCAGATTTGAGATTAAGTAAAGTTAAGTTTGAAAAGTTTAAATATTTTGTGACAACTGATTCCCCCCCTCTCAATTTCCTATCCTTGTTTTGAAAAAAGTGACGGCTTGATGGTTTTGTTGTGAAAGGAAAAGGAAACTTGGTTTGCAGGTTAAAGAGATATTTATATGGTTTGAAACAGTCATCCAAAATGTGGTACCTAAAGTTTGATTCCTTTGCATTAAATTTGGGTTTTCTTAGGAGCGAGGAGGATCATTATGTTTATATTAAGGTTATTGATGATCAAATGCTAATCATTGTCTTGTATGTTGATGACATGTTGTTTATGGGTAACAACAAGGCGATGATTAGGGATCTTAAGACTTAGCTTTCTGGAACATTTTATATGAAGGATTTTGGGGCTAAAAAATATATTCTTGGGATGAAGATCAATAGAGATTGATTTCACAAAAAGTTGTGGTTAAGTCAGAGTAATTATGTTGATACCATTTTAGAGAGGTTTAATATGCATGACTAAAAACCAATAAATATTTCATTTTTGGTTGGTACTAAGTTGAGTTTAGACATGTGTCCTAATTTTTATGATCATTTAGAATAAATGTCTAACATTCCTTATGATAGTGTCATCAATAGTTTAATGTATGCAATGGTTTGCACTAGATCAGATATAGCCCACGCTGTGGGATTTTTGAGCAATTTTATGTCTAACCCTATTAGAGAGCATTGGAATTTTGTGAAGAGGGTGTTTAGATATTTCTATGGTACTTCAAATTATTGTTTGGTTTATCATGGTATTGATGATGTGGTCAAGTCATTGGACATACAGGTTTTTTTTTATGCAGATTGGGCAAGTGACTTGGATATTCAAAGGTACACTAGTGGCTATGTTTTTACTTTGTTTGGAGGTGCAGTGAGTTGAATGAGTAAGAGGAAACCTATAATTGCATTGTCCACCACTGAAGAAAAGTATATGACTACTATACATGCCTCTAAGGAGGTAGTTTGGCTATAAAGACTTGGTAATGGTATTATTTTTTATTGTAGGATAATGATGATTGGATGTGACAGTTAGAGTGCCATATGTTTAGCCAAAAATCCTATGTATCATGCTCTTAATAAGCGTGTTGATGTTTAGTATCACTTTGTGTGATAAATGTTAAAGAATGGTAAGGTTTTGATTGAGAAGGTTGACACTTTGGATAATGTTGTAGATTCTCTCATCAAGCCAGTGACCACACATAAGTTCTCTTGGTGCAAGAAGGCCATGGGCCTTGATCACTATGCTTGATTATATATTTTATTTTTATGTCATGAATATAATTGCAATGTATGATGTCAAGTGGGAGAATGTTAGAAAAGGTGACATTATAATTGTTATCCTAAGTTGATTTATGTGTCTCCACATTCCTTATAAAGTGTTATAGGAGACATGAGGGATAAAATATTTATTATTTATTTTCCTATGATAAATTATAATTGCATTCAAAGAGGTGGACCCATTATGGTGGCAATTACAGAGCATTTTGGGAGGATATTTATCTTGGGAATCCAAATTTGTGAGTGGGGACCATATTGGTGTGCGTTTCCTTGCATGTTATTTGCATGCTCTTGCATGGTTGGGTACCTAGGTTTGCATGTTGGTTCTTGCTATTGCATGAAGCTATTAGAGCCATCAGAGAGTTATGAAGCACTCGAGATTGACCAATTTTGATTGCCTATGGATTAGGAACCCATGTGAAGGCCATGTGATAATTTAATATTGTATTTCATGTTTATGGGTTTCCCACTAAGGGGGGCATGGGTGTTTCTAGGTAGTTTTGCTTGTTGTTTTGGGATACCATTTGTGGTTATATACACCTAAAAATGGTCTAGATAATCTAATTAATTAAATATGGTTTATTTGATTAATTAACCTTAAATTCATCTACTATTAAATAAATAGAAATATTTATTTATAGTTTATTCTTCTAAATTCTTCAATTTTACATTATTCTATCTTAATTGAATAAGCAACTTCAATAGTTAGTATTATTTAATTATCTAAATCATGTTTCCTCTTAATTAAATAAAATATCATAAAGATTTATTTAATTATCATATCCCTTTATATTAAATAAGAAAATGTCAAATATTTGTTTCATTTAGTTAATTATTCTTTTTTGTTAAATTTGAATAAATCAATTTATTCAAATAAAGGAAAATTTTCCTCTATTCACCCACCTACCAAATTAGATATAAAACATCTAATTTAATTCAACTGGCATTCACAGGAAAGCTGTGGAGACAAACTTGCAGGTAATCCTCTTCAATCTCCTTCCTTTGATTCTTCCTATCATCTGGCATAATTTTTTCATGGGGAGAAACCATTCCCATGATCAGCTCAAGGTTCTTCATCTCTCACCATTCAATCCTCTAGATCAAATCCAAGCCTTTGTTGTGCTGCCCCATCACAAATTGTTGTCGTGAATCTATATATACAGCCTTCTGAAATAGGAAATAGATCCCATCTTTGTGCAAACTTATTCTGCAGGAAAAGCAATCAAGCAATCAAGCATTTTAGCAATATCAAAATTATTTAGTAATAGCAATCATAACATCAGTAGAATCATAATCATAGCTACATCATAGTTTTACTATAGCTTCTTTCATCATGGTTTCATGTCAATTTAGATTGTCGTAGCTTCCTTATATCATCTAGCAATCATAATATAGGATTACATCATTGCATTTAGTAGCATCTCATTCTCTAGATTGACATTTTAATAGTCACAATGCTTACCAAATCTGAGAGCCCCGTGACTTGATAAATCTTTAGAGATAAGGAACAATATGATGCTTTTAGTAGATTCTTGCTTTAAACTAGTTTAATTGTTGAATCTTTGATATAATGTATTATTAATAAGTTTTATTTTACTTATTACTTATTCCATAGTTACATTTTGGTGCCACCGTGGGGCCTCTAACCCCATATTTTAACAATTTTTCTAAAAAGTTTTCATACAGGATTCTGATGTGTTCTTTTAGTGCGACTGAGGGATTTTGTAGCGCTTCTGATGAAAGTTTTAGCGCTTCTGACTGTTTCAGTGCATCCACTAAAATTTTTAATGCTTCTACCTATTTTAGCGCATCTAATGAGAACTTTAGTGCTTCTGCAATCTATTTTAGCGCTTCCACCCGAAGCTCTCAAGACGGTTGACTGTTCCATGTTCACTTTTGTTTTAGCGCATCCGATGAATTCAGTAGTACTTCTGACAAATTCAGCAGCGCTTCCAATCATTTTTGAAGCACTTATGATAATTTAAATAGTGCTTATGACCTATGTTATAGCACATCTATAATTTATTGTCTGGATTTGACATGACTGCAACCAAAAATTTATTTGATGCAATTGGAATAAAAATAACCAATCCTAGGGTAGTCATTTGGTTTAAAATATATCAATCCTAGGGTAGTCATCATACATTTTCTATTTGATTAAAATTAACACCATGTGTTTTGGGAAGCAATATCTTCACGTAGAATAGAAAATTGTTATTTGGGATTTAAAACTAAACACTTGATTACTGTGATTGTGCAGTGATAGGCCTATGATCTCCCCTTAACTAGGTGATCAAAATTCCAGACTTATCCTTTAATTTCATGCAATTTATGCTTTGTTAAATCCTTTAGAAGGCTTGCCATAGTGGGAAAAAGTACTCACCCTACAGGAACGACTTGAGTGGGAACAACTAAAGCCAGGTTTTCCAACCCACTATAAAATAAAAGTGAATCTGGGGAAATCCACATTTACTGGAAGTGTGCAAGATAACCATCCCCAAAATATTTATTCTAAAGATTGCAAGGTCTCCTGAGGGATTTTATCACTTTCCACTCTAAACGAAAACCCCACCTACAAACCATAGTGTAGAATCCAGTTGAGTCAGTAACCAAACATTGTAATACTCAACAGTGCAGGGGGAGGGAAGAATCTACCCCCAAGACACTCACCATATAATTTTCAAGGACCGTTTGCTCAAGGGATCAAGAAATATAACTTTGAGTACATGCTTGGAAAATACAAAAACACGGGCACCCTCTAGGGGGTGACACTGTTGTGTGAGTCGACGCAATTTTAAGATGTGGTTGTTTGAGTATAATGATGACCTTTTGACCTTAAGAGTGAGTATGCTTGAAGTGTATTCTTTGTTAAAAACCTATAGAAATTGAGAAGGATCATGTTTTATTCTTGAACATACACTTATTATTTAGATTGTAGGACTTAGAAACAACTGTTCTAAAATTGCTTGTTGTGTTTTCAAATCATTAATCTAGATAAAGATCATCCAAAAAAACACAGAGAGTCAGAAAAATTAAAACTATGAAATTTATGATTAGGGATTGGAAATCCACAATGTTTGTTAAGAAATCCCTCACAACAAGAGTCAAGAAACCAAAGAAGAAACTTAGCTACAACAAAAATTTGAAAAGAAGACGCTTCTTGTATCAAAGTAGAAAATTTTTGTTAGAACATAGAACTTTTATCCATAGGTATCACGACTTTTCTAGGGGATATACTGATGATTTTTCCGTAGAGTCTTTAAGTTCACAAGCTTACTTTCAATGAAGAGCTCTTTCACAAAAACATAAATGTAGTTGACCCATTCATCAGTCTTTCATCCCACTTGACCAACAATATAATATTCCAATAGGCCCAATAAATTCTTACAGTAGAGAAAGCTTGGAAACATTAGGTTTGTCATCCAAAATCAGAGAGTTACCAGCAGAGATATCTTGTCAAAATATCAAAAATCCAAAAAATTATAGTAGTCTCTTCACGGAGGGTAAAATTAGGAAACACTGTGGAGTCCCAAAATAGTGCTTCCATAGTCAGTTCTAGCACTTTTGTGCTATCTTTTAGTGCATACACATTTGAAATATCATGTCTATAGTCTATTTTAGTGTATCTGACAAATCTAATAGCGCTTCTACTGACTATAATCAAAATTTACAAGGAAATTTACTAGTATAATAGCACTTCCATAGTCTGTTCTAGCACTTCTATGTTATATTTTAGCGCATCCACATTTGAAATAGAACATCTACATTCTGTTTTAGTGCATCTAACAAATCTAATAGCACTTCTACCAACTATGACCGAAACTTGCTAGTGTCAGGAAATTTACTAGTACAATAGCGCATCCACGGTCTGTTTTAGCACTTCCACACTATTTTACAATGCTTTTACCATAAACTTTAGCACATCAAAAGTATGTTTCAATGCTTCTATCATTTGTAATAGCAGTTCCACATAACAGAAAAATAGAGAGCTTGTACAAACATCTGTCAAATTGTTGGCATCAAAAACTCATATTTTTACCAAATAGAAACATTTTTTTTACAGTCCATACAGTGTCTTAAACCTAAAACAAAATAGGTTCTTACAAGTCCAAATTCTTTTCAACTTAAACCCAGATCTTGTAAATTTTAAAGTGTCAAATTATCAAAACACAAATCCTGATTATTGAGTTAAGTTTCCTCGTCAAGATTTTGACATCCTATAATCACGAAATGAAACACAATAATTAGATTCTTAACTTGGTATCATCAATAGAATATATCATTCTATTTGAGTTTGTTAAGATCCAATTAACACTAATCCAAACATAGAAGATCGAAGTTTACTGAAAATAACAAGTACTTGTATGCCAATCTTGACAAGGTTACAAAGACAAAAGCTTAGAGAGAAGGAAATTGAAACACCAAACATAATGGCTAAAGAAAATCCCTTTCACAGATTCCATGAAAATGATACTAATGAGATAACTCAAGAGGATATACAAATCACCCAACAAGATCCAAATTTTCAAAAATTCATGGAAAAAGTCTTGGAACAAGACATGGAAAAATACCTCTTGATGCTAATAGAGTTAGGTGCCAAACTTATGAAAGATTTTGACATTAATCAACTAAAGGAAACACTTAGAACAAATGAAATTAAACCACACAACATGCAATAAACAGATCAGGTGGTTGATCTAACATCTCAAATGAAAATTTTACAACAAATCCAAGATATGCAAAAGGGAACCACAAAGAGGTATTCATTATAGGAAATTTGTCCTTATCCCTTTCATCCAAGTGTAGACATGATACCCTTCCCTAGACATTGTGAATTCCCCAAGTATGACAAGTACAATGGAAAAACAAATCCAATTGACCATGTAAGGGAATTCAGAACAATGAGTTTAGATTTTTCAGAAGAGGATACTTACCTAATGAGGTTATTTCCTAGGAGCTTAGGAGGTCACTATATGGAATGGTTCTCCAAATTACAACCATGGATTTAATCCTTTGAAGAACTAGTCAATAGATTCATCTCACAATTCTCCTTCAACATTCAACATGATGTAACCATAAAATATTTGTACAACATGAAACAAAATGGGTGAGACATTCCTATCATTCTTATAACGTTGGCGAAAGTTGTTCGCTAGATATCCTCAATCTATACCTGAAGACGAAAAGATCGAATTATTCATCGACAACTTAAATGATGACATGAGTTATAGACTAAAACTGCAATGTCCCCTGACATTTGAAAAGGTAATTGAGAATAGGCTTAAAATCAAAGAAGCCTTAGTCAAAAGAGGAGTAATTAAACATTATAATGATACATCAAACAACGCAAATTCCTCAAATCACTATGGAAACAATGACAAGCCTAAATTTTGGCAGAAAAATATAAATATTGGAAACAATGATGCTACAACAGACACACAAAATAGGAAACCAATATTCAATTTGATGCCAACAACTGTGAAAACAAATCAAAATGACAACCAGAACAACAATCAAGGACCCACTCAAAATAACAATACCAACAATGGGGAATCTCGACCAACATCATATCAAAGACAATCCAATCGATGAAGATTTACACCATTAGGATAAAATTTGGAATTAGCAATGAGAGAGCTTATTTCAAATAGACTTATTACCCTACCCGAAGCAAGAAATTGGAAGTCGAAAGTGAAACCATCTTGGTGGAATGATATTGACTATTTCAACTTTCATAAAAATAAAGGACATAAAACAAATGAATGTATGCAATTAAAACATCTGCTACAAGAATTGATTGAAGCAAAGAAGGTGTTTGTCGGAGGACATCAAACAAACAATGGTCACAGTGCATTTAAAAATCCTTTACCCAACTACGAAAAAGGAGAATCTTCTTCAAATAGTAAAGGTAAAGGTGTAAACTACGTCTATGATAACACTATTCATTGTGTTTCTAAGGTTGAGAAAAATAATGTCATTGAAAATCAAACAGATAACATTAACATCAATGACACTGTATCCCTGAATGTGATCCTGGACATAAACACATCCAACAACCAAATAAATGTCATAAAAATTAGGGAAACACAAGACAATCAACCGGTCAATGTAACGACAAGGGGGCAATCCAAAGTGATACTGAAAGGAGTTTCATCTAAAATCACTACCCCCCCTTCAAATCAATACAAAATTTTGGATCAACTACAAGAGATACCCATATAGATAACCATATTGGAATTCTTAAAATTTCACCATCACATAAGGAGGTTCTAGAACAGGCTCTAGTGGCCACTACATTACCTAGTAATTTGGATGTATGTCAATTACAAGCTATAGTGGGACATCTGACCACACCTCATTGTCTTTCATTCTCCAAACAAGATGATGTGTCACTAAATCACCCACACAATGCAACCCTGCATATAGAGGTTCTAATCCATAAACACCACGTCAAGCATGTCTTAATAGATGGTGGAGCTGGATTAAATATTTGTACTGTAAAACTAATTCATGCACTAGGTTATTCTGACAATGCCATTGATGCCAAAAGAAAGATAACAATAAAATCATATGATGAAGAGGAAAGGTCTTCCAAGGGGCTGATTGTACTACCAATTCAAGTGGGACCAATTGTCAAAAACATAGTTTTCCAAGTGTTAGATAAAGAGCTAACATATAACATACTCCTGGGATGTCCATGGATCCATGAAATGCAAGCGATATCTTCAACATATCATCAATGTTTGAAATTTCTCGTCAATGGACAAGAGGTCACTATTTTAGCTGACTATAATAATCCCTAGACTTGTAACATGATTAAGGAAACTCAAGACAATTTTGTACCTCACAATAGATAAGCCAACACTTCTACTTCATCCAGTGGTGAAAAGTAACTCAATTTTATATCCAAATGGGTCGAGAAAAAGAACCGGGCAAAGGAAACAACTATTGCTGACTTAGCTTTATCAAACAATGAAAATCCCCTGAATACTCTATCACAACAATTCACAGACAAGATTCAATTAAAGAACAAGGACTTGGGAGAATATTCCATTGAGAAATCTTTGTGTCTTTCACAATTGCTGCCATCTCCAAAATCATATGGAAATCCACAAAAAAAACATAACAATCATCACAACCTACCACGGTTCTGGATGAAAGGTTTGTAAAAGCAAGTACTCTAGAAGATGAATCAGAAGACAGGGCCATTCTCAATTGGCTCTACAAAGACAAAGAAGCATCAACATCAACAAATATCAGCATAAGGACAAATCAGTATGGAAAAGGACAGGCTATCTTAGAGAAAACGGGCTATGATGGAAAAGGACCAATTGGTAAAAGAAAAAATGGTATTATAGAACCTATTCAACCTCTAACACTTCAGCCTAAAGACAAAACAAGATTAGGCTATACAAGGGAATCAAAAGAAGAAGTAACTCAGAAAGTGGTAGAAATGATTCTTCAAATGAGGGATGGTTCTAAAACAAATTCCAATGAGTATGAATGTGATCATTTATCTACAACATCATACACTAACAAACAAATTGATTTCATTAAAGCATATACACCCACATGAGAGGACGGACAAAGTTCAGGAACCAAACCACTTGTATTGCGATCACCAAATATTGATGACTCAAGTGAGGATGAAAAAACATCGAGTGAAATAGATGACTTAGAGGAGGGTAATATCATAGACCTTGACCTTACCACTAACACCTTTGACCACATGGCTATTGGAACCCTCACTGCCATCAACCTTACTCAACCTAAGGACTTTTTACCCTTGATGCATCTTGAACTTATTGATTGGGAACCAACCAAACCTATTAATATACTAGTCTTTTCAAATGATGATGTCATCATAAATTTTCTTTGCAGTGACACACTTGATACAAGTTCTACCAATAACACTCATAACGACACTTCAAATCAGGAGGGTGTCAAATCTTCCAGTTGCAAAATTGACAATAGGAAAATTGGATCTAATGGTGAAAACCATTCAATAGCAGCATTCGATCTTGAAAAAGTAAAAATAAAGAACGTATCTAATAGTGAAAACCTTTATGAGGCACTGAAAGATGGGATATTTGACACCCTTCTAGAGAATTACCATGATAGATCATCAATACTGGTGGAGCCTGCACAGTCCATAAATCCTGGAACAATAGAAAAGGAAATGATTCTACATCTGGCAACATCAATGACAGAACAAGAAAAGCCAAATTTTGTTAGGTTATTTGAAGAGAAACTTATCAAATTTTCTTGGTCTTACTCTAATATACCAAGGCTAGATCCACATATTCTGATGCATCATCTATCTTTACCATCTGAAATCAAACCAGTCAAACAAAAACTAAGGAAAATGCATCCCCACATCGCATTGATGGTAAAAGCTAAGCTGGAAAAGTTGTTGGATGCAGGGTTCATTAGATCCATCGATATGTTGAGTGGATTTCAAATATTATACCTGTATCTAAACCAAACAACAGTATCATAATATGCATAGATTTTAGGGATCTAAATAAGGCATGTCCAAAGGATGATTTTCCTTTACCAAACATTGACATTATTGTCAATTTAACAATAGGACATGCCATGTTGTCGCTAATGGATGGCTTCTCGAGGTATAACCAGATCAAGATAGCACCTAAAGATCAGGAAAAGACATCATTCACTTGTCCTTGGGGTGCATTCTGTTGGAATTTCATACCCTTTGGGTTGAAAAATGCAAGTGCAACCTATCAGCATGCAATGACTACTATTTTCCATGACATGATGCATACTTTTATGGAAGATTACGTAGATGATATATTGGTAGAATCATACACCAGGGAAGGAAAAATGGAGATTCTGAGCAAAATATTTACAAGATTAGAGAAATTCAATGTCAGATTGAATCCAAAGAAGTGTGTGTTTGGGGTTACATCGACAAAGCTCCTCGGATACATAGTATCAAAAAAAATATTGAAGTGGATCTGGCTAAGGTCAAAGCAATAATGTAAATTCCTCCACCAAATAATATCAGTCAATTAAGATCTCTACAAGGTAGGCTAAAATCAATTAGAAGATTCATCTCTTAATTAGCAGATAAAAGTCATTCCTTCAATCATCTGCTATATAAGAATATCTCTTTTAAATGGGATGAAGGATGTGAAACCACTTTCAATAAAATAAAGCAATATTTGATGTCATCTCCCATACTCATGCCACCTATAGTAGAGAGACCATTGTTACTATATATCACAACAATAGATATTTCTTTAGGATCTCTATTAGCATAGGAAGACTCTGAGGGAAAAGAACATGCTATTTACTATATCAGTAGGACTCTCAATGGTTATGAAATAAATTACACATTCATAGAAAAAGCTTGTTTGGTAGTGGTATTTGCAACCTAGTAGTTGTGACACTACATGTTGACTCATACAGTTAGACTCATAGCAAAAATTGACCCATTAAAATATCTACTTAGCAAAGCTTCTCTAACAGGGAGACTAGCAAAGTGGGTCATGATCTTAAGTGAGTTTGACATCCAGTATGTAGACTAGAGAGCCATCAAGGGATAGGTGATAGCTGATCAATTAGTTAAAGCTTCGTTCCCAGATGCTCATCCAATGAGCATTGAACTTATTGATGCATATATCCTTAATCTGACAGCACAACCATGGAGGCTTTATTTTGATGGGTCATACACACAACGTGGGTCTGGTGTGGGCATTCTGTTTGTCACACCTCAAGGACATACAATCCCAAGGTCCTATAGACTCATGTTTTCTTGCACAAATAATGTAGCTAAGTATGAGGCCTTAATTATTGGAATCAAAGTAGCAGTTGAATGGCATATCACAAAATTGCAAGTATATGGTGATTCACAATTAGTCATTTATCAAGTAAATGATGAATATTAAACAAAGGATGAAAAAATAATGCCATATAAAAAGATGATAGATGATTTCAAGAAATACTTTGTGGAAATCAAGTTTGAACAAATTCAAAGTTGTAGATGCTATGGCAGAAATTTCTTCTCTTTTATAGTTGCCAGAAAAACAAGGTCATTATGATTTTATGGTAGAACAAGTATCTAAACTAGCTTATGATGATCCAAATTCTAGAACCATATGCCAACTAGTTGACATTGAATCCTCCATCTATGGAAACACATATACTTACCTTAAGGACAATATCCTTCCTCCTAATCTTTTTAGAAACCAAAAACGTAATTTCACCTGCCAAGTTGAACGACATACCTTAATAGTTGACATACTTTACCGTCAAGGTCTAGATGGTACTCTTCTTTGGTGTCTAGAATATAACGAGTCTGAGACAACTTTATGTGAGGTTCATGAAGGTATTTTTGGAACTCATTCAAGTGGACCAACCTTAGCAAAGAAACTCCTCCGTTTGGGGTATTACTAGCCGAATATGGAGATAGAGTCCTATCATTTTGTTAAAAAGTGCCAAAAATGTCAAATACATGGTAATTTAATCCATGCACCGGCACAAGAATTGCACCCATTCACATCAACATGGCCTTTTTATTAGTGGGGGCTGGACCTAGTAGGGAAGATCAATCCATCTTCATCCAATGGACACAAATTCATAATCACAGCAATAAAGTACTTTACCAAATAGATAGAAGTGGTTCCTTTAATAATAATCACTAGAAAATATATCTCGTCGTTCATACTGAACTACATCATTTGTAGATATGGAATTCCTTAGTCCATTGCAACAAACAATGGAAGACCTTTAAAAACTAGGATGTCCAAGAATTGTGTGAGAAGTTACATATCCAACATCATTTTTCAACACCGTACTACCCTCAAGGTAATGGCCAAGTAGAGGCCTCAAACAAAACAATTCTGAAAATTCTAAAGAAAACAGTTAACAATGTTGAACATGATTGGCATGTTCAACTAAAACCTGCATTATGGGCATATCAAACTAGAATTAGAACACCCATAGGAGCTACACCATATGCATTGGTATATGGATCAGAAGCTATACTACCCATTGAGGTTGAAATTCCATCACTTTGTGTCTCAATGAAATGTATCATTCTAGATGAAGATTATAGGGTTTCTAGACTACAAGAGTTGGAACTATTGGATGAATGTCATCAACAAGCTATGAACCATTTGACAACATATCAATAGAGGATGTCTAGAAGCTACAATCAAATGGTAAAAATTAGATTATTTCAGGCTGGGGACTTGGTCCTAAAGGAAAACCCTAGAAATCAACAGGACAGAGAAAAGAAAGGGAAGTTTGAGCCTAATTGGCTAGGTCCCTTTGTCATCATATCAATTTATGGATCTAGAGCCTATCAACTATCCATGCTTGAAGGGGATCTATTCGATGAACCTATCAATAGTATCCATCTTAGAAATTTCTATACTTGAGTCACCTAGTGCATGGATTAAGTTCTAAAATGGTTACCTTGATGAAAACCTGGAAAATAAGCATCTTGGTGACAAAAACATGCCAAAAATTAGAAAATACAAAAATACAAAAAGAAATCAAAAAGACTAAAAAAGTGCAATAAAAACATGTAGTGAAAACCTAGAAATAGGCGCTACATGTGATTTTAAAGCCAAATTTTCTATCTATTTAGATTCATGTCATGGTCATTTCTTTCGCCTTCATTTTACATCCATTATCATATCATTACGAGTGGTCATGTCTCACCCTAGCTTGGGGGCAACATTTGAACCTCACTGGGGGAAATAAAGCTTGATCTTAACCAAATAGACAAATAGAAAGAAGACAAATGAAGTGAAAATAATGATCGAAACACAACCCAACATGGAATATCAATCACCATTGGAAACACATTGAACATCCATATCACAACAGAAAATCCAAAAAAAAACAAGTCAAAAATTCAGTCTCAAAAAGTCAAAAATAGAGTTTGTCTCAGTCAAACTACGTGGTCTCTATGTGTATAACGTAGGCAAGGCTAATATTTGATCATCCCTCAAAGCCCCTAGGATATGTCTTTAGGTTGGAGCTCTTGAAAATCACAAAACATGATAAAATCAAAATGGATGATCTAATCTAAATAATCGTTGAAATACTTTAAGCAAAGGTTGGATGTGTTGTACTTTGATATTCGATTATTATTTCTTTGGAGTAGCTCAATGATGTATTGAACTAGAGAAGCTAGGAAGGAGAATGGTATTTTCTTTGTCTGCTATCTATGAATTAATCATAATTATTGTGTGAATTGTCATGGGAAGTGCTCTAAAAATTATCATGGATGAGATTTGAACTCACATAGGAAAGTGATTAATTCTTGTCTGTTTATGCAAGAAATGCTCTAGTCATCTCAATTTAATTATACCTAGATGCTTGTGTTCACTTGAAATATCAAAAAAAATAATCATGGAAGTAGTACTCAAGTCATCATGGTCTAAATCATAACATCGATGCTTGTACTCACTTTCAAACATTTTAAAGCTCTATAATGATACAAAGCACGATAAAAGTAGTGTTAAGATGCCAATGTTTGCATGTAGATTTGCATGGTAAAATTAGATTGCATTCATAATAGTTTTACATCTACAAAATATTTGTTTAAAAGAAGGGTAATCAATTCCAAACAATATCATCTTTTATCATAACAGATTGAGTATACTTGACATTAACAAAAACATCATCATAATCATGCAGTCGCATCATCATTTTCATTGCATACATTAGAAATATTTTAATTATCATTTCATAATTCATACATTTGATAAAATATGGAGCATTGATCATATCATATTTCTCATATCAAATATCATAAAATTACATAAGAAAATATCAAAAATAAATCTCTATAGTTGTATTTTCATTTGTCCATTAACCATATCACATATCATAGTCCATTTAACATATCATTTAACATACACCATTTTCATCCACTTATTACATCATATAAGTGCATTTCCATTCACATATATATATTCAACATACCATTAGCATACATCATTTTTTATCCACTTATTAAATCAAATATTTACATTTATCACAAGAATAAAAGTGCACACATCCTGTTTACATCACACATCATATATCATTTAGAACATCATATCCATAATTGTGCATATAGGAACATTATCATATACTTTTGAAATACATATCATCATACATTTATTTCATCCATATAAATAATTGCATCCATACATTCATCATACATCTATACATCATTCATACATCATCATTATGCACATCATAAGTAGAACATCACAAATCATAGCATATCATCATGATTATAAATCTGCATCCATAATATCATAATATAAAGATCATCACATGGCATATAGAACATAGAAAATAAATGCATCCATCATAGAATCATATAAAACACATAATAGATCAATAAAATCCATTGCTTATCATATAGATCTCAAAATCATAAATGTCAAGTATATAATGATGTCTAAAATGAAAAGAGATATATCATAAAAAATGGCTGCAATCAGAGTGTACATCGCATCTCAAAATATAACAGAGGGTGCAATCATGAAACTAGGTGCTGTTGGCTCCAGACGGTGTAGGAATCTCAGAACCAATCCCTCCACCACAACCAGATGTACCGGGATCTCTCAGGTCTCTCAAAAGAGGTTGTGTCACACCAACACTGGTAGTCCTAGTATGAGTCCTGCTAGATCAAGATTGCCCATAGCTCACTCTTTGCTCTGAAGGGATGACATCATAGGATTTACCTCTATAATACTCTACCTCCCAACCAACACGAACAACCTCTCGCATATATTCCGATATAATGGTACCATCCTCCAATCTCTAGAATCTCTCGGCTGTAGCCTGAGCCCCCTCTGTAGTAAATCTGGCAGCATCCCTCTTGACTATCAATGATGCAATCTGAGCCTGAGCTGCCCCTACAATCTATCTAGTGGCATCCCTCTTGGCTGTCAAGGCTAAAATATGTACTTGAGCCACATCCAACTAAGCCTGTACCTATGCTAGGGCTTGTGTGTGAGCTTGAGCTTCCATATGTGTCTGAGTCTGTACCAAGAAACCCTAGGCCTGAGTTAGCTGACCCTGTAATTTTTGAACCTGTAGTTGTAGACTCGCTATTTGGGTCTGTTGCTGCTACACACACTGCTCTGTCGGGTCTACCACTACTCGCCTCTTATGAGGCAACATATACTCCTCTAAACTAGGACCAGACCCACCTGCACCTGACCCACTGGCAACATCTAGACCACCACCTCCATACCCCTCATCATCATCACTATTATCATCATCATCACTGTTGTCTCCCTCAGCACCACTACCCTCAACATCCTCCACCTCCTCCTCACCCCCACTTCCCTCCTCATCACCACTACCTTGAACATCCTCCACCTCCTCCTCCATCACCACCTCCACATCGCCAATCTGCTCTCTCCTCCATCAGCATCAATGTGCAACAACAACCTCCTCATCAATAGGTAATGGTGTTGGCTCATCAAGAATGGTAATACGGGAAATGGATGTAAAACTAGATACTCTGCATAATCGGCTATCATTAGTGGCTCGACAATATTTGGACAAACCTCCCAAATAAGAGGCTATAAAGCTTGGAAATCCAACACTAACACATCATAAGATAGACCAAGCCCCTAATATGTAGATTTTAACTATCGACAAGAATAGTGAGCAACACCTTGGGGAATGCCCTAAACAATGCCATACTGACGAAGCATTCGTCTCAGTAGAAATTTCTCCAAAATACACCATGTCTGAACAATCAGAGTCAATGACTGATAGAAGAATGGCAACTGAACCTCATCATCATCCCAGTGCTCACAATCTTCATATCAT
Organism: Sequoia sempervirens; assembly: GCA_007258455.2. Lineage (NCBI taxonomy): Eukaryota > Viridiplantae > Streptophyta > Pinopsida > Cupressales > Cupressaceae > Sequoia > Sequoia sempervirens. The sequence continues at coordinate 432,881,196 of VDFB02270651.1, forward strand.
CCAATACTCTGTGCCAATGATCCAACTTACCTAGTCTATGCTGAGTAAGACGACCTGTATATCTATACACATATGGCTACCTGAAAGGATGCTACCTCACTATCACTAGCTGCGTGACAACAATATGCTCCCATGCCCACACTTGAAGTAAAGTTACTCAGGTGGATTAACTTTGACCTCCAAGGTAAACCATCAAATGCAAATCATGATACAAATGGGAAAGCATGCGCATGCCCCAAGCATATCTCATCCCGTGCATAATCATGCTCTCTAGTACACGACCCCAACAAATAGAGAATCCCTTTGACTTGCGATCAGGACAAAGGAATCCAACAAGCACTGTTAGCAAAGTGGCATAAGCATCCACCATCACATGCCACATAATCCAATATCCAGCAATCCTATCATCCTGCAACACTCTTTGAAGCGCATCAGTCATGCCCTACTTTGATGAATTGTAGACAACAATATCCCTGACAACTGATTCCTGTAGAATTTTCCAGACATCCTCTCTAATCTAGAGGTTTGTCAAAGGCTCCTATAATCATGAAATGATCAAAGTTAGTATTCCTTGTCAAATCATCACACATCAATTATCCTATCAAACCTAATCAACTCTTGGTGAGACTTTTGATTAAATCTCATGAGTGAACAATCATTGAACCTCACCTATCATGAGGTCAATCATCAAACATCATTTGAACCTCACTTATCATGAGGTCAATACATCAAATCAACCTCACCTATCATGAGGTTCATCAATCAAATTGTAATTATTCCTTGCCTATCATGAGGATAATTATCATCAATTAATCATCAGACCTTTCCTATCATGAGGTTGAACATCATCTACTTGATCAGGATCATCAATCATATCAAACCAATGGCTGACATGATAAAAAATTGCCAAAATCAAGGACAAATTTGAAAAACTTTATCAATCTGATTTGGAAGTGCCAAAACAGAGTTTTAAAGCACTAAATCAACAAAAGCACTATCAAAACACTTAAAAGCGCTAAAAAAAGTGCTCAAAGTGCTAAATCATCAAAAGCACCATTTCATCATGCATATGCACCATTTCAGATTGCCTAAGCACCACTTCATTAGAAGCGCTATTATATTGGGTCAAAGTGCTAAACTAAAGGGTAAATGTGCTAAACCAGTGAAAGCGCTAAAATAGAAAGTCAAAGTGCTAAAGTTCCTATCCTAGATGCTAAAACATTGAAAGCGCTAATTAATCCTACCTAAGTACTAAAAAATTGACCTAAGCGCTACATCAGGATGCTAAAGCACTACAAGAGGCAAAAAATTCAAAATTTGAAAAAACAGAAAAAATGAGAAAAACACGTAAAACAAGGAGGTTCTCGGGTACGTACTAGAGGCTCATAGATGGTCAGGTAGTTGTGACGTTGCACATGATCGAACCAGTGAGTAAGGTAAGGAATCGACATCTTGCTCCAAATTGCTCAAATAATCTCTCTCACAAATTTTCAAAACTCAATTGCACAAATGAGTTTAAAATCACTCTTTTGACCTTTTATAGGTTATTTTTGGTGGGATTTTTATGGGGTAAATTAATTTTTTTCAAGGGAGATTAATTCAAATTCATCCAGGGACAATTTTATACATTCTTCATCAGGAGATAAATTATTTCAACATCAAATCTACATCGAATCATTAAAAATCATTAAAAATTTGTAAAATCCAAAAAATTCAAAAAAAAAAAAAAATCATTAATTTATCTCCCGATGGGGCATATATTCATCATCACTTGAAAATCAACGTCTGTGGCATACTGAAAATTTTTCGTCGATACTAGCAGCAACAGCAAAATTTTATTTGAAGCAATGCATAAACACATCACTTCAGAGAGGGGAAAAATCTATGCACCTAAAAATGGTCTAGATAATCTAATTAATTAAATATGATTTATTTGATTATTTAACCTTAATTCATCTACTATTAAATAAATAGAAATATTTATTTATAGTTCATTCTTCTAAATTCTTCAATTTTACATTATTCTATTTTAATTAAATAAGCAACTTCAATAGTTTGTATTATTTAATTATCATATCCCTTTATATTAAATAAGCAAATGTCAAATATTTGTTTCATTTAATTAATTATTCCTTTTTGTTAAATTTGAATAAATCAATTTATTCAAATAAAGGAAAATTTTCCTCTATTCACTCACCTACCAAATTAGATATAAAATATCTAATTTAATTCATCTGGCATTCACAGGAAAGTTGTGGAGACAAACTTGTAGGTAATCCTCTTCAATTTCCTTCCTCTGATTCTTCCTATCATCTGGCTTGATGTTTTAATGGGGATAAACCATTCCCATGATCAGCTCAAGGTTTTTCATCTCTCACCATTCAATCCTCCAAATCAAATCCAAGCTTTTGCTATGCTGCCCCATCACAAATTGTTGTCGTGAATCTATATATACAACCTTCTGAAATAGGAAATAGATCCCATCTTTATGAAAAATTATTCTGTAGGAAAAGCAATCAAGCAATCAAGAATTTTAGCAATAACAAAATCATTTAGCAATAGCAATCATAGCATCAGTAGAATCATAATCATAGCTACATCATAGTTTTATTGTAGCTTCTTTCATCATAGCTTCATGTCAATTTAGATTACAGTTGCTTCCTTATATCTTCTAGCAATCATCATATAGGATTACATCATTGCATTTAGCAGCATCTCATTCTCTAGATTGGAATTTTAACAGTCGCAATTCTTACCAAATCTAAGAGCCCTGTGACTTGATAAATATTTAGAGATAGGGAACAATATGATGCTTTCAGTAGATTCTTGCTTTAAACTAGTTTAATTGTTGAATCTTTGATATAATGTCTTATTAAGAAGTGTTATTTTACTTATTACTTATTCCAAACTTACAGTGGTATTCTCTCCCACAAACTTCTATATATTGGAGACTTGAGATGGTGGTTTGTAAGAGTTTTGTTTGCAGGTTGTTAAATAAAGAAAGTTTTGCTAGATTATAGAGGGGATTGTTGTATTGATGTACTTCCTTGAAGATTAATACAAACATTCCATCTCTTTGGGTGTAGAGTTTTTTCTTACAAGGGTTTCTCCATGTATATCTTTTGTTACTTGTGTTTCATGGCTTGTGGTATTGTTGATTTTATTTCATTGTTGCATTTGTTAATCACATAATATTTTTATGGTAATCTTGAATATATAATTTCAGATTTGCAACCACTTTAATAAGTTCATGTTGCTGCAAGTTATACGTTGATTTCCAACATTCATGACCTAATTTTATTAACACTAGGAAGCAAATATACACAAATTGAAATATTAAATAAATTATGTTTTTGAAAACTAAACTTATAAATCTATAGATGGTATTCTTGTATTTTTAAATGTTATATACAAGAGTAGGTTTGTGAGAACATCAAATATTTAAAAAAAATGATAAATTTACCCCAAAGTGATGATGTTAACATATGTGTTTACTAGACATATCTTGTTGGAAGAATTATGGCTTAAATATAATTTAGCAAGAATAAATCCACCTAGAACATGTGTTTGACTTAAATTAACTTTTGGTTGGAAATTCTTAAAAACAATTATGCTAATAAGTTAGCCTAAAGTGGGACATACCTCTAAACTTCCACCCATGATCTATCATGACACCCTAATACTCACTTTCTATTTTTTTTTTTTTTTCAAGCTTTTACACTATCTTTTACCCTCATGCAAATCTTATTGTTTAGGATGACCTAAAAGTATTACAATTATTATAAAATAAATGTGATTATTATACTTGCATGAATAGATTTTTTACAAAAGTATTAACTATCAAATAGTTTCATTGGTTGTTTATATACAATAAATGCAAGAGGATAATGTAGTAATATACATTGTATGAATATAAGGGGTATTATCCACCTTCCAAGATATTCTCACCATAGATCAAGATAGAAAAAAAAAGGATATGCCAATTTTTAAAAATTCATAGACAAAGTTAGAAAAGAAGGAGAAAAGATATAGCAATCCAGTTCTAACTGTTAGAGTAAATCATATTTACTTAGGCTTAAGTTTTAACTTACGTACATAATAAGGTAATTAGTTTTTTATTCCCGTATTGGGTGGTTGCATACCCATCAAAATTTTCATGGCTTTATAAGCCTGTAGCATTATGTACATTAATCATCTCATTTTTTCACTCCTTATTTGGTGAAATGGCCTTGTGTCTCTCTCACTATTTTGTGAAGGTTTTTTGTAGTTGATGATCTTGGGTTATTTTCTCTATCATGGTATCAGAGTAGCTGCATGAAGAAAGCCTAAAATATGTGCAAGGCCGATTTAGAGGCACACCTTTTGGAAACAACCCAATTTAATCCTTGAAGTGGGCGTGATACCTATTGGAGGCGGCTAAAATTCCTGAAGGATGCAAAACTGTTAAGGCTCGATTCAACATTGGAGGGGGTCAATTTGGTAATTACTTGTTACAATTTATGCCCTAGCTCTAGCTACAAATATTTGGAGAGAAGCTACTCTTTGCTGGAGAAACCCTCTGGCTATTGATATTTTCTAAGAGGCTCGATATGGAAGTGAGAGGCATGTTTTTTGTTGATGGGCATGATTCTTCATTGGCAGCAACGTTTTCATCTAAGGTGTTTTTTTGCCTCTGTCACCTGTGAGAGGCATCGGTTTATGGATTGTTTGGGACTATGATTTGGGGAGGCATCTTTCTTTAGAGGTTGGCAAGAGATACATTTTTTAAAAAAAATTTATATCTTATAGAGTTTGGAACCAAAATATTTAGGGCTTATGGGGTGTGGGCCCGAGTTTCTTTTGAAGAGCTCTTGGGATTTTAATCCCACATTGGCTATGTGGAGAATACTTTTACTATTCTTATAGCATTGTAGTGTGCAAGATTGGTGTGAGCAAAGCTCACATGCATTGGAGAGGTTCGTGTGGAAGACTTGTGAGTTGATCAAGGTGCCTTATTTTTGCTCAAATTTTTCAAATAATTAGCTTGTGCTTGGAGTATTTTTTGGAAAATTGGTGAAAATTAAATTGTAGAGGCTGCTTTATTGGGTGTTTCTTTATCATTTTGGGTTAATTTTTCTTTTTAGTGCAATTTTGATCATGGATCCCCCTACATCTATTGAATTACTGACTCCCCACAATTACCACACCTAGAAAATGAAAATGTATAGATGCTTCAGTCCCAGGGTCAGTGGTCCACTCTAAATGCTACCCAACCTTCTCTCACTAAAGAATATGAAATATTTTCCCATAAAAATAAATGTGACCAAGTTATGGGGTTGATGAAGTTAAATGTTTTAGATAGTCTTCTTTTCCAGATTGATGAGTTGGGTACACCTAAAGAAATATGGGATAAGTTAGAAAACCTATTTGGTCAGGTTAGCGAGATCCATGCATTGCAATTGGAGGCTAAGTTAAACTCTTTTGTTCCTGAAGAATTTCGTACTATTGATGAATTCCTAGTAAAATTAAAATAAGTAAGGTCACAACTAGCAGGATGCGGAAAGACAAAAAGTGATAAGGAGTCTATCTTCTTGATATTGACAAAATTGAGAGGTCCTTTTGCTATGTTTTCCTCTACCTTTTACTCCACAGTGGATGCCTTAGGTAGTGCATTCTAGATGCCCTCTTTTGAGACCTTATGTGACCAGTTAACAAGGGAATCAGAAAAACTTGCCCAATTGGAGGAGGTCTCTACAAGTCATACATTGGTTGCACATGGCTCATAGAGTAAGGGGAAGAAGAAGCCTAAACCTAAAATAGAGTCAAATGATACTCCCACCACTGCAAAAGAAGAAAATCCAAAGAAGGAGAAACTCAATTGTGTATACTATAAAAATAAGGGGCATAATGAGGATAATTGTTACACAAAGAAGATAGATGAGCTCTCCCACCTTCTCCAGAAAAAACAATATCCCACTGCCATCTTCTGTGACTCCTAAAACCTTGACATCTTCATCTACTCCATCCACCAAGCCCACACAATCTGGTAGTGCAGGCATGGAAAACAGTTAAGAAGATAAGCACTACATGGGTAAGGGACATGCACTAGTCACTTTTGCAGTTTATTCTCATTGTGACGGATGGTTCCTAGATTCTGGTGCGTCTCACCACACGAGTTCTTCACCCTATCCTTTCATGGGTTTTCACCCCTCTAACACCTCCAAATTTTTGTTGGGCAACAATAAGTTGTTAGATGTTCAAGAGATATGCACTGTTGACGTAGGTTATGGCTACTTTCAGGATGTCTTGTGCATTCCATAGTTGCACATAAATCTTCTATCTATATACCAGATCACACATGGTGAAGTTCCTAAGATTGTGGAGTTTATAGTCGATTTTGTGTTTATCAGAGAAGCTGATTTTGGTAAGCTCATTGTTGTTGGTAATGTTGATCATGAGTCTCAACTGGTCTCCTCTTTGATGACAGTTGCATCATGCTAGTTGATTCTCTTAGATTTTTTTTGGAGGTTGACTTGGTTTTGTCTTCTTTTGATCTGTCACATCTCTTGATTGTATTTGATCATGTGATGGATTTTTCTATTTGGAGACTTCCTTTCCCTTCTCAGTTGGATATGGAGTGGTTCCTTCATCTGGTGGACTTGTTTCTTCCTAAGGGAAGAGGTGTTTCTTATAGGAACTAGATCATCTTTTGTCTTTAGGCATACTTCATCAGCATTGGAGCTTCTTCATTATGGGGGGATATGATATCTCCTTCTTTCCCTCCTTCAGGGGGGTCATTGATTGTATATATACATGATGTATGTAGTACTTGGGGGGTATGATTGAGTCCTCCATACATGCATCATTTCTTCTTTTCTTTTTTTTTTCTCTCTTTTGGAGAGGGGTTTTTTCCCACAGGGTTTTTCTCCTTTCTCGAGTTGTGAGAGATTTCCTTTTATGCATTGTAAATGGGTACCTAAAATGGTTGTGTAGCCGGGACCCATACTAAATATTGCATCTTCATTCATTCTCCCTAAGTTTCACTTAAGGGGAGGTGTTAGAGTAAATCATATTTACTTAGGATTAAGTTTTAACTTAGGTACATAATAGGGTAATTATTTTTTTATTCCCGTATTGGGTGGTTGCATACCTATTAGCATTTTTCATGGCTTTATAAGCTTGTAGCATTATGTACATTAATCATCTCATATTTTTCACTCATTATTTGGTGAAATGTCCTCATGTCTCTCTTGCTATTTTGTGAAGGTTTTCTTTAGTTGATGATCTTGGGTTATTTTCTCTATCACTAACAAACCAACTTGCACAAGATATAAATATAATATAAAATTTTCTATAAATACTTCATAAAAATTAAGAATAATAAGCCACTTTGATGGGGGTAAACCTCTAAAATTATCTATGAAGAATACAAATTATAATATTATGATCATAGACTAACCATTACCTCCCATATATACATACTTTTGCCATGGATGCCACCCAAGTTGTCTAAAGAACATATAAAAGACTATATTAATGATCATATAGCTTAATTAAAAGTTAAGGTTCCCACAAGATGAAAATCAAAACCATGTGCACTCTATAATATTAAGGTCACAAAATTCCAATTATTTATAGAAGAATTATCCTCAATATTGATCATTTGTGGATGATTTTTCACAAAATCCTCATTTTCCCATGTAGTAATTTTAACAAGGGAGTTCCTATATTTGATAAAATAATTTATTAGATCTCTCTCATCTATATCCTCTTAGTGTACACACTTCAAGAATTACCTCAAGGTCCAAAATTATTCTTCCATCCTTATCAAGTTCTAGTAACTTAGTTTTTGCTACAAATATATGCCCAATAATCTTTATGAAACATACAAAAATAGATGTATTTTTTTGACATAGGTAACTTTGGTTTGTATGATATACTATTAATCCACTATAAAACCTTATAAGAACCATAATACATGGGTGCAATTTTTTTATCCCATTTTTTAGTGGCATCTACTTATATGATTGTAATTGCACAAAGATCCAATCTATCTCTTCAAAATTATTTTAAATATGGTATGGATTAGCTTGTTTCTTCATTCTATTATTTATAATTTCTTTAAGTCATTCTTGAGACTAGCAAGCACCTCTAGTTCACATTCAATTTGTTATTCAATTATTCAAAGCTTTAGGCTTTCTCACAGTGAAGAAATAATTGATGGTGATTGGTACCCATATAATGCTAAAATAAAGACATCATGGAATAAGTGTATAATGAATTGTTATACTATCATTGTGACAATTTTATCCATTTTACTCATAACTCTTCATTACCTAGAGAAAAACATTAGAAAAATCCTTCCAATAATTTTTTAAACTTCTTAGTCTATCCATATAATTGAGATGATATGATGAGATATGAGAAAAGGGAGGCTAAAACTTGACAATAAGTTAGTAAAAATATTACTTGTAATTATAGGATCATGATCACTTGCTATAACTTTTGGAGTTCATGTAGTTTCTAGAATAGTATTCATAAATGATATTTAATAGGATAAGTTGTATCTAAAATAGGATAGGTTGTATCTATGCTAGAACTCAAACCAAACTATTTGAATGATATGACCATGATATCTTATAAGATGAGATACTTTTTGCATCTCTCCAAAAACTATTGATTGCTTATCTACGGCTACTTGTAAATCTATTGGCATAGAATCCTTTGATTCATAGGCTTCTGATGGAAAAAATTGGGTCACAAACCCATATGCCCTTGTATTAAACATATTTTTTATTTGATGAGAGCTTACCAACTATAGATAATTTTCATGCAACCCTCTTAATTCTACTATCACTCCTTTTGAATAAAAATTCATGAACAAATCCTACAAGTTCATCTCAATTATCACCAATATAGTAATCCACTAGACCCTCAACACAATTTTTGTTGCATCCATGGAGATAAAAAACATAGGGAATTATATTCTCCCATGGTCAATTTAATTCTATGGTATTTCCTTGAACAACTAATAGTACCCCCATCTACAATCATGACCTAAAAGTCTAGAGTTGGATAGATAGAATAATTTAGATGAGTAGCTAATCTTTTGTTGATGAAGTTGTGAGTGCTTCTTGAGACTATAAGCATTATTACTCTCTCTTTCTTTAAAAATCCCACTACTTTAAAAATTTGTGTAGTGTTAATAACTAAAAATGCATAACAAGAAATGGTTTGTTGGGGATCTCTTGATTCCTCGCTTAGCTCATTTTCAAACTCTAATAATTCATTTTCATCATCTTCTTCCTTAATCAAACCTCTAATACAAAATATTTTTTTCTTGCACATTTACTTCCTCTACCATATTTATATCATAGTTTAAACAATACCTTTTTCATCCAGTCTTGAATTTGTTGAGGAGTCAATCAAGTGGGTTCATAGAATGCTTGTGCTAATAACATCTTATATCTTGTGTCATTGAACCCTTGCCTTCTAGGAACTAGAAAATTCTCCTCTAACTTATGTGCTAGGACAAAAGATTCAAACATATAAATATTAATAAACATATTTACCTCATGTTTAATGTGATATTATGTTTGATGAGATATTTGAGCCCACCTACAATAAATCATTTAGGTTATCCTCTATTATTACATCAATTCATAGGGTAGGTTTTAGAATTATTAAATATGATTCTTATGTATCCTATCTATCATAGTTTAGCTAGCTAGGTAAAGTAGTTGTATAACACACTATTGCTATAGTGTGACTATATCTCCCCTATAAAAATTGATTAAGTGATAGTGAGATTCTTTTTCTTTCTTTGAACATAAAGACGCTGATACCAACTTGATTTCTCTAGTTCTATATATAAGGAATGTTAGTGTAGAATATTCTATGAAATTATCTCATGGATTTTTCCTTTCTCTTGCATGGAGTTGCATGTTTCCTTTCAAGGTGGTGATTAATCTCCTTTGCACTACATATGTACATGTTTTCATGAGTTTAATTATTCTAGATCATGATGGATTATTCATCTTTTTGTGTTATCTTCTTTTTTTCAATTTTCTATGTTTTCTAAATAACTTGTAAGATGTGTGATTACCTGTCTTTCATTGCTCGAGAAGTATTGAAAATCAATCTAGTATCAGATTTGTTGAGTTATTTATTTTTTGGGAATAATGGTTGTATGCAAATTGTGTTTTTTTGGGTATATTTTTCATAACACTGTACAAGGGGTTTGAATTTCCTATCTGGTCATTTTAAAGATGTTTGCAGGCCACATCAAGGGTATTCTTGTAGAGATCAGGTTAATTTCCTTGTGCAAGAAACATTTATATTACCTATTAGGTGAAGTGATTATGTATTGTAGTCATGTCTTTTTTCTCTGTTGAAATCATGTGGTCTAGTTCTGTAGGTGGTGTATGCAACTGTGTGAAGTTGTGGAACTTCTTTGCAGGCCATCAGAGGTGTTTTTTAAGCCATGTGGGTCTCTTTTAGTAGCATGTAGAGGTTTTGATTTCTATCTTTTGCATGAGAAAACCATAGGTTGTGACTTTGAGGTTGTTTGCAAGCCTTGTACAAGCCAATTAATTTGCATTCCATGTGATTTTTGTATATGATTTTTTGCATGTGATTTTTAAGGCATCAATAAGGTGTCCCCTTTTCAATTTAAAGGAAAATTTAATTTTTTTAAAGTGCATTTAAAATAGATAAAGTAAGAATTTGTAACATTTTTTTTACTAGCTATTTATAATTGAGAGTCATATTAAAAAAAAAATATTATTTTGTGTAGTTTGATTTATCGGATATGTTTTCTCACTAATATTATAAAGTGCCACTTTTTTTTCTAATTGAAAAAACCTATGCACTAAATTATGAATTTGCACAATCCAAGGAGAAAATAATACCAAAACTAGAGGGGTTAAATTATGTTGTGTGTTGTGCACTTCTACATTCCTTCTGCACTTTATTTTTGCATTTCCATTTTACAAATAAATCTCATTAAAGCATAGATTCACAAAAAAATGTTATGTACACTTTTTAACTATCACCAATGAAAACTTAAAGTACAACTTGTTCTTAAGAATAAAGGTCTATATAGGGTAACTATGGGTATTGAGGTTGAACTAGCTAATGATGAGGCTAAAGTAAAATGGTTTAAGAAATGTGATCAAGCCTTTAAGCTTTTTTGTCTTCATTTTTTTCCTAGACTCCTCTTTCATGTTGAAGCTTTAAAAACACCTAATGAAGTTTGGACAACCTTAGATTAATTCTTTCAGAAGCTAGAGGAAATGAGGATTCATGAGTAAGAGAATAATCTCGTAAACTTGAGCCCTAGGAACTTTGACACCCTAGAATACTTTTTCACTAAGTTTAAGTCATTGAACCTATAGTTGAATGAATGTGGGATAGAGAAGAAGGATGTTCAACTTGTCCTTTCTATACTCTCCAAATTGGGTCCTAAATAGTATGTGCTTGTGTTTACCTTTTTCTCCACTAGAAGAGCTATTGGGTCCACATGTAAAATGCATTATCTAGATGACTTCATTGCTAACTTGACTAGGGAGGAAGATAAGTTAATTTAGATGGGCACAATGAAGTATTAAAAACCTCAAACCTTTGTGATTGGATATGAGAAAAAAAGGATTCAAACAATAAATGGAAGAAGAAAAAAAACTCAAAAGGCCAAGGAGACTAAAAGTGATAGAAAAATCTAAGTCCACTAAAACCAATATTGAAACTTCTTCAAATCAAGGGAAACTTAAAAAGAAAAAGTTAAGTGTTACAATTGCAAGAAACTTAGGAATAATGAGAAAAAATATATGAATAAATAGATAGAGCACCTCACACATCTTCTTGAAAAGAAAAATAGGGGTCCTTGAATATATCAAACCATCCTCATTTACTCATGAATATATTAAGGCAAAGAATAATTGAGGAAAAGAGAAACCTAAGGGAAAGTCTTTAGTTGATATTGCATTTTCATCAACCCCTTCTTGGCTCATTGAATCAAGTGCCTCACACTACATGGGTTCCTCATAGGTTGAATTTTCTTCCTTAGAGCTTGCTAGCATGTCTTATATCATATTGGGTGATGACACTCTAGCACTAGTTGTAGGGAGAGGGTCTTTTGAAATTGAAGGTGGGACATTTAAAAATATTCGAAGTGTACCTTCTTTGTCAACTGATCTCCTATCAATGTAAAAATTTACCCACATATGAAAGGGCACGAGAGTTCAATTTTCTCTAAATTTAGTTGTGATTAGAGACTTACATAGAATAAATTGATAGCTTTGTGAAGGTTAGATCACCACACAAGGTTATACACCTTCTCATATTTTGCACTAGATGTTTCTCCTACAACATTTATTACTCATTCATATGAAGTTAGTAAATTATGGCATGAGGTTTTTGGCAACCTTAACTACCACTATCTTGAGCAACTAAGTTAATAGGACATGTTCAAATGGTTTCCTAGAGTTAGATTCTCTAACTGTCTTTGTGAGGTTTGTACCCTTGGGAACCATCTTGACAATTAATTTTATAAATAAAAAACATGGAGGACTACACAATTGTTGGAGCTTGTTCACAATGATATATAAAGGTCTTTCCCCATCCTTCTTTCACTAAGAAATGATTTTATCTCACTTTCATATATGGATTTTTTGGCTACACATGGGTCTATTTCCTTCAATAAAAACTTGAAGTCTTTAGAAAATTCCTATAATTCAAGGTTATTTCCAAAAAGAAATTAATAAATATCCTCAACGTTCTTTGAATTGATAATCAGATGAGTTTGTAAACATAAATTTTGAATAATTTTACATACATTAGAGGGGATAGAGTTTTAGTGCACATTTTCATACACTCCTCAACAAAATGGTATTATAGAATGTGTAGTGTAGAAAATTGTATGCTCTTGGAGAAGGTATAGTTTCACACTTAATTTAGACCTATTTTAGTACACCCCATTGGATGTTTTGGTTGTGTTGCTGATATGTCATTGTCATTGATGTCAACATGATTAGCATTGGTGTGTTAGAAGCTACATATGTTGAGGATATTGAGAAAATTGTAATAAGAAGTGCTTCATGTTGTCAATGGAGTAGCGAAGATTAGTCTGTCGGTGTGATCAACACATTGATGATAAATTGTTGTGGACTAAAGGGTTTCTTGCTGAGTGTATCTAGATTATCCACGTCAAGTTTTAGAGATCCACGCGAAGATTTGGTCAAGTTGTGAAGATTTGTATTCTGACAGTTTTTCTGTCACTTTAGTTTGTGTTCCTCAAGGAAGATCATGTGATTTTTGTTAGTTCAGTCATTGTGAATGTTTCTTTGGTGTTTCATGGTGTTTTTGAATGTTTCTAGTTGGTGCTCTATTTGTGGTTCATGTCCGCATTGATCGTTGTGCTTGTGATCTGAGATTTTGTCTTGTGTGTTCATGTTTTTCATGTTCATGGCCGACTAGGTGTTGAAGCGTGTTGTGGATCTTCGAGGAGAAATTAATTGGAGTATTTTTTTGTTGGAGTTGTTGTTTTGGGTCTCCACTATGTTGTGGCCAACCTTAGTGAATTCACATGTAAATTCTTATGTATTTTGGGCCGACTGTTTGTAATTATTTTATTATTTCTTTGTGGTTGACTGGTAGCGATGTAATTCCATGTTGTAGATATATAATAGCGATTGAAAATTTATCATTTGGATGTATGATTGAAGTGTTGTGTGCATCTCCTATGTGCGAATATTGTTCAAATCATTCGAAGGCAAAGTAGAGTGTGAAGAAGAGTGAAGAAGGTTGAACAAGTGTTCATGTGCTTAACTGGAATTGTAATCAAGCATTAGTAGATGCTATATTCTTAGTTCACAATCTAGATGGTTTTAATTTGAATCTTTCTTGGGCAATGAACCCTCTTGTAATTGAACAGTGATCTCTAGGAAGTGTGCCTGAATGCATGTGAATTCCCATTGATACTTATTTATACTTTTAGTAGGGTATAATATTGTGGACTAACCTCCAACGTGGTTTTTCCCCTAACAGGGTTTCCACGTAAAAAATATTGGTATTCTCTATGTTTTTGATGTGTTTATTGTTTATGGTTTATTGTCCATTCATTAGATCTGAGATTAAGTTAATTTAAGTTGGATAAGTTTGAATATTCTATGACAACTGATTCACCCCCCCTCTTAGTTGTTTGTCCTTGTTTTGCTAAAAATTGATATCAGAGCAGGTTCCTTTGAAGAAGTTTAGAAGCTTGAGGTGATCTGAGATGACATTATACAAGAAGGACAGTCCTACTATCGATGGAACAAATTACCAACTGTGGAAAGCTAGAATGGAATGTCATTTGAGGTGTATTGGTGAACCCTTCTATAATATTACAAAGAACAGATATGTTATTCCTAAAAATGGTCCTTCCACTCCTAATGAGGTTAAAGAAGCTGAGATTAATATTAGGGCTATTGAAGCTTTGTTGAGTGCTTTGACAGATTGAGAAATGACAAATGTGATGGATCTGAAGACAACGCATGAGATCTTTAAGAAGCTGGAGACTCTGTATGAAGGAGATACACTTTTGAAGGTCACTAAGCTAACAATTTTGAAAGGAAAGTATGAAACCTTGAAGATGGGTGAAGATGAAAATATTTCTTCTTATATGCAAAGAGTGAATGAACTTGTGATGGGTATTAGATGTATCGATGGTACCCTGGATGAACAAGAAATTGTTGCTCAAGTGCTCAGATCATTTCCTCCTTACAAATAAAAGGCTCATGCTATTGAAGAGCTCAGATCAGTCACAACTGTGACTAGAGATATGTTGAATGGTAAACTTATTGTATTTGAGTTGATTGAATTTGGTGATTATGCCCCTATGACAGAATCTACATTTAAGGCTTCTGTATCTGGAAGAAACAAGGAAAGATATGATCAGGGAGAAAGTTCTAAAGAGACATTCAAGTATGAAGAAGAGATGAAACAACTTGAAGATGAAGAAAGAGAAATAGAAGAGCTAGAAGCATTGATTGTGAAGAAAGAAGGTAGAGGAAAAGGTAAGTACAAAGGAAATTTTCCTATCAAATGTTTCTCTTGCAGTAAAATAGGTCATTTTGTTTCAAGGTGTCCTGAAAGAGTTCCTCGGTCCAAGCCTTACAAACCTAAATTTCAAAAGAAATGCTATTATGTTGAAGAAGGTGTGACTGATGAAGAATCTAATAAAGAGAATGGAAATGAAGATGAATGGGCTTTCATTGCTATCAAGGAAAATGGTCTAGTTGCTACTGAATTTGCTAAAGTTGAGAAATCTATTGCAACTTGAATTGAAGAAAAGGATGAGTGGGTCATTGACAGGGGATGCTCACATCATATGACTTGTGACAAAAGGAAATTTGTAAGTCTAAAGAAATATAATGCTGGGGTTGTAAGATTCAAAGATAAAAATGTTGGTGTGATTCATGGCAGAGGATCTATTTGTCTTGGTGGTAAGCATAACACTGATGATGTCCTTTATGTTGAAGGCTTGAAGCATAACGTATTGAGTGTTGGAAAGATGGTGGAAAAGGTTACGATCTTCAGTTCAAAGATGGAAGATGCAGGATACTTGGAAGTTATGGAAGTGAGATTGCTTCGGGTACAAAGACAAAAGGTAATATTTTTCACCTGAGTGTTGATGTAAGTTGTTTGATTGCTCATGTGGATGAAAGATGGTTATGGCATAGGAGGTTGTGTCATGTGAATTTTGATAACATTGTCAAGGTAAGCTCCACTGAAGCAGTAATAGATCTACCTAAGCTAGTGAAGCCTACTAACACAATATTCAAGGAATGTCAGATGGGAAAATAGAATAGAGTTTCTTTCCAAAGTAAACAACATCATTGTAATGGAATAATTGATCTGGTACATACTGATCTATTCGGTCCCTCTAGAATTAGAAGTCTACAAGGAGAAATGTATTTTATGCTGCTTATTGCTGACTATTCTAGGATGATATGGGTTGCTTTCTTAAGAGAAAAATGTGAAGCATTAGAGAAGTTCAAAAGTTTCAAAGCTATGGAAAAGAATGAGATGGGTTTGAAGGTCAAATGTCTAAGGTCAGACAGAGGTGGTGAGTTCACCTCCTAGGAGTTCAATACTTTCTGTGAAGAGCATGGAGTAAAAAGACATTTATCTACTCCCTGAACCCCTCAACAGAATGGAGTTGTAGAGAGGAAGAACAAAAAAATTCTAGATGCTGCTAGAACAATGATGTTAGAAGGAAATGTGCCTCACATCTATTGGAGAGAAGTTGTAAGCATTGTTGTGTACACCTTAAACTAGGTAAATGTCAATGGTATTTCTAGTAAGACTCCTTTTGAGCTATGGTTTGTTTATAAGCCTACTGCTAAATATTTCATGATCTTTGGAAGCAAGTGTTACATTAAGAGAGATGAGGACATAGGAAATTTTGATGCAAGAAGTGATGAAGGAATCTTTCTAGGTTACTCTACCAAGAGCAAGGCTTACCAGTGATATAATAGAAGGTTGAGAAAAATGGTTGAAAGTACAAATGTCATAGTTGATGAGGACTCTGCTAGATCATCCAAGTACTGTGGATATGATTCTGATGACCAGCAAATTAGTACAAACCAAGGAAAGATTTCTTAGGAACATAATCAAGTTCAAATTGTTTCGATGAATCAAGAAAGTTAGGAAGGAGAGACAAGTGGAAGTGCAGAAGAAAGACCAGAAGAGCTAGAAGTAAGAAAAAATCCAAAATTTTTGAGGTATGTTAAGTTAAATCATTCTAAAGATAAAATTATAGGAGATAAGAATAAAGGTGTTCAGACTAGAAGAAGGATTGCAGAGGAGTATTGTCTAATTTCCAAGGCTGAGCCTAACAATGTCAATGAAGCTTGCAATGATGAATATTGGATAGAAGATATGAAGGAAGAACTAATGCAAATTAAAAAGAATGACACATGGATTCTTGTTCCCAGACCTAAAGACAAAAATGTGATTGGTACTAAATGGGTCTTTCAGAATAAGCTAAATGAACAAAGTGAAGTGGTCCAGAATAAATCAAGACTGGTATGCAAAGGGTATTCACAAATGGAAGGTATTGATTTTGAAGAAACCTTTGCTCCTGTTGCCAAAATTGCATATGTAAGATTATTTCTTGCTTATGTTGCATATAAGAACTACAAGGTTTATCAAATGGATGTGAAATCTTCTTTTCTGAATGGTGAATTAGAAGAAGAGGTATATGTTGAACAACTAAATGGATTTCAACTAATTGATAAGGAAGACATGGTTTTCTGATTGAAGAAAGCTTTGTATGGTCTCAAGAAAACCCCCAAAGCCTAGTATGCTAGACTGGATAAATACTTACTAAAGCTTGGATTCAGTAAAGGTACTGCTAACATCAATTTTTATTTTAAGTTTGATCATGATAAAGAGCTGATTATTGAAGTCTTTGTTGATGATATTATTTTTGGAGGAGATGATGATCTATGTATGAAGTTTGTTGATGAAATGAAAAGTGAATTTGAGATGAGTATGATTGGAGAGATGAAATTATTTTTGGGATTGCAAGTTACTTAGTTGGACAAAGGGATTTTCATATCTCAATCCAAATATGTGAGAGAGTTGTTGAAGAAGTTTGGCATGGAAGATTCAAAGCCTATTGGTACTCCCATGGTAACCGGATGCAAGTTGACATAGAATGATGATTCTCCTAAGGAAAATAAAACAAGTTGAAGGTCAATGATTGGTGGATTGTTGTATTTGACTTAGACCAGACTAGACATCATGAATTTTGTGTGTATGGTTGCTAGATTTCAAGCTGATCCAAAAGAATCTCATGTGACTTTTGTGGAGAGAATTTTTAGATATCTGAAAGAAACTGTTGATTTTGGACTTTGGTATCCTAAAGATGATAATATTATCTTGAGTTCATATACTGATGTGGATTGGGAAGGTGATGTAGATGACAGGAAAAAAACTAGTGGTGGTGCCTTATTCCTAGGGAAGAAGCTGGTGTCATGGTTGAGTAAGAAGCAAAATTCTATTTCCCTATCTACTGCTGAGGAAAAATATATTATTGCTGCAAATAATTGTACTCAAGTGTTGTGGATGAAGTAGATGCAGAAAGATATCAAAGTAGTTTATGATGATCCTATTGTCATACACTGTTCCACTTCTTGAAGGATAAAGTGAGTGAGAAAGAAGTTAGACTAGAGTATGTTCCTACCAAAGAAAAAATTGTAGACATTTTCACCAAGCTGTTGCCAAAGGATACTTTTGAGTATCTCAGATGGATGCTAGGGGTGATTACCCCTCCTAAAATGAACTAGAGATGCATTGATTTGCATCAATCTATGTGCTTCATGATCATATTTTGATTTGGATTGATGTTGTGGTGCTTGCTACTTAGGGGGATTAGTAATATGTTCAGGTGTATAGATATGTGTTTCATAGCTTGCATGGAAGAGATCTTTGAAATTGATTTCAAATGGGGAGAAGAGCAACGTGAAAAATATTTTTGGGAGAAGAGAAATGTGTAAAGTCTTTCTTGAAGAGAAGATTTGAGGAGAAGAGTCAAGGAGGAGTAAGTGTTGTAGTGTTGATGGTATTTTTCACATCATGTGTTGCCATCAATTCCAAAGGGGAAGATTCTTGGATTGTGTGTTTGTGTTTCTCATATGTTGTTGCCATTGATGTCAACACTATTAGCATTGGTGTGTTAGAAGCTGCATATGTCGATGATATTGAGAAAATTGTAATGAGAAGTGCTTCAAGTTCTTAGTGGAGTAGCAAAGATCAGTCTGTCTGTGTGATCAATACATTGATGATCAATTGTTGTGGACTAAAGGGTTTCTTCCTAAGTGTATCTAGATTATCCAAACCAAGTTTTAGAGATCCACGTGAATATTTGGTCAAGTTGTGAAGATATGTATTCTCACTATTTTTTTGTCACTTCAATTTGTGTTCCTGAAGGAAGATCATGTGATTTATGTTAGTTTAGTTGTTGCGGATGTTTCTCTAGTGTTTCATGGTGGTTGCAAATGTTTCTAGTTGGTGCTCTATTTATGGTGCATGTCTGTGTTGATCATTGTTCTCGTGATCCAAGATTTTGTCTTGCGTGTTCATGTTTTTCATGTTCATGGTTGACTAGGTGTTGAAGCGTGTTGTGGATATTTGAGGAGGAATTAATTGGGGTATTTTTGTGTTGGAGTTGTTGTTTTGGGTCTCCACTATGTTGTGGCTGACCTTAGTGGATTCACATGTAAATTCTTATGTATTTTGGGCCGATTGTTTGTAATTATTTTATTATTTCTTTGTGGTCGACTGGTAGCGATGTAATTCCATGTTTTGGATATACAATAGCATTTGTTTTATCATTTGGATGTATGATTGAAGTGTGGTGTGCATCTCCTATGTGCGAATATTGTTTACATCGTTCGAAGGAAGAGAAGAGTGTGAAGAAGAGTGAAGAAGGTTGAAGAAGTGTTCTTGTGCTTAACTAGAACTATAATCAAGCATTAGCAGATGCTATTTTCTCAATTCAGAATCTGAATAGTTTTAATCCAAATATTTCTTGGGCAGTGAGCTCTAGGTAGTGTGCCTGAATGCATGTGCATTCCCATTGATACTTCTTTATACTTTTAGCAGGGTATAATATTGTGGACTAACCTCCACCGTGGTTTTTCCCCTAACAGGGTTTCCATGTAAAAAATCTTGGTGTTCTTTGTGTTGATTGTTTATGGTTTATTGTTCATTCATTAAATCTGAGATTCAGTTAATTTAAGTTGGATAAGTTTGAATATTCTGTGACAACTAATTCAACCCCCCTCTTAGTTGTCTGACCTTGTTTTTCCAACACACCCTTGCATTAAATACTCTTTAAATCATCATTAATACGCCCCTAAGACCCTTTATTTTAGATCTCAAGGCTTATTTCAACTAAAATCTAGATAAAATTAAAAAGAACATTAAAATTCCTAACAACCCATCATTATCCCACCCCGAAAAACTAGGCTAGGACTCACACACCACCTTAGGTGTATGAGTCCCCCTAGGTGGGACCCATATGCCACACGTGGTGTATGAGTCATATGTGGCCTATTTTTAGGGTTTGATTGGGAAAATCAAGTTTTTAATTCAAAATTTTGGTTGATTTTAGCATTTAAGATCTAATAAACAGTAAATTAGGTGTAATGCCTATATAGGAAAGCCCTCAAGTTATTATTTTCATCTAGAGAAAGAAATTCAAGATCTAAGCATTCACAAGCATTTAAATATTCTTCCACAAAAGCATTCAAGTTTTCAAGAGCAATCAAGGTTGAAGTCTTGGAGCAGCATTATAGTGTTTTTGTAGGTCTTCAAGCTCACTTTCATTCAAGATCTAGCATTTTCAAGGATTGATTATGGTTTCCTATGGTGAATCGTGATAGATTCTAGGTTGGGGAGATGCAACTAGCCATCAAGCCAAGCCTATGACTTGTTTCCTAAGTAATTCCATCCTCCATTATCATTCTACTTTCACCCTAAGGAAGGTATATGCACCATTATGGATTATTAGGGTGATTAGACATCTCCCAAAGTGAGTCATCATCTTCATGTTTCATTCATGCATCTCATTCTAGCACATTAGAATAGGGTTGTATTGCATTTTAGTTTTCTTAGTCTTAGATGCACTTAAGATTATGGTTTGTCCTTACATTTACTTTCAAAATACATTGTTTCTATTAAGGTTTCATTACCAAACTATGGGTTTGATCGAGGAAAACCCCCCATAAGCAAATCAACACTATATTCTATTTTGCAAGTCTTCTTATAGGTTCAGATTTGAAAATCAGGTTAGGAAGGAAGAGAAAGGATTGGAGAGAAGATTTGGAAGCTTTGACTTTATGAAAAAGCAGAATGCAACTGGCATGCCACAAGTGGTGTATGAGTCCCAATATAGGCAATTTTCCAAATTTCTAAAGATCTTGAGTCTACACTGCCAAATTTTTGTTACAATTCATAAACCATAGTCTAGGACTGATATGCCCAGCCTGGCGTATAAGTCCTAGTGTTCCCTAAAGTATGCATTTTCAGAATTTCAAATCTTATTCCAAGCACATTTAGGTTTCCAGGTGCACTTTTTTGACTTCTTAGTTTCCTATTCTGTTTTGCATACATTCCTAGGTCATTTAGTGAAGTTTTGCATGTTACTTATCTTTCCAAGCCCTAGCTTGGGGGTGAACCCCCTTTTAGTCATTAATCATAGCCCAAGACATCCTATTGCAGATTGCTTTCCCCCATTCCATCCTTAGATTAATATCTCTAGGGTTTCCTTGAATGAAAGAGAAGAAAACTTGTAGTTCTATGTCCTAAACTATAGAGCAAAAAATTTCCATCCTTCATTTTGGTGAGCCTACTTTTAGATCATTTCATTTTCTGATTTGGAGTGCATCATTGTCCTAGATTTAGCTTTCATTAACTTTGCATTAGGGTTTGCATTAGTTAATTGGCATTATAGGGCTTCTAAATCTTGCATTAGTGAAAGTGCATATAGGTTGCATTTTTGCATCTTGCATCATTGAATATCATTTGAAATCTACATTTTCACTTATCATAGACATCATCCAAACCAGAAAGCATAAGTTTCACTCATAATTTTTTGAAATCTTTGGAAAAATCATAAACTAGGACTCATACGCCCCTCTGGGAGATTTAGTCCCAGTACAAGTTGTTTTTCCTATTTTTGGGTATTTTGTGGTGATTTTTATTCAACATTTAAACCTCTGAAAAACCATGATTGGTAATCATATTCCCCTCTGGGAAATTTAGTCTCGTTTCAAATTTTAAGCTAGATTTTCTAGCATTAAATTCTTTGTTTCTATGTTTCTATTTGTTGTTGTTAGTTATCTATTTCAGTTTCCAGAGTTTTTGTTACATGCATTTCCTTAGATCTAGTTTAGTTTACATTCATTTCAATTGTGGAGAGAATTAAATTATTGTACTTTTCATTTTTAGCATTATTTCATAGTTCAGTCAGATTAGATTACATTTGTCATTCATTAGAAAACAAAAATAAAAAACACTTGTAAATCGATGAACCACTTGGAGAAAGCATAGTTATTTGAGTATGTCAAATCTCTTTTTCGAAGTTAACCTAACCCTCAATCCTTTTAGTAGTGATGACTTCAACATGTTAGATGAAGCTCTTGAGGACTTCATCTCACAAGGTTCATCCACTAAGGCTTGTTATGAAAAACTGAAACCAAGAGAAGTTAATGTGATTCAACCTCAACTTATCATTTATCCACCTTCACACAAACCTCAAACTCAAAACACACCCATTTTCACCCTTGAACCACCTAAGAACAATGTTTTGCAGCAATCAAGTTATAATACCATTGCTCATACATATAACACCAGAAAAAATCCACAACCAAGACAACCAACTCCAACAACCTTACCTTTGCCTAATCCCATCTTACCTAGTACTCGTTTTCCTTCACATAGTGAGAAGGATTATGGTCTTGTTGAACAACTTAAGAATACCTATGGGACCTAATTCAAAATTCACCCAACTATCATACTATGCTTCAAACATCCATACAACAATTTTTTATTCCCTCTAATACAAATGCAATTGATGTAGCAGCTTTAATTCAGGGAATGAATGCGGTTAACATATACATTACTTTTAACCAACATGAGCTACCTCCCTTGGAGATGAGAAAGAAAAATGATTCCTTCATGATAATAGCTAGATTAAATAGGATAGGAATAAAAAGGACCCTTGTTGATAATGGCTCTGCTCTTAATGTATGTAGTGTGCATCTTTTAAATAGAATTTGAGTAGATAAATAAATAATTGAACCTAATTCCTTATCCATTCAAGGATTTGACAATGTAGGAAAGCAACCACTTGGTGTGATTACTTTACCTATTACAGTTGGAAAGGCTACCTTACAAACTCCTATTCATGTTATGCCTCATGACCTTTCATACAATCTTCTTTTAGGAAGACCTTGGATTCATGAGATGCATGCAATGCTTTCAACTCTTCATTGTATCATGAAGTATGTCTATAAAAATAAGGTATACTAGGTTGAAATAGACCTTGAGATTGAAAGTTTCTTACAAGTTTAAAAAGGAATGAAAAATCCCTTGAACACATTAATTCCAAATTTGAACATAGAACCTATGAAAGAAGATAAACAAGAGATGAAAAAAGTATCAAAGTTATTAGAAGATGATTGGGATTCCTTAGATTTTACACCTTGAACATTTATGGGAGAATACAAAATGATAACAAAAGAAACTAAGAAACAACCAATGGTAATGTCAACACATAATTCAGAAGAAAACTCAAAAGCATCTACCTCATCTACTCTAGAAGAAGATGCAAGCTATACAACAAAATTTGATGAGATAGAATATCAACACCCACCAAACCCAAAATAAATGGAAAGACTTTATGGGAGAGGTTATGAGCTTATGAAACAACTTGGTTATAGTGGAAAAGGATGCAGAAAGAAAGAACAAGGAATTCGTGTTCCTATAGAGCCTCACACATCGGAGACGAAAAGCAGTTTGGGGTATTGTGGGCCTTCTAAGATAACACAAGAAAAAAAAAGACCATTGTTAAACATAAACACCATTATTTGTAAACCTAAAATAACTCTCACCTTGAAGGATCTTGAATTACTTGATACAACTTGCGAAGAATCATTGGAATACTTTGACGATGATGAAGCCTTGAAAGAAATGTTAGGAGTTTATGACAAGCCATTTACTCCAAAAAAGAAACAGATTACATGTGATGTGATTAGTGCTAATCAAGGAAATGAAGAAAGGGAAAGTAAAGAGATTGATAAAGAAAATGAAGAATACAACCTTGAATTTCCAAAACAAGGTGCACTTCCTTTGGGAGATACACTTGACATGTTGATGGATATTAACAATGAAGAAAAAGTGATTAAGATAGGAAAGTGCCTCGATGAAGATGAACAAGAAGACCATGCAACTTTACTTCATGACTTTCATAAACTTTTTTCTTGGACTTATTTAGATATTCTAAGAATTGATGCTAAGATAGTAACACACAACATAGTCCTTGTTGAAAATGCTAAGCTAGTTAGACAAAAGATACAAAAGATGAATCCTAATCTATGGCCTTGCTAGTTAAAGCCGAGATTGAGAAGCTCCTCAAAGCTAGTTTTATAAATCCTATAGATTATTCTCCTTAGATCTCGAACATTTTCATAGTCGTGAAACCTAATAATTTTATTAGAATGTGTATAGACTTTTGTGATTTAAATAAAGCATCCTTAAAAGATGATTTTCCCCTTCCTAATACCGATATGATAGTGGATTCGACTACGGTATATGCTTTGTTGTCGTTCATGGATGAATTCTTTGGATATAATCAAATCTTTATCAACCCTCAAGATCAATACAAAACAACATTTACCACAATTTGGGGAAAATTTTGTTGGGTACTCATGCCTTTCAGATTCAAGAATGCAGACACAACATATCAACGAGCTATGACATTGATATTTCATGATTACATACATAATATTTTGGAGGATTATGTTGATGGTATTCTTGCTAAATATTTAAATCGAAAAGACAATGTGAATATCCTTTGAAAAATCTTTGAATGAATGCAAAAATATAACATGAGATTAAATTTGAAAAAGTGTGTCTTTCGTGTAGATGTTAGAATTTTTTTATGTTTTATCATATCTAACAAAGACATTGAGGTGGAAGCAAAGAATATTTATACTATAGTTAACATGCCACCTCCTAGAAAGATATCTCAATTGTGTACTCTACAAGGAATAATTCAGGTTATCCATCATTTTGTAGCATCCCTAGTGGATCAAACATTACCATTTACACATTTACTTAAGAAAGATGTGTAGTTTAATTGGAATAAGGATTGTAAACAGGCTTTTGAGAGTTTGAAATAATACCTTGCTACTCCACCTATTTTACAGCCCGCTATGCAAACAAACCATTCATCCTTTATATAGTAGCATCATCCCATGCTCTCAAAGCATTGTTGGCTCAACAAGACGAAAAAGGTAAGGAACATTCTGTTTATTACATTAGTTGAACTCTAATTGATTACGAGACATAATACACAATGATTGAGAAACAATTTTTGGCTCTTGTATTCACTACTATTAAATTGAGACATTACTTATTGAATGCTAAAATACATGTGATGACAAAATTTGATCCTTTAAAACATCTCTTTGCTAAAAAAAAATTATTAGGGCACTTAGCTAAATGGGTTATGTTGTTAACTGAGTTTCACCTTAAGTTTGTCTCACAAAAGGTGATTAAAGGACAAGCCTTGATTAACCAATTAGCTGATGTCCCCTCTCCCCTGGCATTACCCAATATAGAAGCATTCCCTAATGAGAATGTGTTGACTATTCAAAAAAATGAAGAAACATGGGAATTATACTTTGACAGCTCTAAGTGCAGAATTGGCTCTGATGGAGGAGTTATAATAGTTCTTCCTAGAGGAAAACCTATTCCATTGTCTTATCGCTTAAACTTCCTATGCATGTACACCATAGAATATGAAGCATTAATTGCTAGTGTACACACTATTTTAACTCTGGGAGATTGAGACATTAAGATATTTGGTGATTCGTAATTAGTCATTAAGCAAATAAATGGAAAATATCAAGCAAAGCATGACAAAATATTGAAATACAAGGATCTCACAATGACTTTGTTAGAGAAGTTTTATTTGTTTACCATTGATAACATCCCACAAAAAGATAATCAGCATGGAGACTTCTATGCAATGGCGAGTGCGGCTTCTCTTATATCACCTCAAGATCCTTCAGAAGATTTCACATTTATTGTCCATACAATTATGAACCCATCAATAGAATCCAAAGTCAAAGAAGTATTATCAACAACTATTGAAAGCTCTAGTGAATGGTATACACTGATATTTAATTATTTAAAGGAAGGTACCTTTCTTGAGCTAACAACTAAGAATGCACAAGATCACCTTCACAAACTTGCATCTAAATATATAATCCTCATTGATGTGTTATACTGAAGATTCTTTGATGGTCTTTTACTTAGATTCCTTAAAGAATCTGAAATCCCCATAGCACTTGAAGAAGCTCATGCAGGTGCTTGTGGAGGTCATTTTGGAGGAAGATCATTAGTGAACAAAAACTCATCTGCATAGGATATTATTGGATACATATGGAAAAAGATTGCTTTGAATGCATTAAGAAACGAGGAAAATGTCAAGAACACATAAATTTGATTCACGCTCCCACTTTTGAGCTTTGTGCACAAGTTCCTATTTGGCCATTCTCAATATGGGGATTAGATCTGATTGGAAAAAAATTACCTTCTTCTTTTGTTGGACATACATTTATAATTACCGCAATAGATTATTTCACAAAGTGGGTGGAAGAAATTCCCCTTTGTTCAACAATCATCGATGTAATATGTCATTTCATATTGGAGAACATTATTGCTCGCTTTGGACTTCCTTCCACATTGGTTTTAGATAATGGGACACCATTTAAGAATAATGACATGAAGAAGTTCTTAGAAACATTTAACATTCAACATCATTTCTCAACACCCTACTACCCACAATCTAACGGTCAAGCCGAATCAACTAATAGAACTCTTGAGAAAATATTATGGAAAATAGTAAGAAAACACAATAAGGACCGGCACACATAGTTAACTTATGCATTATGGGCCTATCTCACTAGTATAAGAAAATCCACCAAGAATACTCCTTATAACCTTGTCTATGGCAGCGAGGCAATAATTCCCTTGGAGAT
The DNA here is from genome assembly GCA_007258455.2 of Sequoia sempervirens. Taxonomy (NCBI): domain Eukaryota; kingdom Viridiplantae; phylum Streptophyta; class Pinopsida; order Cupressales; family Cupressaceae; genus Sequoia; species Sequoia sempervirens. The sequence continues at coordinate 432,907,994 of VDFB02270651.1, forward strand.
AGAGATTCCTTCATTAAGAATTGCTCTTCAAGGAATTATTGATGACAATATTTATAAAGAACAATGATTGCATTAGCTTAAAATGCTTGATGAATAGCACATTAATTCTCTTTAGCATCTCCAAGTTTGTTCTATAAAATTGCAACATAGTTACAATGATCGTGTCATTCCTCAGATATTCATGAAAGGTGATTTGGCATTATTTGAAAATCAACGTAACGTCAATGCCACCCCAATTGAAAAAGGAAAATTCAGCCCTAATTGGTTAGGACCTTATACAATTAATGAAATTTATGGGTCTGGAGCATATACGTTAACATAAATGGATGGTACACCTCTTAAAGAACCTATTAATGCCACACATTTGTGCCGTTACTATATCTAATCTTCTTGAATAATGTGAATGATAAAGCAATGGTGTTAGAGATAGTAGATGAAATTCTATGTTCTCTTGCATTGCTTCATTCTTGACAAACAATTATTTGTGTCTCTTGGATACTAAAGTAATTATTTAAACTAATTTTTCAGTGTTTACTTTAGGTTTCATACTATTCAAGATAATCTGGTATGTTGTGTTAGATTAGATAATTATATGCATTTACAATTAGATCATAGGTGCATTTAATTTACCATAACATGGGTGATCCCACAATACTGGTTTATAACTTTTGGCCAAACTGGACATTGAACTATTTTTTTTAACTCAATCTTCACTTTCAGGCACCTATAGCGGCTAAACCGTGAGGAATTTAAAGATGATGCAAACTAGTGATTTGTGACATTTTATTTGTAGATTCTAAATATACTTTTTTCAAAAAAATTCAAATCAGATTGCACTTCTTTTTCCATCTCCTTTGAAAACTAGTTTTTAATAGTAAATGCCATTTTTAAAGAGTGACGTCACTGACTAACACATAATTTTTTTCTACGAAGGATAAAATTATAATTTTTTTGAATTTAGATTTGTAACTATGATATCTAGTGCATGGAATTGGTTTCATAGCATTTCATTAAATATTTTTTTCTTAATTAAGTTTCAATGTCAAACCTTTTACAATTTAGACATGATTCACTGGCTAAAGCATAATTTTTTTTGTATGTATCAAAATTCAAATTTTTTTTGTTGGATCAAGAACATCAATATCTAGTGCACTGATATTTTCAATTTTTTTTTTGATAATCTGCTATTTTTCCACGTGTAGAACATAGAGCTTGATTTTCGGTGAAAAACCTATGTTTAATCAAACTAAAAAATAAAATACATAATTAAACCAAAACATATTAAAATTATATTCAATGGATAGCACATTCTGAGGACTACCATCATCCAGTTAGGCTTGTGAAGTACCCTCCATTTTCATCCTCAACTCAAGCTTTGAAGGGAAAAAAATTGTAGAAATTTGGTGCAAGAGGGGGAGAAGGGAAAAAAAAGAGGGGTTCAAATGGACCCAAGTTCAAGCGAACCCCCCTTGGGGGTTCACTAGAACCAGGGTTCGAATGAACCCTAGTTCAAGTGAAAACCCCCTTTTATTGAATTTTACATTGTCTTCGTTATAAAAAAATGCCAAAAATGTGGGTCCCATCATTTAATAGGGTTCACTCAAATGAGGGTCCATTTGAACCCCTCTTGGGTCCATTCGAACACCCCAGTTCATGTGAACCCCTAAAAAGAAAAAAAAATCATACATGAGAATTTTTGCAATTTTCCTTATTGGAATTGTAAACCAGTATTGTGGGATCACGCACATAGTCAATCAAAATATCGTATCTAAAAGAAACTAGAATATTTTTAATTAGATCACATAAAACATATTAAATATGAATCAAGACATTTATTAAATATTCTTTCAAAGATTATTTGATAAATCACATTTCTATTTAACTTAAAACACATAAGCATAAATAATCAAACATCTAATATATATATATCTAGGTTTTGAATACATTCCATCAAATATACAATGCTAGGGTGGCCTGTGGCTACTAGATCCCTTGAGATCTGTGATCACATCTATCTAGAGATAGTCCATCGAGAGATAGTAGTATGCGATCATGATCATGAACTAAGAAGAGCATCCAAAGCATATTGTAGACCCTACCCTCATCCAACAGTCGCAGTCTCCCATCCAACAACCTCTAGGCACTCACGCTCTATGTGGTCTTTGTGTGCTTGTAGCCTAGCTACCTCTGCATGAAGTCTCTCAACCTCTGGTAGACCTTGAGATGACTGAATCACCTCATATGCAGTCTCGGCTCACTCAACGTGCCTCATAGGACCCTCGTATGTTGCTCTCAATCTAACATAAGACTTGAATAGCTCTGGGTCCCACTCCATGATGGGTGGGGAACACATAGTCTATACCGATATCCTAATCAAAGACTGAAGGAGGCACTATCTTTGCAGATACCTATCAGTAGAGATCCTACGCATCTCTCATAGCCCCTGCAAGATAGAAATCATAAATATAATTAGTATGCATCATGATATATATATTAAAAGCATAAGCATAACAATAAATAAAATATCATCACCTAGATCTTTGAATGGATGTGTAAAGATAGTCTAATCCTACATAGGAGGCATGGAGGATGTGCTAGCCTCTCCTATGTTGATGTGTGTTGTAGCTATTGACTATGATCTAGTGATATGGATGGGAGTTGACTCTCTCCACTCATGGCCAACTAGATCCTCATCCGCTATATCATCACCCTTGCTCATCAGCTACTCCTCATCCTCCTACTCTCCCTCATAATCTGGGTTTACATCCTCATCATATTCCTCATATATCTCATCTGCGAATAGGTCTACAACCCTAAGTCCTGTCTCCTTAGTTTTCTCCTCCTCCACATCCCTCTGATCTAGAAGTGGTCCTACAAATCCTATAGGTTGATCCATTAGGAATACAGGAGCTGGTTGCACTACTACCCCACACTCCTCATATGCATCTATCACACTGACGTCATCAACTTTAGAGACCAAGGGTATATCATGATCATCATCATCTAAGACACTGTACACAACATCATCAAAGGTGAATCATCTCGTATCACTAGGCCTCCAAGCACTCTGTAATGATCACCTATAGAAGGTTCATGCTACTAGTGGTACTTGTATCTATGCAAACTATAGCATAACATGATCATAGTAGAATGGTCTTACTATGTAATCATGTCAACCCAATAGAAATCTTTCCATCTACATCCTCCTCAATTGTTGAGTCTCATTTGGCCACTTTGGTATCAACTGGTATAGTCTCCACAAGATCTCCTCATGATCTAGTTGATCGAATCTGACCCTCCAAAAGTGTAAATCCCCATACTACCATGAGCACCTCAATCGATAGCTAAATGATCATGGATATCCTAGGGTTGATATAGATGGAAACCTTGTCAGCCTAGTGCATGTGATATGCTCTAGGCACCAAACCTACAATAGCGTACAATGATCATACTATCAACCTCACGGTATGCAGACCACTCTAGATCATAATACAAATGTGCAAGGATGCTATAGCCCCAGGCATATACGGTCTTGTGCTACTCCATCTACCTGATCATATGAACAAGACCTTCATCTAGGTGTGCTCCCTGACCATCAGGGACAAGTACTAATGCCACTATAAACATCATGATCCATCTCAAGATTGGTGATCATGCATAGAGTAGCCACATTAGCTTAATACATGGCCCTATGATCTCATCTCTAACTGTTCCTCCCAAATAATATCATATGTCTACTTACATGTATGCATACGAATGATCCCCTGCGAAGCACACAGTCTCGCCTTGAATAGGAACTCGAAGGATGTGATGTACATCCTCTAGGGTGATCATCATTTCATCATTGGGAGGTGAAATGTGCAAGTATCAACATCTTATCTCTCTACAAGCTCCATCAACATTCATGGTACCTCATGGGAGGCATGAGGTACACCTAGTATAATCGAGTGCTTTGTAAGGTCTGAGTGTCTGCCTCTAATAATGTCGAGACTAGGTCTCATAAGTGACAAAATTGTTTGTCACTAACACGCTGTCATGACCAAGGTGGAGTCTAACAAAAAAGATAAAATATGTCCTATAAGCATTCTAAAATCTCAAATCTACACATCAACAGTCAAAAAGTGTACTAAAGTTATTCTATTGTACTTTTCTAAAGGTCCTAGACACTTTATTTCCCTTTTGGGACACTTTGCAAAGAAATGGGACACTTTGCAAAAAGGTGGGACACTTTGTGACAAAAGGGGAAACTTCTCAAAAAAAGGGATGCTTTGCAAACTTTTATTCTAGGGTCCTAAATCAACCTAGAAATGCATAAAAACATAAAATAAATATGTAAAGACAAAGCTAAGGCACAATAAAATCAACTCATATGATGTTATAGTTCACCTCGAGCTACCTCCTCTTGCAGGCTCTTGAGTCTCAGAGGTGTGTATTCTTGACGTCTCGACATTTTCACTCAATCTCCAATAAAGTCAAGTTGGAAGAAGGTAAAAGACAAAATGATTACAAATTACTTCACTTTTTACTCATATATATGTTAAAATTAGGTTTTTACTATATTAGGGTTAAAAGTACTTTTTCATTCAAACTAGCATACCAGGGGCCAGAGAGCTTTGTTTTCAATGTGATTTGTTGTGTTGGATTCATGAATCCACTCCCATTCTCATCAAATGTCTATCACTATGTGGTAAGGTACTTGGAAATACCCTATTATTTGACTTATCTAATTTGATGTGGTTAGAATGCTACCTTGATTCTAGCTCCATAAAGCAAGTGAAATCAAGGGGGGGCATACATCTACCCTCAAATTTGATTTCTATGAGAAGTTACATAAGAGAATTTTTGAACAACTAATGAATTTGTATTGCATAATGTGGTTCCTAACATTGTGGTTTTGAAGGATAGCTATAGTGGGGGCTTCATTCTCTTGTATTGTGAATGATTCTATATGAGTATCCTTTTATGAAATTCATAGTTTGGATTCCCTTAGCTTGCATATGTACGTATAGTCATATGGGCGCTAAAGTGGGGACTACATGTAGTGTAGAAAATTTTACGCTCTTGGAGATGGTACAATTTCATACTTAATTTGGACCTATTTTAGTATACCCTTGCATTAAATACTCTTTAAATCATCATTACTAGCCCCTAAGATCCTTTATTTGAGATCTCAAGGCTTTTTCAACTAAAATCCTAAAAAAATCAACAAAATCATCAAAATTTCTAACAACCCATCATTAGCCCACCTCAAAAAACTAGGGTGGAACTCATATGCCACCTTGGGCATACAAGTCCCCATAGGTGGAACCCATATGCCACAAGTGGTGTATGAGTCCTATGTGGCCTATTTTTAGGGTTTGAGCGAGAAATTCAAGTTTTTAATTCAAATTTTTGGTTGATGTCAGCTTTTGAGATATAATAAATGGTGAATTAGGTGTAATTCCTATATAAGAAAGCCCTCAAGTCATTATTTTCATCTAGAGAAAGAAATTCAAGATCTAAGCATTCACAAGCATTCAAGTATTCTTCCACAAGAGCATTCAAGTTTTCAAGAGAAAAAAAGGTTGAAGTCTTGGAGAAACATTATAGTGTTTTTGTAGGTTTTCAAGCTCACTTTCATTCAAGATCTAGCATTGTCAAGGATTGATTATGGTTGCCTATGGTGAATCATGATGGATACTAGCTTGGGGAGATGCAACTAGCCATCAAGCCAAGCTTAATGACACTCTACTTTCACCCTAAGGAAGGTATATGCATCATTATGGCTTATTAGGGTGATTAGACATCTCCCAAAGTGAGTCATCATCTTCATGTTTCATTCATGCATCTCATTTTAGCACATTAGAATAGGGTTGCATTGCATTTAAGTTTTCCTAGTCTTAGATGCACTTAAGATTAGGGTTTTTCCTCATATTTACTTTTAAGATCCATAATTTCTATCAAGGTTTAATTACCAAACTAGGGGTTTGACCATGACAAACTACCCATAAGCAAAACAACACTATATTTTGTTTTGCAGGTCTTCTTACAGGTTCAGATCTGGAAATCAGGTCAAGAAGGAAGAGCAGGGATTGGAGAGCAGATCTGGAATTTGACTTTTTGAAAAAGAAAAACATGACTGATATTCCACAAGTGGCATATGATTCCCAATACAGACAATTTTCTGTATTTCTAAAGATCCTGAGTCTACATTGCCAAATTCCTATTACAGCCTAGAAACCCTAGTCTGAGACTAATACGCCCAACCTGGCATATGATTAATTGTGTGCCCTAAAGTCTACATTTTTTAGAATTTCAGAGCTTATTCCAAGCACACTCAAGTTTCCAAGTGCATGTTTTTGACTTCTCAGTTTCCAGTTATATTTTGCATACATTCCCAAGTATTTAGTGAAGTTTTGCATATCATTAGGTTTTGCATGTTGCTTGTCTTTCCAAGCCCTTGCTTGGTGGTGAACCCCCTTTCAGTCATTAATCATACCTGGGTATGTGTAGGATCATCATGGAAAAAATAGGCCCTTAAGTGGCAAAATTTTTAGAAAAAACAGAGTTAGGCAACTTGACGTAAAAATTTGAATAAGTTAAATCTATATTATTTCAAAAATATGTAAGAATAGAATTTGTAGCAAATTGAATGTAGTTTCTA